>KZ303493.1:48549-169795 GCA_002705745.1 Coemansia reversa NRRL 1564
TTTGTTAAATTGTCGGTTGGTTCTAAGGTTTCTGGTTATAGAAGCCCTGTAATTCAAGTTTAATGGTTATCACAAAAGCTATATTGATTGGAAATGTAGATCTGATATAGGGTTATAAAGTCTTGGCTTTGTTCTTCTTGCCGTATGTTTTTATCGAAAAGTCAACAAATAGGTATATCAGTGGAATCAGGTACGAGAGCATCACAAACAGCAGGTTTCTCTGAAGTGGAGTCAGACATCCCGGAATAGTGATATATAAGGCAATAAATACCAACCCAATCAAAAACTGGAATATCTGCAGATGTGTAAGGTATTTTTTTCCTGGTGGCGAATATCCCATTGCTGTTAGCGCAAAATAGGTATACATCAGCGTATGTATAATACTGTTCTCAACTACGTAAAATATCAGCTGTGGAGAGCCAAAGTAGCATCCAACCCACATTGTCATGATTGCACCTGCATGGTGGTATGTCTGTAAAAACGTTGCTTTGCGGCCTATATTTTAAACATGTTAGGGGGACAAACAAGGTAGAAGATTAGAAGAATTACAATTGCTACTGTTAATTAGCTACTTATAATTGACGTGTTGAATGATATGCCACCACTTACCTTTTGCCAGAATAATAAAAGTATCAATAAGCTCGTAGTACTTGCTTAGATAAAACAAGTAATTGAACTTGAACATATTGTTCCATATTGTGTGGTTCATGTCGCAGTACTACATATTAAAACACCAAAACACATATTGTTTTAAACTGCAGGGTTATATAATGCAATTGGAAAGACAGTGCCCCAAACATATAACGAGTAGCAAATAGCTTCTCATAACGAAAAAATATATAAAGGTATACTTACTGCACAGCGCATTCCCTCTTCACGCACCGTCTGGAAAAACGCGGTAGTATAGTTGGTAGCACACCAGTAGGAGAAAGCTGCAAGTGCCAAGTTATGTAGCACAACAGTAGCAGTCATCCATGGGCCGTTCTGACTGCGTCGAGTGTTGCCAGCGCCCTCATTAAACACATCTCCAAGTTTTAGGTCTTGACGTCTGGCCTCAATCCGTGAGAGAGTTTTGGAGCGTGTTGAATTTAAGGCGTGCACAATTAGCGTGTAAACGGCCACAATGATAACTGGGGTTGCTGGATGAAGAGAAAGATGATAAAACTGATGAAGCGGAACATTTTCCAGATTTACAGTAGTTCCTGCTGGAAGCTGTATATTAGCCATTTGTACTGAACTTTGTTACTAATCTCAACTGTATCAGCAAAATGGCATACAAAAATATCAGGTTGGATGAAATATGCTAAACTATAGTTATATTTGTTGCTTGTTGTAGCAAATCAAGTCAAAGAAGCAAGCTACAACTAATATCAAGAGGAAAAACGCATGAACAAGAGAGACGGCGTACTTCAAAAGGAATATCAAATAATCCATTGAGTAATGTTATTAGAAGCCTTGTTTTCCACACCTACGCGTATGCCGATGTGTGTAGCAGATGAACATGGTAAGTATATGCTGCAAGGAAATAGAGAGGTGGCTTGATAGCTATATTAGAAACAGATAATTTAATCGGAAGCTGCATGGCAAGGTCGACTTGCCGTAGCAACTGGTGAAAGCAGATATATTACAGTAGTTGTTGGACTTTATTAATAATTTGTAAGAGTTCAATGTGGCTTGCAGAACTATGAAATAGCAGTAGGCGGTAAAGATTTTATTGTAGATTATTCTATAGCTGTTCTGGATATTGGGTAGTATTCCGGACAACTTTCTGTTGCGAGGGCCACTTGCCGTAATATATTGCCGCCAAAAGCCAAGTAACCAAACAAACAGATGATACAAACCAACAATTAGTGTAGTTGAGCAAGTCGTGCTAAAGTAAGTGTTGTTTATCATGTAAAAGGCAGAGGTAAAGCATGCAACAACCAAAGTGTATTTTACGAAAACCAAGACATATAAGAATAAGAGAGGGATAAATACACACATATATGTAACCAAAAGTTAAAAACAAGATTGGGCTATATGTATGCACAAAACCAGATGTATGAATATATCACGGAACGAGTATTTATAGCAAAACATTGCAGAGTGTTTATGGTAAGACCAGCTTGCCATATCATATCAGATTATAAAGGCGGAGGCGAAAAGAATTGCTCCGGTTGAAAGAATATAGCATGCAGCATTGCCGGTATGTGGAGACTTGTCTTCACTATCATCTTCAGATGACTCGTCATCATCGCTAGTATCGACATCATCACTGTCAGCATCATCGCTATCAGTTTCGGAAGAGCTGTGGTCATTGGTGACATCTGACTCACTGTCATCGGAGTTAGAGGTACTCTTCTCGGTTGACGTCGCGTCATGGTTATTATTTGTGGACTTTATAGAAGAGCCGCCGTTATTTTCATTGCCGCCGTTATCTTCATTGCCGCCGTTGTTCCCGTTCCCGTTTCCGTCCCCGTTGTCGTTACCATCACCGCCGTCGTTGCCATTATCATTTCCGTTGTTGTTGCCATTACCATCACCGCCGTCGTTGCCATTACCATTACCGCTGTCGTTGCCATTATCGTTCTCGTTACCATTACCGCTGCCAGGATTGTCGTTTCCATCGTTGCCATCCTTAGTGCTTGAAGGAACAGGATCGTTAGAGGAGGAGCCGTGATCATCGGATTGAGAAGTACTGTTGTCGTTGCTGTCGTCTGTGGGCTTTGGGTCCGAAGAAGTCGATTGGTGATCATGGGTAATGCTAGTTGGATCACCAATACCACCACCACTGCTTTCGGAGGGGTCCTTACCTGTAGCAACGCCGTCAGGATACCATGAAGTGCCGCCGTCAACTGAGAAGCGAGTCGACCATGACGACCCAGAGCCACCGTCCGCAGTGTACATAAGGAAGTACATTCCAGGAGCAGTCTTGGGAACAGTGAAAGGCACAGTGGTTTGCGAGACATCAAATGTGCCAATTGTAGCAACTGTTGTCTGCACAAGGTCGCCACCGGTCATAAACTTTAGCGTGTATTTCTGGACATTTGAAAGATCAGGGGCATCTGCATTTGGCCGCCACTGTATCTGGATGCTCTGCCCAGAATTGATGGCATCGCCGCCCACCGGGTACGTCGTGTAAAAGCCGGCGCGGGCTGCGCTTGCAAGGGCCAACAAAGCAGCAGCGTAGGCAGTGAGGGAGACCATTATTAGTGCGTATGATGTGTCTGCAACAGTAGAGCAATAGAGAAATGAAGAAAGGGAACAGACGAAATAGATGGCGCGCGTAAGTGAATACAAGCAGACAGGAGGAGAAAGTGTGAAAATAGAGCAGCACAACAAAAAGGAAAGCGGGTGGGCTTTATAGACTGGTTGTCAAATAGGGAAGGGATTGTTGGGCCAGCAGCCCACACCACTGTTGTCCCACTGGTGGAGGGAAAAGGGCAGCAGAGCCCATCATTCAGAAAAAAGCCAGTTTGGACCAGCGCTCCCACATGCGCCGCGCAGTAGATGCAAAAGGCGAATCTTCTAAAAAAAAGACAGAAATAATCCATTGCACACAGGAGGACAATCCTTTTGTCTGACACTTTGTAGTGATTTCTGGCCGCCCGGAAAATCCAAGTGCTCTTGCTGCAGTGCTGACAGGTTACATCTGAACGCCTAACAGCCGGGAAGGAGGGACACTTACACTTATTGTTCACGCTGAGCTTTTCAGGAAAGAGCATCACAAATTCGACAGAGATGGCCCCAAAATTAAATTGAGCAGTATGTCCACTACACCAAGAAGTAATTTGAACAGCAGCCCCTGCTCGTGAGGGCACATGTCCTACCTGGACGGCAGATAGCGTGTGGGAATTCCAACAACCGGAAGATGCCGATTACTATGGTTAGACAGGAACAGAGGGCATTTGGTACCGGATTTCTGATAAATAAAATAAATAGAAGCCAGATATAGAGCTCCGAGCAACGCTGATTGCAGGATCATGTAGAAAAGCACGAGCTGGCTTCGTTAGCCAGCAGCAGACACAGACCGCTGTCAGACCACTCTTGGACTGGCATATGCAACCACATGCAGGCGGACGCAGATGTCTGCATCTGTACACAAGACCACGCATAGTCTCTTGTCACGCTTGCTTGCAGCACAAGCATTAAGAAAATTCACGATGTTGTAATGGGAGACGGATAAGTGTTGATTAGGCGTATAGGCAATGGGATAAAAACATAAAGGAAGGATGGGTGCAATTCTAAGAGTCTTAGAACGCATATGCCATCAGCAGGGCAGCAACAGTGGTGCCAAGTGAGACCAGCATGGTGGCAGCACTGCCGGTATTAACATCATCAGTCTCGTCCTTGTCATCGGAGGGCTCATCCTTGCCAGCATTCTCGTCGGCGGAGTCTTTATCAGAGGCACTACTGGAGTTGTCATCAGAGCTCTTATCTTCATCGTCGTCAGAACTCTTATCTTCATCGTCGTCGTCGGACTTGTCCTTTTCAGACGCCGACTTTTCGTCATCACTGTCCTTGTCGTCGTCGTCGTCTTTTCCACTGCTGGTGCTATGGTCATCCGAGTCGCCAGGAGGTGTGTAAGTCGTCTCATTGCCCTTGTAGAAGCAGTCAATTTCGACGGACTTGACATTGGCAATAAACGGCCCCTGGCCCCACTGGATGGCTCCGCCAGCCCATTCGGATGTGCCCTGGGCGCCGCTGCCGCCGTCCCAGATGGAAAAGCTGATGTACGCCTCAGAGTCTGGATATTTGAAAGTATTCTCGGCTGCATCCCAGGTTTCAGAGCGCTTGACTACGCGGAATTCATTCCCATCGACGGACCAGACAATCTGGTCGGGGGTCCACTGGATCTGGTAGGTGTGGTCGTTCTGGCTGGTGTCAGAGAGGCTTGGCGACTTTACCATCTTGGTGTAGTCGAGGTGGTCGTGCCAGTAGTAGTTGGACTGAACGGAAGACGTTTCATGTCCAACAAATTCAAAGTCAATCTCGTCTCCAAGCTTGTCGTTGCGGATGATAAACGACGACACCACGCCGCCACTGTTTCCGCCCGAGCGCATAACTGCAGAAACTGTGCCATATTGGATTGCACGCGTGTTTGTAACAGTAGCCCCAAAGCCCTTGCCGTCGCTCTGCTTGACCAGCTCCATCTGGAGTCTACCGCCGCCGATCTTTGCATTCGACGGTTCAAACTGCGAGACAAATGCGGCGCTGGACGGATCGCCATTGTAGTCGGATATCTGCGCAAAAGCGTCACCACCCCCAAAGTCTACCTTACTGCTTACACAATGGGGTGTGTCCCAGCAGCTGTTAGCCGAGTACGAGTTCTGCGGCTCACAGTTCATGGGCATGCAGTACATGGCGTTGGCATTGCAGTATCCCCTGACGCAGCATGGTGTTTTCTTTCCGCATGACTGGTCGCCACACTTGCCTGCTGCTGCTGCAGTCTGCAGCAGAGCAGCTGCCGCGACTGCCGAGAATGTTATACACTACAGCAGCATATGTAGTAGAATGCGATGTTAGCAATTGTGTGGTGGTGTTATGCACAGAGCGGAGTTTACACAAAAAAAGGGACACAGCGCTGACACTAACACAATGTGCAGCTTGCTGTGTGGTAAATGGGGACGTTGGTCCATGGGCAGATATAATAGCCAGCTGGCTCTTAATCTGTACAAGTAGAAGCCGCAGTGGCAACCGAGGATTTCGCTCTATGCAGGAAAGTTTATCACACGCGATCGCATTAAGCGCAGTGCCGGTAAAAAGGTAGTTAAGGCACCTTGGTTAATGCAACAATACGCGATGTGGTACTTTCTCCGAAAATACAACAGAAACGATACACTGGTACTGCATTAGCGTGCCATTTTTATCGTGTTCCTAGTGAGACTGGGGGTAGCGATTGATAGCTCGTGTCGGTTGTTGTTTTTGTCCCGGGAGTGCCTGGGGGTGGACAAGAAACGCAATAGAGCCACACTAAGATGCCCCAAGGATACGCTGTTTTAGTAGAGCGTCTGTTTTTACCTTCATAATTCGAAATAGCGAGTGGAGTTGTGGGGGGCGAAGGGATTGCGTAGAGGAAAATAGAAAGATGTAATGGCGCGTACACAAAAAAAAACAAAGAAGAGCGAGAGGATTTGAGGTGGGAAATGTGTACGAGGACACGTGGAAACAACGTCGCTCACAAAATAGAAAACAAAATATAATAAAGCAAGCTTTCTGGATGAAGAGAGGGGTAAGAGGGACCGGACATGCCAAAAATAGCTGTTTTTGGCCTCTTCAGGCACAAACGTTTCGTCAACAAGGTGCGGAAGTGCCGCCCTGTCCGCTTTCAGCCCACCAATGGGGGCCCCTTTCCCGACGACAATCAAAGTAGCTCCTCGCAGCTAGCGCATACTGTAATTGTCAATTGGCAGTTTAGGGGCATGGGAACTGTCGTGTGCACACAAGTGGTAGATACAGGCTCACCCGTCCGTGCGCAGGCAAGATAGTGTTCTGGGACATCTGTCAGAATAGGACCCTTAAACCGGTTTCTAGCATTCTAAATCTGTGCAAAAAAAAACCACTACCAGTCTGGTTCTACAAACAAGCCACTAAATGGGGGGCATTTCACGCAATTCGGGAAGCGTAAACAAAGCAAAAAAAAAAAACATTCGGAAAGTTTAGCGCAGTTATAGAGAAAAAATAGCCGAAAATCTGTTGTCTCTTAGTCGAGCTGCAATGATCTGCTCAGTTCGACGTAGGATCCGAGATGCGACTAATGTATTCTGCAAAAGTATTGGCGTTGGCGTATAATTATTTTGAGAGAATTAGGTGTGGCATGTTTGCGCCATTCAGGCAGTGCGTTTGCGGTGGAGTATGAAGCAGCCAATGGCAACCACCCCTGTCCTGCGACATGGGTAGCAGTCACAGACAAAAGCACTGGCAATAAAACCCATGGAGCATCAATGTCTGCAAGTCGTGCAAGGTGTTCCTTCTTTCATGAAATTTAGAAGACAGGCCATAGGTCGCGTGTATTTGGGTAGCACATTTACATGTTTTATACCGATCATTGTCTATACATCAATTCAGGACCCTTGTAGTTGACTCAGTATTCATCTTGCTGTATAGATGACATATCATTTGTAATACATTAGCAACCAGCGACCAATAAAAATTTATTCTCTTTAGCCTACAGATATTTGATTCATGGGTGCAAAGGCCAGCAGCAAAGCAGCATTGACCCGGCGTCATGGTATGAGCATGGCAGTGTGTCTGAGCGCTTTATGCGCCCAAGACGTGCAGGTAATGTTCCTGCGGCGGCTTCTGATGATGGACCCCCCTATGAGGCACCAGCGGATAGAATAACCAGACAAACCTTGTGGTCTTTAACAATTCCACATCTGACTACACCCTCCTTTACGGGAATACGGACAACATTAAGGTAAGTTGCATGTGTTGTGTTGTGTACTATTGCTATAGCATTGCTAAAAATATCTACTCTATGTCTATTAACAACTGCTACTAATATGTTGCTGTTTTGTTTCTTGATCTTTTCTTGTCTGCTAATGCCAACCACGCATAAACTTTGTCTCCCACGACGCAAAACACAAGACCGCTCGCTGCCTAAAATTACATTGACCGACGCAAATATTTTTTTTTCATGCGCCAATAATTTTCTTAAAAACTGTACACAGGGTTTGCCGCTAATCCTCCAACAGATATTAGCACCTCTTGAATTTGATATAAGACTATCTAAAACTTACTGTATTGTCATCAATTGTAGTTAGGCTTACCAAATGTTGAAATGAGGTTTTATCATCAACAAAGTGAGTAGACTTTTATTTACTTTGAAAAATATCAGTGTGTACCAGTGGATGCACTTATTGAATATCTGGTGTTTTATCAGTACTATCTGTTGCAGACAAATGTTATGTAATGTGTCAAACCACTTTCTCAACTCTCATTCGAGTTACTATGGCCACGTTTTCTGTTTTTCTCTTTTTGTATCCATTTACTGAGATTATTTGCAGGTGAAGATGTACCCAAGTTGGTTTTGTAGTGCACAACCACAGGCTTACTAGAATTTGCGAACTGCTTTAATCTATAAAGAGCACGTCAAAAAAGTGTCAAACCACACTATCCACGATCCAATATATGCATGCGTAATGGCCCCGATGGCTGCAAGATGGTTGACATCTGTAACAGATGCCAGATGTGCCAGGTTTCAAAACATGAAAATAGGCTATGGATTGTTTTTAATCCATGTGTAAAAGTATTGGACCACACCGAGAGGCTGTCCCACGATACAGAAGGAGACCCAGAAGACGGCGTTGCCCAGGCCAGACTCAGGGCCACGCCAACGCATTAGCCATTGAGTAAGCTGAATAAGCGGGATCTGCATCATCATGCCAATAAATGAGTAGCCCTTGAGACAGTGGGTCGGAATGCCGAAAAGCAGCTCATGCATTATGGCCGAGACCAAAAAAGTTAGGAGGACACCAGCGTAAGCAGGCAGCGACAAAGGAGCCGAAACCAGCGGCACCATGATGTGGCGCTTGCAGAAATAGTGAATTGGCAGGTTCCACTCGCGCCAGTAGGCGGCTAGATCCACAGAGTTCCACCAGTCTAAGTAGAAGGCGCGGTCAGCAAAGCGCAAGAGCTCGGCAAGGGCATTCAAAGCAGCATGGAAAATGGCGTAGAAGCCGAGAAACCACACAATTGCGCTCACAACAGACAGCTTTAGCACACGCTCAAATAGCCAAAAACCATTACGCGAGTCAATAGCGCGCACAGATCCCATCAATGTTGGCACAGCGTACTGATAAATGACCACATACATCGCAATACACAAAACCACAAGCTCGGCTAGGCGCTTGGCCACGAACGACTTGCGGATAGGACCAGCAATGCGCGGGTACGAGGGCTGGTAGCACAGTGTCGGCGCCATCCAAAAGTACACAAAGTTGGCGAGCGTGACATTGTGCGGGTATGCCACCGCGTAGTGGATCTCGTGCCGGGCTACTTTTCTTTGAGTGCCTGTGTCGACGTCCGGGCCACACGCCTTGGAGCAGCCGTGCCAGAAGACCTTAGCGCCGGTCGAGATTGCGTTGTCCCTCAGCGACCCATCCTTAGAACAGGTAGACAACAGGGGCGCGTCTTCAGAGGCAGCACTAGCAACGCGGCGTAGAACTTCTGACGCAGTATTTGCGCGGACACGGAGGCGTGAACGCGGAGACGGAAGCGCATCAGCTTTGGCGTCAATGCGCTCGTCTCCCCCAACAAGCAAGTTATCAAGCGCCCTAGCATTAAGCGAGAAGCTAGCGCGCGAGGCAAGCGGAACAACTCCGTGCACCAGATCCTCAACGCAGCTGATCTCTGCATCGACGCCGGCAGCGGCAGACGAAGAGCCATCCTTGTCAGCGAGCGGCTCACGCGTGTACTGTAGACTCGTGGGTGCGCCATCCATGCCAACGATCAGGCGACCGCGCTCGAAACTGGTAAAGCGCAGTGGATCGCGGCTCAGATGTGAGTCGCCGAGGCGGTATGCACGGCGCAGATCAAAGTTTGTAGCAGCCAGCGAGTACAGCTTAAGAAACATAACGCAGGCAGAGGTCATCACCAGCATTCCCAGTGCTGGCTGGTAGATAGCAAAATACGTGATGCCTGAGGGCACCGCCAGTACATGCGCCAAGTTAGCAACATGCAATATAACCGTGTGCTTCTCTTCATAAGTGACGCCCACGAGCGCTGCACTGCCCCGTGCCGGATCTGTGATCCCACTGCGGCCAGAGCGCTCTGGAATCGCTCTCCGTTCTACTGCGTATGCAGCTAGAAACGACATTAGCACGGCAAAAAGTCCGGCCAGCGTCGCCAGCCAGTCCCTCATCGCGACGCCAGCGCCAGGGATGCGCACCAGAATGCCGTACTTCATATAGTTCTCAATAGCGAGACGAATCAGTGTAGCCGATAGCAACAGGAGTAAAAAATTAATAAGCCCATGGTAGCTGACTGTCGTAAGCTCCTTGTCCAATACAGACACGCGCGGGCGGTAGTGCACAACCTGTGCTTGCAAATACGGCATGCGTTTGTGGCTGCTGCGGCGCCGTACCTCTGGTGTCGAGTGTTGTGGTTTTTCCGACAAAAGTGGGGTCTGTGGCCGGACTCTGCTACTGCGCCTGCGCAGCAGTGTCTCGGGCGGTGCGCTGTCTGGGTGGTTCATAAAAACAAGTGGACTGCGAATTGTGCACAGTAAATTCAAAGCGTGGGTCGGGCTTGGATAGTTCTAATGAAGGCAAGGAATTTTGGTGTGCGGAGTGACGGGAAGGATCAGACTAGGATGTGCGGGGTAAACAGGGGAAGCGGGGCGGAGGATAAGAGGAGAGAAGGATAAACGGAGGTGAAGAATAAGTGAGGAGAGTTAGAAGACAGACCAAGAAAGGCTCGTCATGTGCTCGGCTGAGCACCATAGTTGCCCTGATGCGGGGCTTTGCGCTGCAACTGGCTCAGGTTGCAGCCAAAAAGTCTACCCGTCAGTTCTCTACCAGAATGTCGAGCGTGTAGTCCAGTTCGCGCTCATACCCGCTTGTGGAGTCTAAGAGTGTCATAGCACCAAACCGCTGCACACCTGGCGCCAACGGCAAGAATTCCAAGACTAGCTCATGTGCCTCGCCTGGTAGCAACTTGCCGAGAACGTAGCGGGCAGGACCACAGGGAATTACTAGTGGGTGTCTATGGGGATGAACCATGGCGGCCACAGCCATAGGTTGGTCAGACGCATTACGCAACCGCAGGCGTGCCGTAAAGGGCGTCTCAACACAGACGCGATCGCCAACAACCCAGGCGCGTTCGATCTCAATAAGCGGCGACCCTGGAGGCTTGCGCAGCAGTTGCGACGTCTGCAGCCGCCCGACACTGCCAAAGGGACCGCGCCACAGAATGTCCAGCCTGCCTAGGGCAGAACCCTCAGATGCAGGGCCCACAAAAGTAGAATCCTTCGACAGAGGCTGGGGCCGCAGGCGGTATAGATACTGGCGCACGTCGCCAGAAAGTACAAAGCCGGCGCTGCTTCCCCACAGCGGAGCAGCGTCTGCAAGCATGGAAAGGTCTTCAGCCACGAAGGCAGGAGCGGGATCAAAGCGCAGGCGTTCCAGCGCCATGGTTACCGGTGTAGCGTTGTGAACCTGCACCTCTAGTAGCACATCATCAGCCAGGTGGTTGACCTTTGTCTTGACCACCAGCGGGTTGGCGGCCTGAAAGCGAAACGAGCGTTGCAGCACCCGGCGCTCGCCCTGCGCAGACAAGTAAGTGATGGAGCAAGCCAGCACATGTGATCCCAACTCTTTAATCTCGTGAGACACTTGCAGGTTAAGCGGTTGTCCGCCCGCCAGCTGCACGCCGTCAGTCTCAATCAGCGCCAGATGCTGCGTCGCAGTCTGCACCACAGCCTTGAAGCTGACGTCGCGCATCGCAAGTGCACCCTCGTTACACACACACACCTGCGCCGTAAACGTTTCGCCGAGAAACATTGCGCCAAAAGACCGCGGCAGCGCCAAAGCCTCGGCCAACACAAACGTCTCCAACGGTTGCTGTGCTGCTGTCGGCTGGTGACTGTCGCTAAGGATCTGTCCGCTCTGCGTCGGCTGCCGCTGCACCGCCTCCCGCAGTGCCTGCGCCAGCACCGGCGACCCGGTGTCTGCTGCCAGCAACAGCTGCGTCTCGGCCAGCGCCGGCTTCGACAGCCTCATAACCTTAAGTGTCAATGGGTGGTTCTCGCGCATTAGCGACGCCATAGGAGTGTTTTAATGCACACAACGCTTTAAGGATTTCAGCAAAAATTGAGGTCGAAGGTAGAGTGCAAATGTTGTGGAACGTTGAAAGTTATGTAGACAAAGAAAGAATAGATAGAGAAGAGAGCTGCATGTTTGCATGTTACCCAAAGACTCACTAAAATCTAACCACAGACTAACGAAGAAGAGCCTTGTTAGAAGGCCACAAGGATCTATAGCCAAAGGCGGCTCAAATGGTCTCCTCCACAGCGTTGATGCCCTCTGCGGGAAGCAGCGCCATAATCGGCTCGTAAATCTCGCGCGTCATTGGCGCAATAACGCCCGGCGTTGAAAGCTTGCCGTCTAGGATAAGCTGCGCAGCAATACCGCAGGGTACGCCGACAGTCTTGGCCATAGCCTGGAAGCCGTCTGGCTCGCCATACATAAGCGTAACAGAGGTGCGGGTGTTGTGTGAGCCGTCTTTGTTCTCAACCTCAAACTTGTGCTGCAGGATAATCATGTCGCGCTCGCCTTCACCATACATCATCAGCTCCTCTAAGCGCGCGCACAGCACATCAAGGTACGTGCCCCGCTTGGCTGCGGCAACGGATGGTGATGTGATGCCCAACCATTTAATGCCGTGAATCACGCGCCGGCGCATCTCAGGGTCCTGCGTCTCGATGTGCGTTTCGGCAGCACGCAGCAGATCATTCGGGTCGTCGGAGGGCAGACCCAGCAGCTGCTGCGTCACGCGGCTCCATGGCAGATCGCCCGCCGCAGAGGGCGCAAGCGCGGCGCGTGGAGTGTCATCCAGGAAGCCCATGTTGACCAAGGTCTTGGCAAACTCGGGAAACCCTTGATAGCGCAGCGAGCCGCGCACGCAAGTGGCAGCATCAGGGATGTTGTAGCGCTGGCGATAATGGCTTGAGTCGCGGTTGCCGTAGCCCACCAGTGCAAACGCTGGGTAAATGAAGATAGGCCGCGTCGAGTCCATCAGATCCTTACCCTCAATCTCCACAAGCTTCCCGTCCTGCCAGTACCTGGCATTGTTACGCAGCGCCAGCAGCACGCCGCGCGCGGACCAGCTAAACTTGTACCCCAGCGGATTGTTGCTGGCCTCAGGCGCAGGCAGTCCGCCGCAGAACGACTCGAACGACGTAATGCGCCCACCCTGGTCGTGAACCTCGTTGATGATCTTTAGGGCGTACAGGTGGTCAATGCCCGGGTCCAATCCGATCTCGTTCATGCACACAATGCCGGCCTGCTTGGCCGCCGCGTCCAGCTCCTCCATGGCTGGAGAGATGTAGCTGGTGGTCACCACATGCTTCTTGGACTTGATTGCAGCGGTCATCACACGCGCATGCTGCGTGTAGGGGATCAGGCTGATTGTCAGATCGTGGGCCGCAACCGCCGCATCAAGTGCCGCATCGTCCTCGACGTCGAGACTCATAGCGGTAGCTCCTGGATACTTGTCAACCAGTGTCTGTGCCTTCTCCGCGCGGCGGCAGGCCACAGTAACGCGGTTGGACCCGCTGCGCAGAAGGTACTCGAGGCAGGGCTCGGCAACAAAGCCTGAGCCAAGAAGCAGAATATTCTTTTGGGCAGACATTTCACTGATAACAGGATCAAGAGTGTATGAAATATAGTCGGAACAAGATGGCACAAAAGAAGAAAAAAAGGTCACCAACCAACAGAGGATCGCTCAAATGGGGACGCCAGACAGGCATTTTTTTATACAGCCCAGCTGGATAGGCTGCCCAACAAGGACGAGGGGAGGCTGCTCTAGAAGCGAGCAGCAGTGGGCCGTGGCTGGTGACTCAGGTGCCAGCAAGCCCACGTCACTTTCCCGCCATCAAACCCCAACATAACTATGGAGGTCGGCTACGGTCACAACTACGGTGGGGGCGACGGCGAGGAGTGTCTGTGGGCACCCAGCAGCTCGGGCGGCTGCATGAAAGCACGCAGGTTAGAGGCATGGCCGGCCCGCCACAGCGACGTCTGCTGGAAAGAACAGTTGCTGGCCCGCGAGCCTACGCGCGTGTCACGCAGACAGCGCTTAGCCAAAAAATCCTCAAGGTACGGGTTGCGTGGATCGAGAAGGTCTGTATCGGCTGCAGTGGACGCGCAGATCATAGAGCGCGGTCGTGGGCGCAACTCGTTTGAGACGCGCAGTGAGGGCTCAGGGACGGCAAGAAGATCGGCGTGCCAGATGTCGCGGCTAAACCCAGCCCCTGGTGGCGCAAAGCCCGGCGAAGACGAACACAGACGTGGGCGCTGCAAGTCGACAATTGACGTGCCTGCATGACCGGCATCCAGCGAAGCGGCGCGACTACCAGCTAGCTCGTCAGCGGCGAAGAATGGTTCTAGGAAGTTCCGCGATATCTGGCGCGTGCCACCCAGACGCGGCAGACTTCCCAGAGGTGCAGAGTCCGAGTCCAGTGAATCACTGTGTTCAAAAAGCGACTCGGGCTTTTGCGCTGCAGCAGATGAGCTGGAAGACGTGTGATCATGAGCAGTAGGCAGCGTAAGCGGCTCAACCAACTCATGCGCTTGGTCTTCGCAGTTGACAGGCGGTACGTCGGAGAAAGACGGCGAGTAGGCGTCGAAGCTGGCGCTGGCGCTGGTAGCGGCAAGGGGCGACAGCGGAACGGGCGCAGCGGCCAGCGGCAGCATGTGGGTCTCCTGAGTCGGGGTAAAAGACATGCGCTGGGTAAGACGCGCAAGAGGCGTAGGCGTTTGCGCTAGCAGCGACATGTCAGCAGAGAACGGGCGGGCAGTGATGTGGGGCGACGCCTGTGGCATAGCATCTAGCTGTGAGCGGTGCCGAGCCAACATATCCGGCAGAGGTTCATCGGATCCCGAGTCGGGCGGCGTAGCGAGTGTGGGAGCAGCGGCGTACTCCATCAGTGCGCGCCAATGCTCGAGGCTCGCAGCGGCGTCCTGAATGACAATGCGTGTACGGTTAAAGTGGCTGCCGTAGCTAACGTGCAGCTTGCCGGCGCGCACGGGTGCCACGCGCGCGTGTGGTAAGAAAACGGACGACTCTGGCGCGGCACGCGCAACATCACCTTGCGAGCGGAAAACGTGCAGGTAACCACGTGCAGTCAGCACAGCGTACTTGGACTGCCATGTGCTGCGAAACAGCGGGCTATGCTCCTTCAGTGCCACAACGCCCTGTCGCAGCACGCGCACCCACGCGCTGTGGCGGGCAGTGTGCGTGTAGTCTTGCGCCTGCGCGCGCCCGGTGGCACCCTGCGGCTGCTGCAGCACGTTGGCAAACGCGCTGCTAAAGTGCGTCCACTCGGCCGCGCCATCCACCGCGCCCAACGTGCGCACGCCGCGCTTTGCTGCCAGCCTCAGCGGCTTGTGTTGCGCGCTGACTGCGCCCATATACTGGCTCACTATTGCCACTAACTGCTCAATGAGCCGTGGCTCAAACTCACGCATGCGGGCCTGCTGGGCCATGGCTGCGACAAACAGCTGGTTCTCCAGATCGGCGCGCTGGCGTAGCAGTGCCTCGACCTCCAGGTTAATAATAAAAGGGTCCTTGACCACCTCGCGCGCTCTTGCACCGGTGTCCTGCGCTGCAGCAATGGCTGTGGATAGCAATTGCGTGCGCCGCGCAGTGCTGATCTTACACGCTTCCAGATGTGCGTGCAGTGGCCGCATCACCGCGCCGTACGCAGCCCGAGCCGCGCACACCTCACCATGCAACACGTTCAGCGCTGTCAGAGCGCCATGCTTGACTGCATGACTCAACGCACAGTGCGTTTCCACTTGCTGCTGTTGGAATGCCTTTAGCCGTTGCCCAACGCTCTGCATGCCGTCGCGCTCCGCCGGCAGCAGCAGCGCATCCTCGCGCTGTGGCACTTTGACGATGTCGCCAATCCGCGCATACACCGTCGCCAGGTCCAGCTCCGCCGCCGCCATACTCGTGAAAAACTCTTGGTAGTTCTCCACTGCGTGCTGCCACGCCGCTAGCCGCTGCTCGCACAGGTCATCTGCTCTACCGCTGCCGGTACTGTGCGCCGCTTTGAATATTTCGTGGGTTATTCCTTCTGCCACTACGCGGATGTCGCCCTTGCGTACAGCCGCTTTCTGCGACCGCCGCTGCAGCGACCGTCCCATGTCGCTGCTACGCCTGTGCTTTCTGTCACTGCTGTTGTGGCTCTGTGTGTGAGCCATTACAAGCGTGTATTGGCTATGGTGTGTTATTGCTTTGGTGTACTCGCCTGTATGTGTCCCGTGCGCGTATGCTGCTGTCGCCTATTATAGTTAGCGGCCTTTAATGTTTGTCTCTGTCTTGCTGCCGTGTTGCACTTTATGGTGTGTTGCATCCAAAATGTAAAGAAGAGCCTCGAGTGCTAGTGCCGATATCAGCGCTCACTGCCTGTATATTCCCTCTGCGTGTTTGCGACCGCAAAGAACAGCATCTGCCCGCGGTCTATAAAGGCCAATGTTGCTGATCCTGACGCCATCGTGCGCGGAACCGCATTCTCCTTGTATTTTTTACGCGTCTTCCAGTGGGGGGGGGGAGCCTAGGGACGCAGCTGTTATTGCATGCTCATCGCGGCGTGCTGCACGTCGAGCACTCTACCACCGCCACCACACGTCCATTTCCGGATATTAACCCGGTGGCCCTTGTGCCTTTCCAAGCGCTCGTCCCTCCATATCTGGCATGCCCTGCTTTGTCGCGCAGCTGCAAATCAGGGACACTGCTGTTTCAAAAAGAAAAAAAAACTACTGGCACACCGAGAGAATGGTGTTTTCATCGGCAGACAAGAAAAGAGAACCAAGAAACGCAGCAGCAACATAGTAGTAGCTTTGAACAGACACACGAAGAGCATATCTGTAGAGTAATTAGATGTTGACATGCCAGAAAGTACACGCAAAGAAGAAACGAGAAAAGAACCACCAAAGAAACAAGGAGCGCTCGGCGATTTTATTACAATATGTAAACCAGAACCCAACTGTAATATTAGCTGACATCAAGAAAAGTCTATGTAAAGCATACAATGGTCTTACCATACCAGTGTCGGCATTACACATACATTTGGTTAAAAAAAATGTGGTCTGACATTGAAAAGACTAGAAAAGCTGTCTGCAGAGCGAAACAAACGTATAAATTCAGTTGTCTTTAACGATTCTACGCCAGACTACACCCTCCTTCTCAGAGATACTGATGATATAAGGTAAATTACATTTGTTGTATTATCATTATGTTAACATCCATAATCTATTTTATGTACCTGCTCCTCTGCGTGTCTATTCATAACTACCTATAACTTGCTACCCTGTTTCTTGGCATATTTTTCTTGTCTGCCGATGCAATCTGTGTTTGCCAACTTCACACGCAACTCATGTGGAAACCGTGTCTCCCGCAACGCAACACCACTCGATGCCAGAGAAATCATCTCGACTGATGCAAATGCCATTCTTTGGTGTGGCAATAGTTTTTTTTTTTTTTTTTTAAACAATATATAGTCAATGTGCACATGTTTGTTTGGTTACATTGCTCTCTTGTGCTGCGCAGGGAGAAGTGGTCCATCTCCAGAAACTACACCCCCCCCCTGCTGTTCATGCGCTAACGCACTGATCTCCTGACCCATTTGATTTAATCGCACGAAAATATTTCCACTAATTTGTATGCCAGCTTTTTGAGTTTAACTCGCTTGACTGCTTAGACCCTTCTCTTACATCCTCCAGCCTTTATCCCTTACTCCTGTGTTATAAATATCTTCCTTTTTGCGCCGCCGTTGCCGCCGGAATATACTGCCCATGGATTTTGTTCCCGAGCCCAGAGAGCAGCTCATTCTTTGCTGCGAATGTGGCACTGCTATTCCACCCAACCCAGCCAACATGTGCGTCAACTGTGTGCGCTCGCTTGTTGATGTCACCGAAGGCATTCCAAAGCAAGCTACCATCCACTGGTGTAAAAACTGCGAGCGCTATCTGCAGCCTCCTGCCACATGGATGGTTTGCGATCTTGAAAGCCGCGAGTTGTTGGCTCTGTGTCTAAAGAAGCTTAAAGGACTTGCAAAGGTCCGTCTGATTGACGCCGGTTTCCTGTGGACTGAGCCACACTCGAGGCGGATCAAGGTCAAACTGACCATTCAAAAAGAGGTTTTTGCTGCCACCATTCTACAGCAGACCTTTGAAGTCGAGTACGTCGTCGCTTCCATGATGTGCCCTGATTGCACCCGTGTGATGGCTCAGAATACCTGGAAGGCTAAGGTCCAGGTCAGGCAAAAGGTCGACCACCAGCGCACTTTCTTTTATCTCGAGCAGCTTATTCTCAAGCACAGCGCGCACAACGAAACTATTAACATTATTGAGGTTAAGGGAGGCCTTGACTTTCACTTTGCCCAGCGCGCCCATGCAATTAAAATGGTTGACTTTCTAGGTAGCATGGTTCCGACCAGGTCAAAGACGTCTGAGCAGCTGATATCTAGTGACATCCATAGCTCTACATCCAATTACAAGTTTACATATGCTGTTGAAATCATTCCGATCTGCAGGGACGACTTGGTAGTTATGCCCAAAAAGACTGCCAACGCGCTGGGCCACATCTCCCCGCTGGTGCTGAGTACGCGTATTGGCAACACAATACACATCATCGATTTTAAGACGCTTCAGCTTTCCGAGATCTCAGGAATCACATACTGGCGCAACGAAGACATTACTCCTGTATGTACTATGCGGGATCTCAAAAAATTTTACGTTGTCGATGTCGAGCTCCTGGGCCCGCGGGTTGGCAAGTATGCACTGGCCGATGTCACAGTCCAGCGTCTTGGCGATGTAGGCAAGAACGATGATGTTATTATTGTACGCTCGCACCTGGGCAATGTGTTGAACTTTGGCGATCTCGCGCTTGGATACGATCTGCTGACAGCCAACATCAACTGCGACACCTTTGAAAGCCTTAACCCTGACGACATCCCTAGCGTGGTACTGGTGAAGAAGGGCTACGCTGAGCGTCGTCGCAAGCGCAAGCAGCGCAATTGGCGTCTCAAGGCTCTTAACAAGGACGAGGGCGACATGGTCCCCAAGAAACAGGAGCTTCAGAAAAGAACCACCGACTTTGAGGCGTTCTTGCGCGATCTGGAAGAGGACCCCGAACTTCGCCAGGGTATTAATCTATACAAAGACACTAGTATTATCCAGCGGTCTTCTGGTTCTGCTGCTGTTCCCACAGACGGCATGATCGAGGATGAAGATGATGAAGACGGTGATGATGCACCCGAGGTGCCACTGGAGGAGCTGCTAAACGATCTTAAGCTTGCTAGCAGTGATGAGGCTGATGACGAAGATATGGCTGTGGACTAATTTTTTTAAAATCCATTGGCATATTGCATCGGTAGACAAGAGGAATGTGCCAATAAAAAGAGTAGCAAGCTATTGGTAGTTTTGAATAGACATGCAGGGGCAGATCAATAGGAGTAGATAATCTTAACACTGACATACTGATAAAATATAAAAATGCAACTTGTGCCATGCATATCCCTGAAGATGGAGTTTAGTCTGGCATGGAATCTTTAAAGAATGTTGTCAGTTGGGTAAATGATAAGTATTCTATTAAAGCAATGAGAGGAAAAATGACAAGGCTATTATGCTTTCTTACTGATCAGGCTATCATTATATAAGCTTACTAGCTTTCTGGCAACTGTCTGAGGCAGCTAGAGGTATGCAGCATTGTGCCGTGGCCTCTCACCTAGCTAGCAGCTATTCAAGTAAGCACATACTGTTCTTCTTGGGTAGTCCTATGCACTGTCAGTATTGGCCAAGGTGTCTGGCCTTGCTAAGGGCAGTCTAACTTTGTTTAACCTGTTGATAGAGGATGGTCTTTCTCTTTAAGAACATTGTTTCTCTTCTTTTACCAATTTCTTCTAACTTTTCCTTCTAGGTACTATTCCCAGGGTGGAAATAATAATGCCCTTATAGGGCATTAGTCCTGTTACCTAAGAACATTAACTAGTCCACTATCTGTGATTACTGACCTAGGGGTTGTATTTAGGAAGCAAATAGGTATGCTAGGAAGATTCAAGTTATCAGCATGTGAGTTCCTTGCTGGCACCTGATATGCCTGCATCCTTTCTACTTGCATAGGCATGTTTGCAGTGGTATTTGTTGCGAGGGCCGAATGGCTCTCGGACATTAACCATGAGCTGCACCACACAAGACGTAATAGGGGTCATGAAACGCGTTCAGAGCAATGTCGCATTGGAAGTGATTAATCCCCTGACTTACAATAACCAAGATATGATCTTACTCATATCCTGGTAATAGTTACGACAGGAATTAATTGCAAGAGGTGTTGGTGAATCTGTATAAAAGCAAGATGATCAACAATAGTTTTCAAATGTGTTTCATTAAGAAGAATAAAGATTCTTTAAACTATAGTCACTTGCTTCACTAAAGATACACGGCCACTTGCTGCAACATATTTTTAAGCAGTAAGAACACTCCAATGATGTTGACTGCAACTACTACCCATGTTGTAGGATAGGGGTAGTTGCCATTGGCTGCTTCCTACTCCACCACCAAAACCAACGCCAATCACACTGCCAATGACCCCTACAACTATGCGCAAACAACACCCCCCCTCCACCTGCAATGCAAATGCACTGCCCAAATGGCGCAAACCCGCCACACCTAATTCTGCTAAAATAATTATATGCCAATACTAATACTTTTGCAAATTACAGTAATGCTTGGGATGCTTGTAATGGTCTAGGCCGTGACTTTCCATCTTCTGTGTTTCTGCTGCTAATTCGCTTGTGTTGCACTTTAAAACGGTCATGACTTTAGAAACAGAGCGCAAACGGCGCGTGGAGGCTATCGAAAACCGCCTTAAACGCCGCCTGGAGTAGGTTGCGTTGGTTGCTGTGACGCCCAGGTGGGGGCAGAAACTATGAATCTAACCCGAGGCAAAGTATTGAAAAACTGAAAGGATGGCCCAGTTCTGTGCTGCTGATAATAGCTGCCTTGGTTCGCATGCACTTCTAACATTGAATGCGTAGGGTAGCGGAGCCTGGACCTGAGCTATCTCGTGTCAGTCCGTCCAACACAAAAGCCCCGACCAAGGTCAGAGCCAAGGCGCGCAAGTTCCCTGGCATTGGCCAGTCTCTGTCTGGAGAGGTGGCTGAGGAGAGTGATGCCGCTAATGTCGATGACGTTGATATTAGCGATGAGGCAGCTTCGGATTTTGGAGAGGAGTACGATACAAACGACGATGATGACAATGTCTCTGACGAATATGAAGATGAAGATGACTCTGACGATGACAAAATACGTACAACCAGAAGCGGCCAAGGGGTTTATAACTTGCGCGCCCAGGCCCTCAAACGTAAGCACGCAGTTGACAATAGTGCCAGTGACTCTAGCGATGCTGGGCCTTCGCTTAGAGCGCGCCAACGGACCACAAGAAGCTATAAGGAGAGTGCGTCAACAGACAGTGGCAGCAGCGGTGAGGAGTAACATTGATTGCGATACATTGTTCTGAATTATCTGCCGTCTTCAGCTATTTTCTTTGGTATATTTATTTTGCAATAGTTAGTAGTTTCAATTATGCAGTATCTGATAATGCACAGCGACCAGGGTTTAATTTTGCTTCTTAATGACGGCAGCGGGGAGCTTGCCGTAGGTCTTGCGCGCAAACTCGGTAAATAGCCTGATAAGCTCAACAATATATCCAATAAACAGATATGTGAATAGTCTTTGAGCGTTGTTCTGACAAGCGGGAAGAACAGCGTAAATAATGCCGGCTGAGAGAGCTATGTAGAACTGAGCAATCTGGAGGCCTGTTAGCATCTTTTTTCCAGGTGGTTTGATTCCCATTGCTGTCAGCGTGTAGTACGTGTACATGAGACTGTGAATCAGACTGTTCTCAAATACAAAAAACGATAGGTATGGCGACTGTATGTAGTTTCCGAGCCACATGATAGATACCGCGCCAGCATGGTGGAACGTCTGCAGACGGCCCGCGGGTCTGCCCTTTGCCAGGATAATGGCAGTGTCAATAAACTCGTAATACTTGGAAAGGTAAAAAATAAAGCCATGTTCAAGCAGCGCACCGTCCCACAGAACCCGGCTGCTGTCGCAAAATCCATCCTTCAGCCCATGGTCGCTAATCGCCTGGATGACTGCTGGAAAGTAGCTGACAAATGTCCATATTGAGTAAGCAGCCAGAATCAGGTTGTGCGCAATAATAAATGGCTTAAGATTAATGCCAGAGTTTGGCGATGCTATTTTGCCACTAATATTCGTCTTTGCAGATGATCTCGCTAGCCGCAAGTTTCTTTGTTCCCAGATCTTGACAGAAGCAATATAGGTGCATACACCAACCAGAGGAACTAATGGCTTCATCATAAGACTATAAAGACTGCCCAGCCAAATATCTCCTACCGGCGCCTTGGCGTTAGGCGACCTTATCAACCAGGTGCCAACAGATAGAAGATCGTTACTCGTAAACATTGCAATATTATTTATCGTAACAAGACGATCAAAGGCACAAGCGTAAAGAAAAAGTTGACAAAGTAAAATTTTTATATTTTGCACGAAGGAAATAGAGAGAAAAAGAGGAAGTATCGTGGTGGCAAACGTAACAAGTGGTATACTATGTGTGGCGCTAAGCCATACACCCACACTCAACATAAGAGTTGGAAATTGCAAACAAGTCATCAGCATATGTTCCTAATTACCCAATGATATGTTCAAGCCACACTGACGCCCAACTGTTGTTGCTGCATCCAGAAGCTACAGTGGGGCTTTGAGACATGCAAAAAAAAAACACATTGAAGACTTAAAAAGAATAGGCAATAAAAGGTTAAGGAACAAGGATACGCGTGCGAGAATATAGCAGACTGGCGATGCAGATATCTGGAGGAACATGGCGCCTACACATATCGTATTTCGCCATCCTCATCATCGTTGTTGTCGTCGGTAGCTTCACCTTCTTCCTTCTCAGCTCCTGCAATCGCTTCGAGGCGTATTGGCACAGGGTGCGGTGCGTTTGGAGAGGGTGCGGACAATGTTTGTTTGGAGACATCTTTCAGCGCAGTCGAAGGTGTATGAACATCAGACATGGGTCCAACGTCGCCCGAGTTAGCAGAACTAGGTTGAGAAATAGCGTCGACACTGCTGCTATTGATCTCGAACGGCTTTTCAGTCGAAATCGGGGCTTGCGGTGACCTTGCTACTTTGGACTTTGGAGGACTGGGTGTTGAAGGCACTAGTATGGTTTCCTTCTTTGGAATAATCGGCTCTGCACTAGTAGAACCCGCAACCAGGTTATCTGTGCGAGTTGCGGCACTGGCTGTAAAACCACCGGCAGTTGTAGAATCCAAGGCATTGGACTTTTCAGACACCACCCTGTTTTCAGTATGCCGCTCAGGCAACGTTGTTGTTGTGCTTTCTGGCTCCATCTTTTCTGAAGACAGTTGGAATTCGGTCTTGGCTTCCATATCTGCAGGCTGTCGGTCCGTACTCGTTGACATCATTGACTTCTGGCCTTTAATAGTTGCTGTGGCAATGCTCGGACTTAATTGCGGAACAGAAGTATCTGCTACCAAATCTGCCTCTGTTGGCGCAGGCTTCGCTGTATGGTTGTCCTGTGCACCGGGAACGTTGTCTGATTCATCGACGTCCATCGCGGTATCCTCAATGGTCTTGCTCAATCGCTCATGCAGCTCAGACGCATGTGGCTGAGCATCCATCATCTCGATATCGCTGTGGTCAGCTAAATTCCTGTCCGTAGCGTTGGTCTCTTCATTGACAACCTTTGTTCCATCTTGGACAATGTTCTGGAGTCCCAGCGAGTCGGCCTCATACATCTCTGCATCCGGAACAATATGCTGATCACGCATTGGCTCTGGCATGCGCTCTTCGGGATCAAGTGCGTCTTCGTCAACAGTATCTCTATCAACATCGCGGGGCACATCCTGCATCTGCACGCTTGGTGCAAAGTGCGTACGCTTGAGGTTCTGCAGCACTTGTTTCATGATGCGATCCAGATACTCAGCGCTGTTGCTGTTGTCGACGTTGTACGCAGGTACATTGAGGGTGTATTCTGGAGCATAGTAGTCCATGTAGTCGTTCATGGGCAGCTTGCGGTCCATATCCACGCCCACCAAGATTCCTGTCTCGTAGGCCCACACGCGACTTACATTGCGGATAGTGTAGCCTCCCCCGCCCAGCACAAGCGTGGGCAGATTAAAGCCCTTTACAAAACGTACACATTCGGCGTGCCCGTCCATGCTAAGGTTAAAGCAGCCAAGTTTGTCGCCAGCCAGCGAGTCGGTTCCGCACTGAAGCACAATCGCATTTGGCTGGTACCACTCCATAATCCCCTCAACCACAGGCTTAAACACTGAATGGTAGCTAAGGTCGTCAATCCCATCACGCATAGGAAAGTTGACAGCATAGTATTTGCCCTTTGCCTCGCCTATGTCGCGCAGATCGCCGGTTCCGGGAAAGAACTCGCCGTATTTGTGAAAAGAGCAGGTCATAACGCGATCGGTCGTGTAAAATGCCTCTTCAACGCCATCACCGTGATGCACGTCAATATCAATGTAAAGAACGCGCTGGTGATGCCTCAGCAGCTCTAGTATTGCCAGGACAATGTCATTGATATAGCAAAATCCCGAGGCCTCGCACTTTTTAGCGTGGTGCAGCCCACCCGACCAATTTATGCATATGTCAGACAAGCCGCGATTCAGCCGCGCGGCACCCTCCATTGAGCTGCCAGCTGAGAGCGAGAACAGGTCGAACATGCCGTCAAATACGGGGCAATCCTCCTCAAAGTTGTACTTGCCCAGCTCGCGTTGAAACTGCGCGGCGTTCTCTGGCGTCACGCGATGGAGAAAGTCAACATAGTCGTCTGAATGGAATTGTGTCATTTCCTGGCAGGTGGCAGGCGCAGCACGATATATAGACATCCTCTTGTACAGCTCGTAGCTCATCACCAAGTTGTGTGTCATGCGAATACGGTGCGGTTTCATAGGGTGACCGGGGCCATAGTGAAAGTTCCCCACGTCAGCTAGACCATTGCAAGTGCAAAAAAGTAAACAAAAGCACAGAGCAATGATAATGATGATTAGTACAGCTCGTTGTATGACTGCGGCGCGCTCAGACAATGCTACCTGAATAAGAACTGCTTGGTGTAAGAACTCCCATGCATCAACAACTAGCATATATCAACACAACCAGCGGAGGATGGCTGCTTAGATCCCGGGTAGACATAAACGCCTATAGCAGTGGAGGTGAAGATACATACGGTCGTAAAAGTATGCGACATTTTTCTTCGATGGCGCCATGTGCGAAGACCGTGTACAGAAAGCCGTCGTCTGGAACGAGCCAGAACACCAAAAGTAACTGAGGAAAACGGATTTGGAGGCAAATGCAGACACAGGCGTAGAAAAAGAACTGGGATCACGAAGCCGATTGCAAGAGCAAAGTAAAAAGGAGAAAAGTAAAAGACAAAATTTGTGCCAACAGAAAGTGCGGCCAAGTTATTATTGGCTGACGCGCGAGTCAATTGGGCTTTAAATGAGCTGGGGTTTGGACAAGGCCAATGCGACCTTTTGCGTGTCAGTCTCTCTTCCCTTGTTCTGTAACATACTCTCCCTATACTCCATTACTTCAATTCAAATTTGCTTATTTATTTATGTTGAGCAGCATGCGCTTGTGCCTGACCAGCCAGGCGCCTGCAAGATGGGCTCTACGACTGCTGCTGCTGTTGACGCCTGTACTACTCGTGGCGAGCAAAAACGTTGCATTTGGGACAGCCAATAACAGAGAAAATGCAGCAGCATATATTACAGAAGACACACAAGAACGGCCGCTAGTTACGTTTGTGGACCTACTTTCTTCTAGTGAGCGCTTTAGCGAGTTTCTACACACTGTCCAGCGCCTGCGGATGGTGCTGCCGCTGAATCGTCTCACAAACGCTACCATGTTTGTGCCTACCAACGAAGCAATTACGCGATATCGGCGAGAGCATGGGTACAATGAAGCATATGTGGCCGGGGGCGTGTACCGCGGCGTAACCGATGGGCAGGCGTGGTACCATGTAGTTGGTGATGGGGCAATCAGTGTCCAGGACCTTGTGCAAAGAACCATGGTTTGGGAATCACTAAGCCTTCTCGGAGGCAATGCAAACAAGGTACATGCAGCGCAGACCGAGCACAAGTTTGGGATTATGCTTAAGACACAGAACAGCGGCGGTGCTGTGATGGCCAACGGAGTGCCCGTACTTGCCCAGAACTTCTCATGCGAAGCTGGCAATGTGTATTTAGTAGATGGACTACTTACTATTCCACCATCCATACTAGAGCTACTACAAGGCACAGTCTCTACTGCTGAAAGAGTAGAGGGTCTTTTAGGTGCGTCTTCTGCTGATCCGAGTGACATGGGCGAATACAGCGCAGTCGAGAGGCTGTTTGCAGCGGCAGGATGGACAGATGTGCTGGACACAGCGGAGAACAGCAACATTCAAAGTCAGCATGATGAGATGCACACGCTATGGGCATTCGGAAACCGCGCTTTTAGCAGCGAGTTCAGCTATGCTGAGCGTGCGTACCTGCTTCACGGGTCAGATTTTGCGGCTGACGATGAAGATCTCCGTCGTGATGCAATCGATGATGCGCGCGCAATAGCATCCAGGTATATATCACGCGGCCCCACCAGCATTGCACGGCTGGGGATGGGCAAGCACACAGGTAAGCTGACTGGTTGGCGCTGCGTCTATAATGCGCCATATTCTATGGTCTGCTTGTCATACGCTGGCGACTATGCCTTTTGAAATTATTGCATATTCTCTACTAAATGAGCAGCTTTTGGTCTGCCAGAACCCTGTATATTATCATCATATGTAGTTCAAAGATTTGGCTCTCAGGCGAACCTCACTGTCGTTGTCAGTCAAGGCAAGGACGGCGTTATTGCCCACGTTGACGGCCAGCCCATTGGCTGGCCCGACGTCATTGCCCGCAATGGTATGTATTATGCACACTGCCATCCAATTGCTGAGCATCTGTGATGGCGTAAAGCTCTGCTGTGTCACGTGCGGACTTTTACGCACAGACTAGCTTTCTGGAAAGTGCAGATTTACACCTTTGTCCCTTTTAAATGCCCGCGCATTGTTTGCTTGCTCCCTCTTTCTCTCTCCGCGTCATCCACTTGCGCTCTTGTACATATACTTTCTTATCCCTAATTTGGCCTAGATAAGTGTGCACTTTTTTGCTAATATTGCAACTACTTTTTCAATGCGTGCTGTGGCGACCGCATTTCTATATGTGTGCTTTGCGTTGTTTGACGCTACAGGTCTCATCCATGGCGTCGAGCAGATGCATCGGCCGGACAACTTTGCGCTTAGTCCGCAAAAGGCCCTTGTAGGGCTAAACGCGACAGTATTTGCTCGGCTTCTCAAGGACGCCGGGCTGGGTGACTACATTGATGGCTCTCAGCCTGACCGCAAGCTGACGCTGCTAGTGCCGACAAACCATGCGATGGAGGATGCTTTCGGCTACGAGCTTGGTGACAGTGCAGCAGATGCCGTGGCTATTGCCTCTGCATTCTCGCAGACGCTGGGCGACAGCGGGGGTGATCTTCCATCTCTGGTTGAATTTCAGTACACTGGACAGGAAATGGATTCCCCGCGCGAGATGCAGCGCGAGTGGGCACTTTACCACATTGTGGATGGACAGTACGGCGTCAAGGAACTTGCGCAACACCCGCTGCTACGCACAAAGCTTGCCGGTGAGTGGACGCACGGCAAAGCGCAAGTGGTCAAAGCGGAAGTCGATCCTGCTGACGCAGCAATTGCAAAGCATGTGTCATTCAACGGCGCCGATAACATTCTTTTGGAGCCGGTAGTAGTGGGAAATACAACGATATACCTTCTTACCTCGCCTATGCCCACTCCGCCCAGGCTCGTCAATGCGCTTATTCAGAACCTCGATCTCTCACTGTTTGTCGCTGCCATGGGTGCATCGAATACTGTAGATGAGATACAGCAGAAGGCTGGCGTGACTGTGCTGGCTCCTGTCGTTGACGCGTTTACTTCTCTTGGGCTGGTTTGGTCTTATCTGAGCCTGCCTGGAGACTCTGATGCGCGCAGCGATCTCAGTCGCTTGATAACGGCACATGTGCTTAAACGGCCCGTGTACAGCGATGAGATCCCCATGCATACTGCCGAATCTGCAGAGTCTCTAGTCATCGAAGCCCTTAACGGCAACAAGGTAGGGTTGTACCGCACTCCACGCGGCATCTTTGCTGATATTATTCAGACGGAATCCTCATTCTCGACACACATTGGCCGTGTCCACAGTAATGTTGCCGAGGGTTTGTCAAGCATGTCTGACGAAGGTTGTCTTGCAATTTCTCAGCACGACATTCTTCTTCGCACCGGTGTCGCACATGTGCTTGAACGCGGGCTCATTCTTCCATCGAATGTTGACATTACCTCCGCAAAGCTACTACGCGGAATGCGAGCACATATTTTTGTGGATCTCTTGGAACGCTTCAACCTCACATACGTTCTCAAAGACCCGCGCGCATCCTCCGAATATGGGGAGGAAGCTGATGCGCTGCGCAGTAGCGCCGCTGTAGATGAAGGCGACGCCGATGGTGATCATGAGCATATAATTGGCTACTCGCTGCTAGTACCATCCGATAAGTCTTGGCGAGAGAATATGGCCTACCGCGAACTTGTCCATCGCGAGCACGACGAAGTTATATCTGAAGACGGCAGCAGCGATGATGATGGCGGCAATCCCTGGCGCAATTCGACGACCGCTGAAATTACTCGCTATATGGACAGGCTTGTACGTCTTCATATTGTCCCCATTGTTAGCAATGATGCACACGTCTTTGCTGTTCAGGGTCCCGCCGAAAGTGATAGCAATAAAAGCAGGCGGTTGCCCGCTAATCGTCTTCTTCTGGCTGACCGAAAATCATACCCCACGCTGCTCGAAGACGTAACTCTGCGTGCACATGAGTTTGCCAACAATCGCTTTTCGATTCAGCTTGAGGGCGCACCTTTCTACCAGTCTCCAGGCGGCGTACCATTTGTTTCTGTCGCGACTGTCGTAAGATCAGGCGTTGCGCGCACAGGTGCTGTATTTGAGCTTGATGTGATGCTGCGGCTTCCGCCGGCTCAGGATTCTGGTCCTAGCGGTTGGAAGCAGTTTGCTTGGAATGCTGCAGTATGGGTGACAGGCATTGGGATGGGGTCCGGGCTGTTGGGTATAACGGGTTTCTGGGCGCGCCAGTGGTGGACGCGTTCCGACTACCAGTCCTTGTAATTTTAGTTATTTTTTAGTTTTGGTTTAGTAGTAGGCAATATATATACTTTGTTCTACAAGCCTGCCAGCCTGTGAGATATTGCGCAGCCCGCCCATATCACGTTGTTCCCATTACGAGATTTAATAAAGCAACTTATCAACCAGAATGGCCAGAAAATATTAAACATCAAATGCTCCTATTACTCAGGAACAAGGCGTTCATGTCACTTATTCATATGCTTTTTAACTGCGCATCTCATCCTTCTTCTTGTTTTTGTCGCCTTCTTTTTAGCTAAACTTGTGTACCACTTGACTTAGAATATTTTAGGCGTTGTTGTTTGAGCCAAGTAACGCCCGTACTCTATTATCCATCAAGTGTATATTGACACGGCTTTTCTGCATAGCTACTTAAAATGAAACCTATTGACACAACTGTGCCTGCCGAAACGCGAACATGCCTGCAGTATTGGCCAGTGACGAGCTCCATATCATTGGATATCGGGATACAGACACCATACGAGGGCTTTATTGCTTCAGAACTAGCGCTTGGAGACGACTTTGAGCGACTGCGCTTGAGTGACAGTGGCTCTCCTCAGGTCGGGATATACAGTCTTATTCATGAGGCGTTTCTAAGCGAAGAGTTGCAGTCAGTGTATGTTTTTTTGGGCTTGTTGTAATGACGTGGGTTTTCTGACCTCATTTGTATGTCGATGAATATCGAGATTGTATGGCATGACTCCTAAGATGAGAACACAAGGACCACCGGGTACTAATATTGTTAGGATTCTACAAGAGCACACCGGTTTGTTTACTTTCTCACTGTAGGCAGCTTCGCAAACATGCAGAGGTATCTTCCTTGGATACGCGCACGACATCATTGTGTCACGAATCTAGAATCACAGAGCTTGCGCTGCAGCATCCGACTATTCAGAGACAGTCGTCAGACAACAATAGCGCAGAGACGGTCACGCCAAAGTTGTCGACTGAGGGGTGCTATGCACGGCTATTGTCGTATATTCGCCAATCAACGCAAGATGATGGTCATGTACTCACGCCGAGCGATAAAGGTAACTATATGCATGCATATATTCGTTCAAATGGATACTTTCAAGATGGCTACTAGGCCGATAAGAAGCAAATTTAGATTTCCATGACTGCATATCTTTATCTACGTTTACTTAAGCTACAAATGTGCAGCTGCATATTATCACATCTTTTGTAGTCGGGATGCCTGTAATAACGCGAACTCGCAAGTCTTTATTGTCGGACAACAACATGGATTCTAAAGAGTCAAAAGACATACCATCCAAACGGCTTTATGTCTATGACGACACAGATCCGAAACATACGTCAAAACGCGTATGCACCACAGCCAGGATACCCCCTATCGGCTTCTCTCATACAGATGACGGTAACATCTCTAATAATATTCTATCTGCAAATCTTGATGACGAGGCAAAAAATGATAATGCCAATTCTGTCAATAATTTGCGCAGCATAGAGATGTTGGATGCGATTTTGGCTGAGATATTTGAAGAAGAAGACGAGCTAGCCACTAACGAAAACGCCAAGGCACAGTTATTCCAAAGAATTGCAGCTAGCAGCGAGAACTCTTTGATCCTCGAGAAGCACACAGTTCGCCGTCTCCATACTCTGCTTAATATTTGTGATCCTACAAGTATTCAAAAGCACATTTCGGGTGAGAGATTGGGTAGATTGTTTGACCTCCTGATATCCACCATCGATGCAGCCAAAAACATAGATCTTGCAACGATATTGAGAGATGGCATGCTTGTAGAGCGTAGCGCGGGCTTTACAGACGAATACTGTCGAAAACTTGGTATGGCGATTTTAATATCATGTATTGGACTTGATACCGCGGTGCTGGCGTTTTCCATGGGTGCACTAGGAAAAGCGCTGCACATCTCGTCGGCAGCCGAAATGATTCATGGCGCTGGATCCTTTCTCAAAGGATGTTTACTCGACTGCGTGGTGCCATTGCTTGATGTAGAAGCGGAGTGCGAGCTTACTGACGCTTTACTCAATAAGGAGGGTATTCTGAGTGACAGAATTCAGTTATTTCTCGAGGGCATTCTTGCTGCAAACAACTCTGTGGCCGAGCTGGTTGCACAGCGCACTCTTTGTGACGAGGATGTCGTTCCACTTGTATATGCATCTATAAGCGCCATGTTTTGCTCTGGCGAAATTCTCAGCTGCGGCATTGGTGCCAATTTGTTTGAATCAATCAGGCGCTCGTCGCGGTCGTTTCTACGAATTGTTTTTGAAGCCCACGTTAACCAGCGTTTATGGATACTAGAGGAGATTCTTGCATCACTAGTCAGGCTTCAAGCTCAAAAGCGTGTCCCAAGCATGCACCATATAGCCGGTGGCAAATCGGTCCAGTTTACCACTGTGCTTTTGCTTCAGCTGCTCCAAACCACAGCAAAGTCGCCCGAAGATTTATCCGCCGGCTTTCAAGGCAGCGATTTTTCAGCTAAAGAGTGTCGCATGCTTCTGCAGCGGCACAAGAAGGCTGTTTCAACGGCTGCATCCAGCACAGATTTTGTCATTCGGTACTTGATTGGACGCTGTACCCGACGAGACGGTAGGGCGACCGCCATTGAAACAGGGTACCGCGCGATGCTAGAGACATTTATCAATGATTGTATTGTGTTGCTAGGACACCCGCAATGGCCGGCCGCAGAGCTAGTGGTGCGTATTTACTCGTACCACATTTTAGAAATATTGGACGAGGACAAGTCGGACATTGCAATAAAAAACATGGCGCTTGAGGGCGCGGCACATATTGCTTCACATATAGCACAGTGGAGTTTGACCAGTGACGAGGTTACTGAAACTAATAGCAATGGCAAGGGGCTAGAGCTAGTATCGTCAAGCTCATCTTTGGAAGCCATCAGTAGATTCCGCAATGTTACTACGACTCTGCTTGGATACTTGCAATCTAAGACTGCAAGCGGAGAATCAACTGGTGCTATTCCACTTTATGTTAGTGGCTGGGCATCTTTAATTGTTGCAGTACTTCTCAAGGGCAGCCGTCAACGTGCGGGTAACGCTACTGGAGCTGGTAATGACAATTGTGCAGAATCGGATGTTGATGGGGGCGAAGATGGATTTGACCTTGACGAGAACGGTGGCAGTGACGAAGAAGAGTGTTCCGAGGATTCCGATCAAGGTGAGCAAGGTACTAGAGACAAGGCACCTTACGAAGCATTTAATACCGAAAAGCGCAAGGCCATTGAAGGGTGTCTTCGGGGATATGCAGATATTATTTGTCAATCGACCAAGACGATGCCTACCCATTGCTCATATATTGGCGCTGCCGAAGCGGCCCGAGCAGCGCTTACGTTGCAGCCACTTTTCAGGAGCTTTGAAATGCTGCTTGCGCGAGTGATACTGGCACTAGGTGCTGGCCAGGTGACACTGAGATCAAAGGCGTTGCGCGCACTTAACCAGATAGCAGTACACCGACCCTCTGTGTTATACCAGTCCAACGTTAAATATGCTATCAACCATCGCCTGCAGGACAGTTCACCGCAGGTTAGAGAGGTGGCAATTGACTTGATAGGAAAGCACATTGCACAGAATCCCGAGCTCACCGACCAATACTACGAATTTATAAGCGTGCGCATCCTGGACAAGGGTCCCAGCGTTCGGCGGCGGGTGATGCGGATACTTGCCAGCATCTATGTTTTGTCAAAAGACACTGTGCAGCTGGTTGATATTGGCGCTCGCCTCTTGCAGCGCACGAACGATGAGGAGCGGTCAATCCGCGAGCTGGCATTAAAGACGTTGCATGAACTGTGGTTTTCGCTCGGCGAGTACGCAAATGTGGACAATAGCAGTCCAGAGGCCGAGTCGACAAGCAACGTGTTTAATATGCTATCACCAGAGACTCAGCGCAAGATATCTTTACGCGTGCGTGTTATGACAGGCGTGCTGGACGCGACTTGTTCACGCGAGGTTGCAGATCTGATGGCTGACCTCTTTGATCACGTCACGGTAGCCCTCTCCAGACCCGAAGCAGAGGAAGCGATGTTTGTGATTAGGTGCGTAATAGATGCACTATTCGAACAACTACTGCGTGCAGAGGAGAGCCCTATGGTGTGCGACACTGCCAATGGAGCTGATGCTGCAGCGGCTGGGTTTTCTGTGACATCGTGCTTGCGCTTTATAGCAACCCTCAGCAGCATTGCGCCTGATACGGTTGGCCGCCACGTGGAGACCTTGGGCACATACTTGCGGATGAGCAACACTGCTGACGAGGACATGGTGCTCAATACCTTGATAATATTTAGCAACACTATTCTTCGGATGCCACATCCAAGCACTACATTTCTTGTCTCTCTCGAGCAGAATTTGATTTCGCTACTGTCATCAAGTCCACAGAGTGTTCTGTCGGTGGCGGTTCCATGCCTGTGTCTCCTCATTGATAAGCTTACCTGGAACCATGCAAAGCTTATACGCTTGTTTCGGTCCTGTGTTCTCCAGCTTTATAAAGAGCAGCGGACCATCAACAGTGGAGCCATGAGCACTGCAAGCCCCAAAAACTTGATGCGATTTATTGTGCTTGGAGGACTTCTAAGCCGGCACTTTGACTTTGAAAATCATCGCGAACGGTTGAAAGAGCATTTTAAGGAGTTAGAGTTGCTTGCCGAGGGGGGTGCGATTGGAATTATGAACGATTTGTTGCTATTTTATGCAACGGCACAGCAGCCGGCACCAGTTCAACTGGCAGCAATACAGATGCTTGGACAGCTTTATATAAAGCGGCCGGGGCTTGCGCTTGAGGCGCGTGCGCGTGGTATGATGGACAGGATTTTTGCCAGTGGCAGTGTGCAACACAAGCTGCAGGTATTGCGCAACTTTCTGGAGTTCCTGCGTGCGGATGCTAAGCAACTTGCCACCCGAGAGCACGAGGATCGATACAAGGAGCGCGAGGTTGACGCAAAAGCGCTGGTTGGCGATACAGGCGGTATGAGCGAAGCAGGCGTGGGTGCGTCGCTGATGCAGACTTATCTCGACCGAATAATTGATGCGACATTTGTGGCCAACGCAGTCTCACTTCGGACGGCAGGATTTGAAGTCATCTCACATGTACTGGAACAGGGGCTTGCTCATCCGCTCAAGTGCATGCCTGCACTTATTGCGCTGTGTACCAGCAGCGATTCCTACACACGAGCCAAATCACTCAAGCTACATCAAGAGCTCAACTTTAAGTACGCATCATTTATCCATTCACGCGATCTCGAGGGTGTGCGTCAGATGTACGAGTACCAACTGTTGGTTTGTGGCAGCCCTGAAGATGTGGAGGGCTACGACAGCCGTGTCGACTTGCAGGAGCAATCGGAACGGCCGTCCGCGTACCTGCAGTTTCTGTATACCCTTTCTCGGAACAAGCGCACGCGACGCAATGAGCTTTTGGGGCTGCTTGTAAAGACATGCGACCCAGATTCCAGCTTAACGACGCGTAAAGTCGCTTGCAAGACTGACATACCCTTTGTGCGCTTTGTTTCAGAGAACATATCCGCGCTTGAGTTTAAATATCTGGACGAGGTTCTACACGTTATCTACCAGATAAGCGCTGCAATTGCAAGCAGTGGGCTGAGCTTATACCACCAGTTTGAGGCAGAAGCCAGCACGGAGATCGGGACTGCGGAGCATACGAGCTGCAAAGAGCAGCAATGGCAGCAGACAACCGAGGAAAGTGTCTGCATTAGCATTCTGTTTGTGCTGCGCGAGTTCCTCAAGGCGCATTACGGCATATCTGAAGCACGCTGCGCTTTGTACGACCCGAGTAACTCGGCAGGAGTACGCGACAAAGCTGTGACGTGGCATGCGCTCAGTGACAGAGGACGTTTGGACTGGAGTGCCTTCCCAAGCGCAATGCGGTGCATGGAGTCGATGGCCGACTACAGCGCACAGCGCACACGCTTCCGCCACATGATGGCCGAGTCGCTTGCAAAAAGTCAGGAAAGCCCTATGCTGGCGGATAGCGATGCTCACCTTTCGCCCGACGCGCGCAGCGACGTACCTGGTGAGATGCTTGCGGGCGGCATGGCATTGGACGCCGAGGAGATGGAGATGCTATCTTTGGACGGACTTGACAATATAGCTTAGGCTCTTCTGACACTTCAGTGTTGGTGACAATAAAGGGGACATGTGTTGGTGCTGGCCAATTGGCGGTGGACATATGGCGGGCCAGGCAGCAGCAGTCTTGCAGACAGGAACCAGTAAGCTAATTTTCGAGCACTGTGGGCGCAGGTGTGGAGCTTGCATTTGTCTCCACATTGCAGCTGTTGCATCCATGTGCACGCTGTAGCCCATTGTCCATGGCTTGACCCCTATTTTGTTAGCGCTTTGCACGTTGAACTCTTCTCTTTTATTTCTATCTCTGTATGTGCTAAGATTTGTCTGCTCTCTTCGTCCTCTGCCATTTCCTTGTTTGCCCCCCTCTCTCCATCCGTATCCCTTGTATTCACACACAATGAAGGCCCTTATTCTTGTCGGCGGCTTTGGTACCCGTCTGCGCCCGCTCACGCTTTCGGTCCCCAAGCCCCTTGTTGACTTTGCTAACAAGCCCATGATTCTGCACCAGATCGAAGCCCTCGTAAAGGTAAGTCTGCTTACACAAGAAATTTCGCTTGCGGAAGGCAGGTAGTGAATTTGAAATGAACTGCAGGGTTCGCCGCTTATGTGCGCTATGACGTTACTTTGCACAGCAAGTTGTGTACCAACGGAGAGCGGTTAAGACCATAGCTAGCCGACGCAGCTGTGCTGTCTGCTTGGAAGTGAGGCAACGCATGCGTGTGCTAGCCTTATTCAAACCAACTTGCAGGCCCCACCCTGGAAAAGCGCGCGGGCTCTGGTGCCTAGGGTGGAAGAACCACTGGGCATGCCTTGCGTGTTGTTATTGTTATTGTTGTCCTACAACACAAACAGGTCTGTGGTGCTGGGCGCCCCTACGATTAGCAATTGCTGGTTGACCACCCTAGGCTATTCTGGATTATTGGCTGCCTTTGTTCTGACTGTGAGATGCAGATCCCTTGGCTGCAGGCCCAGAACCTGCTACCAAATCAACCACAGGCAGTAGGCACGTGTACACAAGACACTACAGCGATCTCCATGGTGCCATTGACTCAACATTAAATATGCAGTTACAAATGTGTTATCTATAGGCTGGCGTCACTGACATTGTCCTGGCGGTCAACTACAAGCCCGAGGTGATGGTGGCGGTCCTCCAGAAATACGAGGAAATGTTTGGCATCACTATCACCTTCTCTGTTGAGGAGGAGCCCCTTGGCACTGGTAAGTATGCGGCATCAGCCGCACTGCAACTGTCAGAGCGAGAGTGCGGTAGCTAGCCAGCAGTAATTTCAGCAGCGCTTGAAAGTGCAGGCAGTGGCGGTACTACTGCATATATACTAATTACAGCGACTCTTGACTGATGGGATCTCCACTCTCTGCCGCGTTCTCTTCGTCTGCGACTAATGTAGCTGGCCCTCTGGCTCTTGCCAGGAGTGTACTTGGCAAGGATGACTCGCCGTTTTTTGTTCTCAATGCGGACGTGACATGCGAGTATCCGTTCGAAACGATGCGCGACTTCCACATTGCGCACGGCGGGGAAGGCACAATTCTTGCAACCAAGGTTGAGGAGCCATCCAAGTATGGCGTGATTGTCATGCGTCCTGGAAGCACAGAGATTGACCGTTTTGTAGAGAAGCCCATTGAATACGTAGGCAACCGCATCAACGCGGGTATCTACATATTCAGCCCAAGTATCCTTGACCGCATTGAGCTGCGGCCCACCTCGATCGAGAAGGAGATCTTTCCGCAGATGGCTGCCGATGCGCAGCTGCACACGTTTGACCTGGAGGGCTTCTGGATGGATGTCGGACAGCCCAAGGACTTTTTGACCGGAACCTGTCTGTATCTGTCATCGCTGGCCAAGCGCAGCCCTGAGCTGCTGGCGCCGGCGTCTGAGGACTTTGTGTACGGGGGCAATGTGCTTATTCATCCTAGTGCCAAGATCGGCAAGGGCTGCAAGATTGGCCCCAACGTCACCGTCGGCCCCAACGCGATCATTGGCAACGGCGTGTGTCTTCAGCGCTGCGTGCTTATGGAGGGCACGCACGTCAAGGACTTTGCCTGGGTCAAAAACAGCATTGTTGGCTGGCACTCGAGCGTCGGACGCTGGTCGCGACTTGATGGCGTGACTGTTTTAGGCGATGACGTTCACATCGCCGATGAGGTATATGTCAACGGCGCCTCGGTTCTCCCGCACAAATCCATTAGCTCCAATGTCTGTGAGCCCGGGATTGTCATGTAGGCGGCTTGCCGCTGATATTCCTCTCTACAGCTCCTCGTGTTCTATTTTTTTTATACTTGCAATACATCCATGACAAAATCTTGCTGTTTATAAAACAATATGTGTGGCAACTTGCGCTGTCAGTTACTGACATCACTCGGTTTATCGCCCAGGCGCTTCTGCATAGATAAAAAAAGCAACTATGCTGTCCAAAGGTCAAGGGCCCGTCGCTGGGGTCAAATAGAAGGCTGCACATCCCATGCGAAGAACGAGTGGCGGACCGAGTATACAATGTAGAAGCACAGACCCACGCACGCATGTGTGCATCCCGTCTTAGTGGAGCATTTCTGCACACCTGCATTTGTCACACTGCTGGTGGCCTGTACTATTTTTTTTTTTGCCACCCCCACCCATCGTGTCTGAGTCATAGCCCGGCTTTATCCGCTACACCCTGCGCCAGACGACACGGGAAGGGAGCCCTTATTTAGTGATGTTTGTCTGCCTGCCTGCCATGTCGTCGCGCCACAGAATCTCTCCTCCCGATTCGCATGTATCTTGCTCCTCTGTTTCTTCAGACTACACGGCTCTTTTCAGAGTAGCAACTCTTTTGCACTGTGTTGACTTTTACGACACTTCATCTCTGCCTCTCTTTCATACCCAATACACAAGCGAACACAACACAGAGGTTGTAGCGCAACAGTCACGTTAACAAGAGAAATGCTAGCTCAGCGGTGTATTCGGAGCCGTGCAGTGCAAAGCAGGATCCAGGCTTTCTCCGCCTTCAGCCAGCACCGCATGGCAACAACGACAGCAGCAGTGACAGCAGCACATGCCAGGCAGCGCGAGCAACAGGTAGGTTTTAGTAAAGGACAGCCTGCACCCGGATAGTTCCGAGAGTCGGATTAGCAAAAAAAAAAAAAAAAAAGTGCTAGCAGCAGCACGGGACCGCAAGCCAAAAATGGCAGGTCAGGGCGGTGACTTCTCAATCGAATCAACAGCCATGAGCCCGGCCCTTTCTTTTCCAAGGCATATTATTACTACAGTTTGATCTACTCGCCACCTGCCCCGTGTTGCGCGGGGATTAACTCTCCCCGAGAGAGGGCGGCTGCCTGTATGAGGGCGTGAAAGAGGGAAACAACCACACTGCTGCCCGCAACACCCATGTGTACAAAGTATATAAGGCGTTTATGATGCGGAGACATCCTCTTGAGGAAGGACAAACCATCACATCCACTCTATTTGCTTTTCTGGCTGTTCGTTCAGAACTCAGCACCAAACTACTCTCCTTGTATTTTTTTTTGCTCTGCAACACCATATCACGATTTAGTCACAGCACAACATGGCACCCGCTGTTAATAGCTCATCCCTGGTATCTTCGCAAACCAAGAAGCCAGCAAATGCTGGTACAGCGCTGCATCGGAAGGGTTTAGCACCGCCGGCAGTTGAGGACTTTGGCACCCAAGATGCTCGCGCGTACCAGCAGCTCAAGAAAAAGGGAACAGACCTGGAAAAGTACATTTTCCTATCGTGGCTCCGTAACACCAATCTTGACATGTTCTACCGTCTCGTGCTTGGCCACCTCAAAGAGATTGCGCCTATCATCTACACTCCGACGGTCGGTCAAGCGTGCCAAGAGTTCTCGAATATCTATCCATTCCTGGCGCCGCCGAACGCAGTTGACGGGCTGTATATTCCGTTGACAGAGGTGGACCACATTGATGAGATCATTCAAAACTACAAGCGCACCATTCCGGCAGGGTGTGAGCCAGATATTACGGTGATAACGGACGGCTCACGTATTTTGGGCCTGGGAGACCTGGGAATTAACGGAATGGGCATCCCTGTAGGCAAGCTGCAGCTGTATGTCGCTGCCGGTGGCCTGGATCCGACGCGCTGTCTGCCGATTGTGCTGGATTTCGGCACAGACAATTCCAAGTTTTTGGAGGACCCGCTGTACCTTGGCATTCGCCAGAAGCGTCCGCAAGACGCAGAGGTAAGCAGTGAACATTGGGCTAGATGCAGCACGTGAATGTGAAGAGGTTGCGTGCGCTTTGCCAGCCTGTGCTCCAATGAAAGATGAGTCATAGTCTAGCACTTACTGATGCACGTTCCATTGTTACAATTACCGTCGATCTTATGCATGTAGTTTTACGCAGCAACGGAGAAGGTTCTAAAGAGCCTGACTAAGGCGTTCCCCAGCCTGTTTATCCAGTTCGAGGACTTTAACACCCCACATGCGTTTGGACTTCTTGAGCAGTGGCGCAACCAAATTTTATGCTTTAATGACGATATCCAGGGCACTGGCTCCGTGGTGCTTTCGGCGTTTATTTCGGCAATTCGACAGGCGGGCATTCCAGCCAAGGATCAGCGCATTCTGTTTGTTGGAGCAGGGTCGGCGGGAGTTGGCGTGGCCAAGCAACTGGTTGATTATCTGGAGATTGAGCACAAGATCCCTGAGGAGCAAGCTAAGGCCATGTTCTGGTTTGTCGACTCGCGCGGGATGATCACGGCCAATCGCGGCGACACACTTGCAGAGCACAAGGTCTATTTTGCACGCCAGGATAACGGCGCCACGCAGTGCAAATCACTCGAGGAGACGCTCGAGTATGTCCGGCCCACAGCGCTGATCGGATTGTCAACTATCTACAAGGCATTCAACGAAAAGATCCTGACGCGTCTAAACGAAATGAATTCCACTGCTCGTCCAATTGTGTTCCCGCTGTCAAACCCGATGACAAAGGCAGAGTGCACATTTGAGGAGGCCATGCGCTACACCAACAACCGCGTGCTGTTTGCCTCGGGCACCGCGTTCCCTGAATACACTGTCCCGGGCACAGAAATACCAGTGGAGCCTGTCCAGGCCAATAACTGCTGGGTCTTCCCGCCTATTGGCCTTGGCGCAGTACTTTCAAAGCCCAAGTGTATCACTGATACCATGATATTTGCCGTATCCAAGGCTCTGGCTAACTCGCTGAACGAACAGGAGAAAGCTAACGGCGAACTGTTGCCGCGCATTGAGCGCATCCGCGAGGTATCAGCCGAGGTAGCTGCCGCTTTTATCCATCAGGCTGTACGCGAAGGCTTGGCTAGAGACGACAAGTGGATTGCACTTGTAAACCAAAGCGATTCACCCTTGGGACCAGACGCGCTACCCGACGGCGTATTTTCCCAGAATGTGCTTGCAGAGGTTAAGAAGAGCATATGGGCGCCCGCCCAGTCGGTTCGCCAGCTTGTGCAAAACAAACTCTAAGTTGTTGATGCTTTTCAGTTCTTGCTCCAATATTAGCGTTAATATTTATTGTAACCAAGAGCCATGAATAACCTATTCTTTCAACACGGCATCTTTAACTCGAAAAAAAAAAATGGCATTAATGTACATGCCAACTAACCACCAAAGGCTACCACGAGCCAACCCCTAACCTGTACTTAACGCAAAGCAAAATACATATTCCAGTGTGGTGGCGCTTAGAAACTGCTGCTGAAAATACCATTGAAGATAACGTAGTATACTAGATAGATATAACATAAACGCATAATTGGCAATGGGCAGGGTTACTGACTACTTATCTCTGAAGCTCGAAAACAAGGGCAGTGTTGCCCGCGACCACCTGGGTATGTTGCACAGAACACGCAGTAATTGTTGTCGCCCGTACATGGCACTTGAGCTCGTCCACTGACTTATCCATAGGTTCTATCACATATACTACCACAGCATTCCTGTTGTATTGTAGCAAACGAGCGCACTTATCTGGCTTGGATACGCACGTCGCTGTCGATGGTAACAGTCGGGGTCGCCATTCGTCAGCTCTACCGGATGACTATTGACCTTGGCGACGACGCCAATGCAGCCAGTGACGCCAGCACAAGAGATCCACTAGCGGGAAAAGTGTTGGGTGTGTGCTTTGTCGCGTTGGGTATGGCATTTGTCTTTGTGGGGCTCTACCGCTACTTCCACTCGCAGCTGCTTATGACCAAGGGAAAGTTCCCAGTGTCCCGAACAATGGTTGGCGCATGCGCTGTTGCCACACTGGCACTGCTTGTTGGCCTGCTGGTATCCATGTTCACCGACAAACAGTAAAGCATGTGACAGCCGCCCTAAGTGACAGTTGGGCAGGCTGCTGCCTCACGCCCTAACGCTGCATGCGCCAGTTTGGATGGGGCAGGTTGCACACTTCCATGTCAGCATAATTAAGCGCCCTTTTTTAAGTTATCTCTTTTTTTTTTCCTTCTTCTTTAGAACACGTGTGTATTTAAACAGATGCGACCCGATCCCTACAAGCAAAAGGCCAGTCGCAGGCATCAGGCTGCCCACCGCCCCACACAAAGCCCCCAGAATGCGACTCAGGACGGCAAGGCCAGCACGACCAGTACGATCAGCACAGTTGGTCCGCCGCGTGAAAGAAGCAAGTACGCGAGGCGAAAAATCCAGGACAACTCGTGGCGATTCAACGATGATCCTGCCAACACATCAGGCATCCCTACAGAAAGCGGCGGTGCCGCAGAGGCAGATGATGATGAGAATGTCCGGGACTTTCTAGACTATCTTAAAGAGGAGTCGCAGAACATTTATGCCGACCAATCTGCCGCTTACTTTCGCCTACGCTCCGAGGCAGAGTCTGCCAATCTTAGCTCGTACAACGAAGATACATGGAGCAAGCTTGTCGAGATCAACTGGGACGGACTGTTGCGTGTGGCAGCCGCTATGCCGCTTCACGAGCTGCTGGGTGTAAAGGATGATACACCACTGCCAGAAGAAATGACATCCATGCTTTCTGAAGAGCCCGAGCGCAAGGTGCATCAGAGCCGGCAGATAAATCTCGAGCCGCAGATCGCAGGACATGTCGCTGGTCATATACCCAATGCTTTAGAATTGGCACCGGGCATCAGCCCCAACAAAGGCACACCCACCGCCAGAACTGGTCCAGCAGCAGCATCAGTTACTCATGCAGATGGTGTATCTGCATTGCCAGCAAAGTCGAACCCATCTGTTGATGACCTTGAGGCTTTCTTAGATCAGATATTGTAACATCTCAGAAATAATTTCTCCCACAAACACCCTACTATGCGCGTTTCCTCTTGGATTGGGTTGTTAAAACAGCTATATTATTTATTCTCAAACACATTGACCCACTTGCTTCTTCTCTTTAAAGGCGTTTGCTCTGCATAGCAACAACATAAGATTATGAGCTCAAAGTATTCTTTATGGCTGTGTCCACCCACGGCATCGTCCGCCCACTCTGTCCTAGATACGGCAATAGCTGAACTGTCCGCATCACTTGGTTCTCCGCGTTTTGCGCCCCATGTCACACTCTTTTCGCCAATCATGGCGAGCAGCAATGCAGAGGCGCTTAAACAAACATCTGCCTATGTTGACCAACTGCGCCAGCTCATCAAGGACGGCGCCACGGGCATATCTGTTAATATCGGCGATTTGGCAACGGGCAGTACGTTCTACCAATGCGTCTTTTTCGAATGCACCGGAAGCCCTGATCTTTTCGAGGCCAACGCCATTGCTCGCAAACACTGGCATATCGAGAACCGTCCTCCATTTCGTCCACATGTTAGTTTGCTTTATGAAAACTGTCCTGCAGATAAACTTGCTTGTATGAAAGCACGGGTTCGTAGTGTACTTCCCGCAGATATGCCTAAGCTGTCATTTATGGCTTCAGAGATCTACGTTGTCAAAACCACGGGGCCATGGTTTCAATGGAGCTGTGTAGGAACTGTGTCCATATATCCAGAGCAGGACATTTTATAGCATGTACACTTACAGATCCTAAACAAAATCTAATATATATCTTAAGCAATCTTGTTTCTGTTTTAGAGTAGTGGTGACTACTTCAAATGCTGTTGTGATATCTTGTATGCAGTGGTAATGTGTGTATTATTTTGATATAACTTTCTATGTACTCTAAGGTCAATCTTCCAATAAAGTTTACAATTGCGTGCATGTCTATATTTACGATACTGTTTACGACATGATGCTTAGCTGTTCCTAAGTTGGTTTTAGGCAGTTGGCTCTATGTTTTTAATGTTCTTTTATTTATGTCGCATATTATTGTATTAGCAGTTATTTTTTGTTGAATTGGTTTATAGCAGAAGAAAGCAATAAAATATGACTAAATTTTCCAAAGTTATATGCTAGGTGATGTTGCCTTTACCAATTCTACTTTTCTCATATGAATTTATCTGATATCTGCAACGCAAATGGAGTTTGTTTGATATTGCGCATCTGCTTATTTTGTTCAGCTTTGTCCATGGTCAGACGGACAAACAAAAGTTAGGAAAATGCGTAAAACAGTTTATATGGAGAAGAGTAACCAGATAATAAAAGTAATCTATTAGTTACTATGTCTCATCAGATGGCAGGTCCCTCTCCTCCTGGAACTAGCATACAGATGTTGTTGCCGTTTAGTAGAATTTGGTTGAACTTGTTAACCTCCTTTGTTGTCCCTTTTGTCTCGCTACACATACAGGCAAAAATACGCATATTGTGAATGCTATTTTAGTGGCTATAGATGACCTTATCGACTATATAAAGGCTGTACTACATATTATAATACTCACAATTCGGTAACATCCTCTAGCACCATATCTACAGCATCAATAATTATCCACCACAAATGGCATTTGTATTACAAAACAAGGTTAGCAATTGTAGTGCTGACAAGAGTGCAAGATACTTCCATTGATTGCCACAGTATATTGATACATACTAACAAAGTCGTCAAACCCCAGGAGCGTGCCTACAAATTCCTTATCCGACTTCATCAGCACCCAAATCCGCGAACCAACACACTTGTCGATGAGCTCTACACATAAGCAACGTCAGATACAACAACCTCAGTGGTTACTATGTTTTTTTTCCAGACAATATCGTTGATTCAATTATTGCGTCGTTTGCCATCCAATGTGTTACCTAATGGAAGAAGTTGCGTGGTCGCCATTGTGTAGTGCAGAATTATTACAAAATCTCAGATAGATGATTCTTTGGAAATAGCTCTCCCGCAATAAACTCTGCCACAGTAAAATCAAAAATAACACGATTGTAACACTTGTGTATGGGAAGTGATCACGTCATCCTCGCCTGCTCCGAGATGACCGGTTCCGAGGGGCTTTTTATCTCAACTTCATGACCGTTAATTAACGGTGTCTCATCGCTGTCAGAGACAGGAGTCGCTGTGGCATCCAGAATCTCTACATTCTGGCCAGCGCTATGCGGCGACAGAGGCTGTGCACTGACAGAGCGCCGTGCAAGATTGCGCAGGTTAGTGAGCGACGGAATTATCCCAGGCGTGCCGACATATCCCGTGGTCTGTGGGCCTTCAATGCGTTCATAGATAAGCAGGTACGGGTTTGAATTGAGAACTTCATCAAGCGACACTGCCTGCACATCTTCATCCGAAATCAAGTACCATTCCGCCGTCATGGCGTCGGTGACGCGCCATGATCGCTTGGGCCGTACTGCCTGACTTGATGCCGAATAAAATTCAGGGCTGCCACTGTCTGTAGATTCATTGGTACTAAAATATGTATGGCCGCTGCTCGCACTCCCGCCTACAATTCGCCGCTTACGCATGCCTTCAGTAGACTCTGTGAGCGGCTGTGGTGTGGCAGAAGCATGTCGCTTTTCAAGCACCTGAGTGGAACCTGATCCTGCGTTGTATAGTGGCAGCGATGCTACTGATCCGCTTCGGTACCGTGGTGTATTGACTCCTGAGCGAACCGGTGCCCGCGGCTTGCGCCGGTATGTTATAAAGTGCCCGTATGAGTGTGATCCAATATGAACGACCACGGCCTGCAAGCGATAACTGTTGTGGAGGTTAGCTCCAGCTCCCAACACCTCCAAGGCATCCCGTTGGCGTCTGTTTGGATGTATATAACCCTTGCTACCAGTGTAATTTGATGATGGGTCTCTATTCTCAGCATCAATCATCGACAGCTCGGGCTTAAGCCGAAGAGCACCGGTAGTAGTATAAGGAGAGAGATCCAAATACTCTGGAAAGCGCACGTGGCACGGATTCTTGACTGGATATCCTTCAGATGTGTACGTAGAGCGTGACAGATGAAAAAACAGGCAGGGTGGCATTTTGGCAAACGCCACTTGCTTCGTGCTTAGCTGATTGTACGCCTTGCGCATCGAAATGCCTGGCAAAGAGATCTGTACATCCGTGCGTAACGCATTTGCAACTGCATCTGCATCTGATTTAAGCTTTCTAAGTATCCGCGGCACCTTCACCAGCTCTGGCGGTGGCAGAGCCCGAGTTGGGTTTGCTATCTGCTCTGCAGGATCAATAGGATATTGCTTCTTTTTCTGGGTACTGTGCCCTCGCCATTCCTTGTAGTTATAGTCTGAGTCTGAGTCTGACGTAGATGAACCCGCATTCCCTGGTTCTTCAAATACTACGCGTCTCCAGGCTGCCACTGCCCGAGCTGCCTTGCGTTGGCTCTTAGCAGTCGCGTGCGTTTGTGCTTTGCTGCTTTCTGCTACAGCGCAGCTGCTGTCTTCCTTATCTTCAACGTCATACTCTGGATTATCTGCTAGCCACCGAGTAGCTCCTTTAATTTCAGCAATCAGTTCGCGCAGAGTCTGGTTTAGCGTGCACTTGCAGCACTGAAAGTCTACAATCTCTTCTAGCGAAGTGTATTTTCGCAAGGCCTGGTCCAGTGTACATGCAGCCACCAGCGGAAGCGGTAGCGACACGTTATCAAAGGCAAAGTGGCGCACGGCCTCGGTGTATCCGCATTTTACACACGACAGCCGGCTAGCCATCAGGCCCACAAAAGGGTTCTGCGGTACCTGCCGCCGACCAAACGCCAGACTCTGCCCATCAGTTGGCACACCTGCAAAAGTAGCCAGTTTCATAAGGGCCCTTACTCGCGAAAGACCCTTGGTGCCGACGCTCTCCAACCCCCGTGGTACCGAAAATATATGTGGCTTCCGTGCATCTGCCTGCGCAAGCATACCGACTAAATCAGGGGCAAGCAGCGATGGAGTTTGGATCTCAGCAAACATTTGTCGCTCCTCCGAGAGTGCTGCGGATATAAGCTGGAATGCCTCTTGAGCATCCTGCTGCTCCTGATCATTCAGCCGACTCGATCCGAGAGCAGCCATCACGGCAAAGGGCTGGAACGCAGTGTCGCGCCCAACCACCGCATTGAGATCTGTCATCGTCTCCCACAGTGCCTCAGTCAGTGGCATAGATAAGGTACCCGCATCGCTTCCGTCGTTTATCTCGTCCATACGCTCAAGTGTACTGGTCAGGTAATTTTGCAGATACTCTGCCGACGCCAGCGCCTGTAATACCGAGTTGAAGAAGCAAGAATTTCCTGTATTAACTAGTCCATATATCACTTGCCGCTCATCGGCTGACTCTGCGCCATTGCTGTCGCTAGCATCCTCGCCGGACTCCTGTTCATCGCCTGCAAAAAAGTCGTCCTCGTCGTCGTCATCTCCAAAATCGGCCTCTAGCAGATCATCACCTAACTCGACAATTTTCTCTATCCACTCTGTTAGCCATTCCTCGGCCTCCTCGCGCAATTTCCTGCGTAACGCACGCCGTTCCTCGCGGCGGTCGTCGGCTGGCTTTGCGCGCTTCTTGCGCCGGCGCCCGCATCTTGCAACATAGCGAAGCCATCGCCAAACAAGTACCCAGAATGGTCTCGTTCCCTCCCCGCGGTGCCGAAACACTGCCGACCGAGACAACCCGCTGAGACGCACAACGACCAGCACGATTAGCCCCAGCACCACAGCCAGGTAGATTCCAAGAATGTGGTACCAAAGCATCTCTAGCCTGTCCGTGAATTAGCTGGCAAATTAACATGCAAACTAGCAAAAGCGGAACAGGCAGAGGATACAAACTAAAGCAAAAGACTTTAAAACTGGAAAGACTTGTTGATCTGGAAGACTGCGACGGCTCGGCTCAAAAGCTTCTAAAGTACATCCCATACATTGTTGTGAGCATACATGATGCTGGCAAAAAGTTGGTGTTGTCTGTGCTGTGGATGGTGAATTTTACTAGTAGCACTTTCCGCGTTGTCACCATACTTGTAGCTTCTCCGTCCCAAAGACACGTTACCAGACATGAGTTCGTTTCGTAAGAATACCTCAGGGCAACAGACTACAAAGCCGCCACCAGCTACACGCTTAAACCCACACAGCGCACAGTTACTTGTGTCGACTGGCGTACCATCTCTGGACGATGTGCTAGGAGGCGGGTTGCCGGTAGGCGGCATTCTACTAATCGAGGAGGATCGTCAGACAGACTACAGCAGTACACTTCTTTCCTACTTTGCCAGCCAGGCAATTGCTGCCGGCCACGAGCTGTGCATAGTGGATGCTGACCAAGAGGTGAAACTGAAAGATCAGCTTCCGGGATGGGCCAGTACAACGCACGGAATGCAGACAACAAGTGGACTAAATGATACTCCCCCGGTTCGAAACACTTCAGATGAGTCGATGAAGATTGCCTGGCGCTACCAGAACCTGCCTCGCATCGATGGCGATGGCGATGACTACGACAGCAAGAAAACCAAAGAGAGTAGCGCTTTGACAGGTGTACATGAGGTTTCCTTTTGCGAGCGTTTTGACCTTTCACTACGCATATCACCCAATGACATCGAAAATGCGACAATTGAGATATTGGCCGGTACCAACCTGCTAAGCGCTTCTAACGATAATCACGGTGGAGATACTTACGAGTGTGTGCTAGGCAAGATAGCACAACTTGTTGAGGACCGATTTAGCTCGCTGAAACCAGTTGCGCCAGGGGCCAGTCGCAACATTCTTCGGATTGAAATTCGATCACTGGGTTCTGGGTTCTGGCAAGGATCTGATGGCTTATCGATACTAAAGTTTCTGCATCGTCTTCGGGGAATCCTTAGATACTCTTTTGCTGTGTGTGTGGTGTCCTTCCCAGGACATCTATACGAGGATGCTGGAGTCCGAATGCCGATTGTTCGACGCATTGAGCATCTCTGCGATGCTGTCATCGAGCTAGAGTCATTTGAGGGTACGTATGCTACGCCGTCAGACATTGTAGCACGGCAGAACATACCCGCAGCAGCAGCTGCAGGAGATTATCATGGGTTTCTTCACATTCGTAAGCTGCCGCGTCTAAACTCGCTTACAGCATCGATGGGCCGACTTTCTCTTCTCCATAGTGGCGGCGGATCCACAAATAACCTCGCCTTTCGGCTGCGGCGCAAAAAGTTCTCTATAGAGACATATCATTTACCTATTGAAGGCGGCGTCGCAGAGAGGAGAGTACCTGCTAAGGATGAATCCAAAAGCCATCGCCAGCATGCTGGTGTCGGAGCAGGCTGCGGTTCAACGCCAGGACGTAGCGACCCTCTAGAGTTTTAAGCTAGGTAACTCCTATTTATATGTTGCATGCATTGTTTGTATGCGTATGCTGCACAAAAAATAAGGCACTGCGGTGTTTGTTGAATGAAGGCATTGTGAAGGGTTATTTTACTTTACACTCCCGCAATACGACGTTGCTGTCAAAATGGCAGCTTCAATCTGCACATGACACCAGCTGTAGAGCTTCTTGTAGTGGGATTTTGGCTGCAAGCCCATTGCGCCATCGCGGCGTGTGATGGCAAAATGCCCAGCCGCTGTTTCTGAGTTTAAATCTTACTCAGCTGACGCAATTATCGGTACTGCTTGCGATACAGATAAAAGATAACTTTCACTTTGCGCTTTCAGACTTAAAAAGGCCTTGGTCACGGTTGCCCTATTTAATGTCAAAGGTCCATTAAATTTTGCGGAACTTCACTTTCAGTTGTTAACCCTACGATATCATTAGATTAACTGGCCTCTATAGAATGTCTGTAAACCTGGAACTTAAACCCGATTGGGTACGTATTTCCTTTCCCGAAGGCGATGACGGGATCAAATATGCTGACTTTCACTACTTTTGGCTACGGCACAATTGTCCCTGTCTTCAAGGGTGCCGCCACCCAAGTACAAAAGAGCGAATTATTGACGCATCGGTTGTGCCTCTAGACATTCGCCCTTTGCACGCATCAGTCGAGTCTGATGATGGTGCCGAAATTGCAGTTACCTTCTACTGGCCGCCAATCGCGACCAAGGACGATAAGGGGAGGCTTGTCTTACCAGAAGAGGAAAAGCACACATCAGCGTTTCCAGTATCTTGGCTTCGTAGCAATGCCTATGGAGTTAATCGCACTGAAACTCACGAGCTTCCACCACATGACATTGACTTGGTAACAATTGACTACCAAGCGCTTGTCAATAAGTACGATGATCGGAACAGTGAAGCTTCCACTTCAAGTAAGCTTAGTGCCAAAGGGAAAGTGACATACAAAGCAGAACTGTATGATAAATTGCGCAAATACGGCGTAGCTATCATTCGTAATCGCGGGGACGATACAGAAGAGATAATCTACGACTTTATTGACCCCAGCGCTGACGTCATTTCTACTCACTTTGGTCGAATTGAGCATCTACGTACTGGGAACGTCGAAAACACCAACAATGACCAGCTGGGGTACACCAACTCCGCGATACGCCTACACACCGACTTGTGTTATGCAGAGGAGGTACCAGGTTTTCAGTTCTTGCACTGCATACAGCCAGCCGATTCCGGGGGCGAAAACTACTTTGTCCATGCAGAATCTGCCGCAAAATATCTCAAAACAGAGGTTAGCCGTCGTGCCTACGAGCTGCTAACCACGGTAAATATAACCTTTGATCGGAGGCAGAGCAACTTCCAAGCGCTGCTTGTCCAGCCGATTCTGCGACTAAGCGATACACCTGATGCTAAGACCAACGAGCGTACTCTTGAACAGATCCGCTACAGCTACTTTACTCATGGTCCGCAAGTATCAGTTCCCTTTTCAGAGCTTCGCGAGTGGTACGAGGCACAGCAGGTCTGGGACAAGCTACTTTATCGCGATGACTTTCAGCTCAAGGCAGATTTGCGCAAAGGTGATGTCGTTATTTATGACAATAAAAAAGTCCTGCATGCGCGCAATGGCTTTTCTGGAGGTCGCCATATGGCTGGCGTCTATCTGAAAGCGCACGATTTGTGGTCACATCTGGGTCAGGCCAAAGACAATACACAGTAACTGGAGTTCCAGAGTTGTATATCATTTTATTTTTTTAAATCAGACTTATACATTACTTTAACATTTAACGCTCAACAAGGCAGTTTAACACCATTACAAGCAACTAAACATTGGACATATTAGCAACTCATGTGCAAAATAAAATGAAATACATACTTTAATAGCCGGCACCACATCCTGTGCTGAACGAGCGACCATGGTAGCTCAGAACGGAATTAGCATGTCCACTGGCACATATCCATTCTTGAGTGCTAGTTGATTTGCGCCTAATATGTGTCAAGTGTCCTAGAGCTCCAAATAGCCGATCTGACAAGGTGTTCTTTGCATAGTCAAGCAAACAGTCATCAACTACAGCAGCACTGCATTTGGCATCATTCAATGAGCGGCGCTGGGTACTACAGGAAGTATATGTGCAGTGCTGTTTTTTGCTCTGCATCTGCTCATCTTTGTTCCGAGGCTGCGAGTCCTGGGGAAGCTTTGCCTCATGGCAAGTAGAGCCAGCACTAAAACCACCATATTCTTCGCTATAATTTTTGTCATCAGGAGGCTGCTCATTCTCGACTGCTGTAGCGTGAGACGGGTAGCTGCTATCTGATGGCCGGCTGCTAATGTAATTGCCATCCTCTGACATCTTATCCGGCGGATGTGATGATGGCAGTGAGGCAGTCAGAAACGGAAAGCGAGGCGGAGATGGAATGCGTGATGATGGCAATGGAAATGACTTTGGCGACTGCTCCTGTCGCAATGCTTCTGCTGTACGAAGCCGCAGTATCTCAGTTGACGAGAAATCCTTAAATTGCTGTTCTGCCGAATCGGCCCTTGTCAAAGCAAGTGGATTGCCCTGCCAGAAGCGCCAAGCACCAGTGGCTCTTGGGGGTGGAGAGGCAGCAACAGCAGCAGCGGCAATGGCAGCGGATTTTTGTGTAGGCGTCGTCTGGGCATTCTCTTGTTCGGGAGACACACTTAATGTATCAATATTTGACTCATGCTCGATGCTGCTATACAATTTACCTGGTGTTTGCTGCTTCTGTTGTTGTTGATATTGTGGCCTATGCAAAGACATATCGGGGCTCTCGAAATACTTTGTACGTCTTGACCTTATTCGAAAAGCCGAGACAGCTACAGCCTTGGTTAGTGCGTCAATCCACATATGCTTTTCTTGAGAAGATTTGGCCTGAAACACCATGAACTGGGCGCTCTTATTGTGCTCTAGCCTCCACGAGTGAACAAGGCCATCATCAACAACTCGCATCGTGTGTAGTGGAAACCAGAACTGCGGTACCAGGGTCCTCGCTCTTTTGCACTTGAGAATCAAGAAAAAGCGCTTAAAGAGGACACAACCAAGCAATCTCGGAGATTCAGGACCTTTTTTGCCACAGTCTGCAATATATAGTGGTCCAGAAAGTAAAACCTCACCCAGTTTTCTCACGACGCTAAGCGGTAACTCGGGATTGTCAAAGTAGTTGGATATAAGCCTATGACGCAGTTTCAATGAGTCGATTTGCTGTTGCACTTGATCTACACCCTCGCATATGCCTCTAAGAAGTGTTATAGCGTGTTCTAGCATTTTAGAAGTATCCGGCTCCTCAGTTACATTTGTATGCTTCAAGAGATCACGAAGAAACAGAGGGTACTTGCAGATGCGCTGGACAGGTTTTATAAGAAAATCGCCTATACTCAACCGACGCTTGTCAGAGTAGAGCGCAACTTTTTCATGAAATTCATTTATAAACCCCAACCATTTCGAGTCAGAACGAAGCCGATCCAATAGATCATTAAGACAATGGTAAGCTCCACAATAGTCAATATATGTCTCAAACTGATTGGCATTAGCCGAGAATAGCTGAGCAGTTGCAGAAACGCTGCAACACTCATGTAGGCTCTTGAGAAATTGATATTGGAAGGCAAAGAGCGACTGCAGCGGCTGTAACACCTGTTCGGCCTGTGTGGCCCATGTACCAGCATATTTACATAGCGGAATGGCAAGGGCGGTGACAAGAATCTCGAGATCTTTGATGTATACACACTCCGTATCTATAAGCTCTTGTAACACGTAACCACGTTTGCTTTCTACAGCAACTAGGGTTTGCTGCTGCTGCTTTAGCGGGTGCTGCTTTTCCGAGGATGGTATTATAGTTGCTTTAAAGGATGTAGTAGCGCCACTGCAGTTTTTAAAAGAATGGCTGGCTGTATTTATATCGAGATGTGCTGTAGAAGATGGATGGTTTATACAGCATATATAGCTTTCTCTTCGCTGTTGCAATCTGGCAGACTTTGAGTCAGAATATGCATCCGGAAAAGGCAGAGTAAGCATCTTGGGCGTGTGATAAGTAACACATGATCCGACGGAGTATGGATGGAGCTGGCATGATATAGGAGCACCATAGCAACCATCGCTGATGTTTTGCCTACGTATGACTTCTGGTGTCGGATCTCGTAGCCTCTCTTGCAACATCTGCTCAAAGGCTTGCTGGTCTAAACTCTGCATATTAGGACGTCGATAAGACTCCATGGCAGACTGTACAACAGCAAATCTATCTGATGCCTTTTCTTTGCAGACGCCGCCTTAGAATGCTAATAAAAATTCAACAATTGTATATAGAAAACAATGCAAAATAATAAGATAATTGTAGTAAAGAAGAATGTACTGGCCGTTTGCAAAAAAAAAAAAAAAATGCACTAGCGGTCTGCAAATTCTAGGCACATGAGCTACGGTTTCTGGAGGTGAACAGCATAAAAACAACCCGAGCGTGCGCAGTAATGTTATCATTCTCTTTGATAAAGGCTGCTCGTAGCGACAGCTGGCATGAGCAATGTTTCTGCCATACACACGCTGCTAAATGGATGGCGCGTGGCTAAAACCTGCAGAAATGGAACCTACACAATTTACATGTGTGGGAAAGTCAACATGTCAAATTGAGCATGACCAGGTGGGCTGTTCCAACAAGGAAGGTTGGTAGTCCTATTTTCCCCACACATGTTGAAAAACGTTAAAGCTTAGTCAACCCACAAATCTGAAATATAACGACTACTGTTTTTTTTTCTTTTATACAAAAGCACTTGGTTTTTGAGTTGTTGCGAAAAAAAGAGGAAAATATCTACCAAGGCTATGTCAGCTAATAAGCGATTTAGTTGGAGAAATAATATGTTATTGAACTAGGGTTTTCTGAATATATTTTGTGAGGATTTCACTTTAATAAATAGTACTTTGGATCGTCTTGCGGTATGCATTGTAGCATTTAAGCTGTCGGTCTGCCAGCGTTGTCTAGTTGCAGTTAAGTTGGCGACCCCATTCTGGACTCCCAGCCTGTGACGAGAAGAGGGCACAGAGGAGAGTGTGCGCGGGTCTCTGTGAGTGGCCGTCCCTTGGTTATACAACAGGGTAAAACTATTTTCGTGATAATCGGCATGGTACAGTTTTTTAAAAAAAAACTATTGGCGCATGAAAAAATATAATATTTGCGTCGGTCAATGTAATTTTGGCAGTGAGTGGTCTTGTGTTTTGCGTCATGAGAGACAAAGTTTATTCATCGTTGGCGTGCGTAGTTGGTGTTGGCAGACATGAAAAGTCCAAGAAAAAGCTAACGGCGGCGACAACAGCAACGGCCTATAAAACGCTGACACCAGCAGGGCTGACTGCATTTGTTTTTTTCATTAGATGTTTATTTTTTTTAATAGAACTACACGATTATCATGTTTCTAGACCAGCAGATGCCAATTAAATGCGTGAAATGACAGTCTATTTATTCAAACATCATGGTATCTGAGAGGCGCAAACTGGGGATTATGCAATAGGGCTCGCCACATAATGTTTTCTTACGAGAAAAAAAAAACACTGATGCTCTGTTGCCATGTCTGGGTTTATACCAAACTCTATATGATGGTAACTCAATAGTCTTGTGATACCGCTGCATGCGACATGAGCCGATCACAACCTGTATCGGCTCGCTCCAAAGGCGGGATGACTTTTGTCAGCAACAACGGTACAAAGCCTTACTAGCGTCCAGAAACTTGGCCAGCGCTAGAAAGCTCTTTTCTTCTTCTGTTACTTATTGTTTTTTTTCTGCTGTATTTTTAGAACCACATATACACTGTTTAGTAAATGGTGTTCATTCCGCGACCTTTTCCTGTAATAGGCAAAGCGCTTCCCGATGAGTATGCGCGAGCACTTGACGAAATAAATGGGCCATTCCTTGACAGTAGCGGCGCCAGTTATAAGGTAGCTACACCGCTTGAACGTAGCGGCTACTCGGCCTGCCTTTCATGCGGAGTCACATTTGGGTTTTTTCGGCGCAAAAACAACTGCGTGAACTGCGGGCAAGTTGTGTGTTCGGATTGTGTTGAAAGCAAATGGTACTTGCCCAAATATGGCCTAAAGGGGCCCGTAGGCTGCTGTCGAATGTGCAACCGCAACCTCCACATGTCGCTTAAGGGCAGAGCAGAGCTTGGACGATGTTCTGTTCGCGAGTTGCGAGCATATTTGACAGCATATGGGCTTTATAACCCATCGACGATGATTGAAAAGAGCGACTTGGTTGCCGCCATCTACAACAGCTCGCCAGTACCTCAGATTAATGAGCAACACTATAGAATCTCACTGCCAAAGCCATCACCATCGGCAAAGCCCACACAATCACAGCAACCGCACCACCACCACCAACAGGGTGATAGCAGTGGTCCGGGTGACGGCAGTTCCAACACTGGGCGCTGGGATCGAATGTTTAGTGAAATTGGCAACGAAATTGGACGCGGCGTGGATAACCTCGGGCAGCAGCTGGGTAGCGGGCTTGAGCGCGGTGCAAATATATTGAACGATCGAATCGGCAGTATGCAAGATTTGAGAACATCGTCTTCGCACCCTTCTTCCTCTTCAACGCGTCCCTTTGTCTATGCTCAAAACGAGTCCGTACGTATGTCTGAATATGATACACATACGTACTCGCGCTCCTATACGCGCGCACAGCAAACCCCACCACCATGGTCACAGACACAGGAACGACAATCGCCACGGCGACCACGTTCAGCGCAGGGCCGCAGTCCGCAAAACGACACGCAGAATCAGCGCATGCGTACAAATGTAGCTTCCACTTCCAGAACCGCAGACTCGGTTCTCAATACAGCGGTTCAAGACGCCAATAGTATAAAGGTTCCAGATCTCAAGGCGCTGGTACGCGATGAGACCGACTTGAGTACTCTGAGCGTCAAGGCGCTAAAAATGATGTTAGCTACGCATCATGTAGATTACACTAACATTGTAGAAAAACAGGAGCTGGTTCAGCGCGTAAAACGGCTTGTCGAGAATACTAGACTGGAAATGAAAGCCGAAAGCAAGTCTGCAGATGATGGCTGGGGTGCGCGGGATGCAGATATCTCGGAAGATAACATGTGCAAGATTTGCTGGGACTCGATAACAAACTGCGTATTTTTGAACTGTGGACATATGTGCACTTGCCTTGAATGCGGCGATAAGATTCTGGCATCCTCGCGTCGCGAGTGTCCAATTTGCAGAGAGTACATCACACGAGTTGTTCATGTATTCAAGGCCTAATATGGAATCAGAAAATGTTTCTATGATTTAAAGAAAATTTAGATTGATAAATAAACTGTACACAGATGCTATACAAAAAAGTTAGTGTTAGGCTAGGCTAAAAATTTTGTATCCATTTCTTTGTTACTAGAGAAGCAAGTTTAACTAATAAAATCACACTCTGTGACATCTACTGATCACAATGGTAGTTTTAACTTTTTATAGCATGCTTATAGAAAAGTTATATATGTTGCAGGGCCAAGGGGGAATCCAGCAATATGTTTCACGGTGATAAAAGCCCCTGAAAAGGGCTGCAGGAGCTGAGTTGAAACATGGCTGTAGACATTTATCTGTATAAAAAACACCATTACAATCAAATGTTAACGAGAGGTTGTCATATTTATAAAGAAAACGAAAGTATTTTTTTACTATTATCTAAAGATATTTTTGAAAAAAAAAAAAAAAAACTTAGTCCTAATCTTATAATAATAGAGGGGTTTGACTGTGTAAAAGTAAATACTTATAAGCTTAGTTGCCCTATAAGACTTATTTACTTTACTGTCTAAGAAAAGCATGTCTAACTCTTTCTATAGGAGACTCTGGCTTATCCTCATTATTATAGCTTGACTCCTGGATAAGTGTAGCTATTGATCAGATGCTATGAAGCATCTGTCTACCTATATCCCTTTTTTTATAAGGGGGTACTAGGCATTTCTACATTATAAGCTGAACCCTGAAAACCCCTATCATTGACATAATCATTAAAACCCTATAAGCAAGGAATAGCTTTATAATCTTTAGAAGAAATATCTCTAACTATATATCTGAAGCTATTCAGCCACTCATTTGGCTGCCTTGCATGATTATGTCTTTTATATAGATTATTATAATATAACCCAATTAGGTAATTACTGGGGAATAAAAGGTTATAAATTGAAAGTACAAGCCTCTAAAGAATATCTGGGCACCCAACCTGTAGTTCTATATAGTTAAGGAATGTATCAGTAGTTCCTAGCTAGCTAATACAATTAATAATTATATTAGAGGTACTGTGTGTACCTGACCATAGATTTATATATATTTCATTTTATTATTACTTATGGAAAGAGTTTGGTTTATAAAATGAAATATATATAAATCTATAGTTAGGTAATATTAATGCCTTAAATATGATTATTAATCGGATTAGCTAGCTAGGAACTACTGATACATTCCTTAACTATATAGAACTATAGGTTAGGTGCCTAGATATTCTTTAGAGGCTTATACTTATAATATATAAGCTCCTATTCCCTAGTAATTACCCAATTGGGTTATATTATAATGATTTATATAAAAGGCATACTTCTGCAAGATAGCCAATTGAGTGGCAAAATTGCTTTAAATATACAATTGGAAATATCTCTTCTAAAGATTATACAGCTATTCCTTCCTTATCTAAAAGTAAAAAAATATTGAAGGATATGATAGATTAAAGAGTTAAAATAATAGTCTTTATTATAAATAGTAGTAAAATTTTAGAAAGTTAGGGAATAGAACTTTAATTCATTATAAAGTCGTATTTTATACTATAGTTAGAGTCTCCTATAGAAAAATTATATATGCTTATCTCAGATGTAAAAAAAAAACAATAGTCCTATAGAGTGACTGAACCTATTATAGAATGAGTTCTTATTATACAATAGAACTTTTATATGCAAAGGCTAGCAGAAAATTACTATTCCACTATAAGATATAATTATGTAGTTGAATAATATATATGAAAGCATCACCTGCCATCGCCTTACTCTGAAACATAGTATAAAATACTGAAAGTTAATGACAAAAGCGCAATAAATATGGCAGAAACAGGCAAATTATAGTATGAATATGTTAAAGTTTTTATATTGTTTTTAAAATAAAATCTATAAACATTTACTTTTATACAGTCACAACCCTTTATTATTATTGTCACACGCATTAATCAATCAGCAGGACACATGAAGACTCTGCGACCAGCAGGTAAACCCTACATGTATTTTACTAGTACTTTAAGATAGAAGGTTTTAAATTTAGTTTAAGATAACTATTTAAAGCTCTAAAAACAATAAAAGAAAACTATCACCAATGTAGACTATGCTATTTATAATATATTAATTATTCTGTGTCAGCGAGTATAACCGAATCTTACAATGCTATCATTATAATTAAGTTTTATAACGGCCAGCCAATGCCGTTTTGCGATTGGCCAAGTTTTTCACAGAACATGTATCCAAAGCTTTATTTTTGAGATTTTAGTAATAAAACTCTGGTTTGTTTTAATCGTTTCATTGACAGTAATTTGTGGCAGTTTTGGTTCTTTTTTTTCTATTCGGTCCTACAGTCTATAAGTACTTTTTAGATTATCTGGATATTTGCGGAGGCATAAACTTGTTTTAAAAATATATTTTAGTAAACTATTTGCAATATAAACATACACATCTGATTAGAACATCAGAATATTTCAGTTAATATTGATGAAGCTATTGGGGTTATGTTTCAAAAAAAAAAAAAAAAAAGCAGAAAACATCCTAATAGGCCATATGACTTGGAATGGTTTTGCGCAAAAAAGTACTTTAGAAAACAGAATAACAAAAATAACATTATAAATAGCGCTAGTATGACTATTAATATAATATATTCGCTTTTACTTATTGCATTTGTACACAGAGTATTCATTGAGCAAAGATTTTAAAAAACATTGGGAAATTTGCTGATCCCAAAATGTTTAGAGCTGAAACTACTGCTCTTTACAAAAATGTTAGAATTTAAGTGCAATTATAATCCCGTATACCTGTAGTCCCTGTTGCCATGGACAACATGGCAGGATCATCAGATGCGCCTAAAAAAAGCAACAGCGGGAAATCTTTTCCAACAGAAAAAAGTCACATGGATGGATCGTGAGTATGTAATTTTACTCAGGCCTGCAGGAATCTGATTAGCACATGCAGGCGCAAGCGCCGTACTCTTCATTCTTCGCGTACTTCAAACTTTTGTTGGTGTTGCTTCTTTGTTCGGTGTTTTTTTTTTTTTTTCTTACTATTTTATTTTGTTTTATTACAGATATAAGGTTTGCCTCTATTTCAGCAGAAGTGTCGATTGAGAGGCAGAAGAGCGGTGGATCCTACTACACTAGTGCACAACCACGAGAAACGTGCAAAGAAAGACCAGCCTGTTGCCTGTTCACTGTTCTTTGTATCCGCGCATAGTAGTGGCCTATAGAAACAAACGGAGATAGAGACACCGACATATACCGGTCTGGTATACCTGGTTGTGCCTCAAATACTAGGGAGTCAACACCTGCGGCTGGCAGCCTGCACATGTCGGTCAACAAGCCTTTGCCTGTGGCACCCGAGGCAGCGGGAACCAGCGGCAATATTTCACACGTGTACGCGCAGGACGCAGATGGATCCTGCGGCGACCGCACAGAAAGCCCTTCGGTAGGTCTACTGCATAAAGCAGACATAGAATGCATTTCCAATAGTTTGTGAAAATGCTGGCGATCAAGGCGTTTACACACCCTCTTTGAGGCGCACCCCATGATCCCTACTGTTCCTATCGACGCTGCCAGAAAATGTGCTCTGTGTGAATATGCAGAAGCACTGCGTTAAACGCTCGAGCTGACACGATCAATGGAGAGGGTTTGTAGCGCGTGATGCGGCATTTACTACTGAGATGAGAGCCGGCTACGGGCTTTATTGCCTTTGCGTTTATACCACAGCATTTTTCAGCGACATTCTTCTGAAAAGTGGTAAAATGTCCAGGCATAATGGCGGCAAATAGAGCACGCAGCGAGTGGAAGAAGGACATGCAATTGTAATTGAGCGCATGGACAGGTGGACTGGATTTGCTAGTTAACAAACGGTGCGAGCTTGCAGATGTTTCTGATTAACTACTTTTTGCCGTGGGGCGGTGCAGACAATGGGACAGCTGTTCACTGTATTTGGCACTATTGTCTTGCATGCAACTTGTAGACTGCTATCACAAGTGTTGTTAAAGTGGTATTGATTATTTCTATATTTGTGGACTCGGCCGGCATTGTTGCCATTCTTATGTGATTCTGTAGGTGGCGCTGAGCATTAACAGGACCGACGCCATGCAGCAGGCGGTTTACAAACAGTCTTCCACCGAGGGCGCATTGAGTAAGCCTAAAAGCAGAGGTGTCGATGCTAAGCCGCAGCCTGTGCATAGTGGCACCCAGGACGCGCTACACCGCACAGCAGTAACACCAATATCATTCTACAACTCGCGGCTCAATCCAATACCCGGAGGGTCGGCGGTCTCAAAAAAGGCCTACCACAACACCTTCCAGGGAGTGCCGTTGGTTTCTGAGGCACACGGGCTGCCATCAGTGCGGAAGCCACATGTCCACCGACAAGCAACGGCTAATAATCTGACGCGTAGAACCGCTACTGATCGACATGGTTCTGCAGCAGACGTAAATAAGGGTCTACCGTCCACAATGGCAGCGACAACAGTTGCAGCAAAGAATGTAAATCCGGCTTCATTTGCCCGCCCACGGCCTGCCACCTCGGCGCATATGACAGAGACTGCGAGAAACAGGAAATCTAACACTCGTGTCGAGGTATCTGCTGCCCGCATGTCACTTCCAGGAATACAAGACAAGGATAGTGCTTTGATAATGCAGCATGCACAGCGTACATCCAAGTCATCTCGACGCGCGCGCACAGAGGGATCTGCAGAGTGGCGCGACATCCACGTCAAGTCGCTATCACGGGTAGACACGATTCTGCGCGAGGCTGTCGGATTGAGCGGCCCGAACGCTAAACGATGGACGGTCTACGAGCCCAATGGCGGACGAGCACTTGGGCCTAACAACAACGGGCTCGGTATTAGCATGTCTCATTCCAAGGGCCGTTTATCTGAATCCGAAATGCGAAAGCGTCCTGGAACTGCTCATGCAAATCTTGCTTTTAATTTGCGCTCAGATTTCACCGACGAAGTTCAAGCACGGCCCTCTTATGCATCCGAAGCCTCACCAACATTTGGACTGGCAGGTAGTGGAAAGTTGGAACCAGCACTCACAGGCACCCCTGCACGGCCCAGCACATCCAGCGCACGCCTTGGCAGGTCACTGCCCAATCAGCCTGCACCGCCATCCTCTGGAGACCGGATAACATCTATGTATATCCCTACTCAGCAGGACTCAGTCTCCTATGGCGTGCGGCGGCAGATGACCATGAACAATCCGTCCATGCGACGCATTCAACTTTCGCGCGATGAGTCGCGTAGATCGCGTCTGTTTGCTGAATACGAGCAACTGGTCGCTCCAAAAGATGCTGAAGAAGGCGCTGAAGACGACGAACGAAGTGATACTGGGGACTATGCTGACTATAAGCAAACTGGTGCGCGCAGTGGCGTCAATGCGGTTGCAATAGTCAAACAGTCATCAAGCGAATTAGGGAATATTGCTGAGGAGACTGAGGGTAGCTTCAGCAGCTTTGAAGATATTGTCGATAGTACGTGGATGCCAAACCAGACGACAACTCTACATTCCACGCTGCCATCTACGAACGGACCGCTTTCGCGTCCAGCTACCGCACAATATAAATCTAATATTGTGCGACAGCAGCGGCGCGGCGGAAATACGGCTTCTATGTATACGTCTGGTGACTTGTTTTCCCAGCAACAGACACGCCAGCGTTGGTCTCGCATTATAAATCAGAACCAACATCTCTTTGCACCTCACATGGTGATGGAGCAGGTCAATGATGATCTGGATGGGGATAACGCTGAGCAAGACGCAGAAGAAACAGGGAGTACACCCCCTTCAGCTACACACTCACTTATATTGGATCTGCCACACTCGGTGGATCTATTTCGGGATGTCTCGCAAGCACTGGCAGAGCGCTTGCCACCATTATCGGCCGGATCAACAGCTTCTGTATCATCTGCATCGACCGTCGCGCATCGTCCTGACAGCATGCTTCTTGGGAGTAGGCCTCTCTCGGTGATACAGCAATCCCAATCTGCGTCTGAATTGCCTTCTAATGATGCAAAGCGGGGCATTTACATGGACATCAACGTGGTAGAGCCTGCTGCGAATAATCGCAATAAGCGCGAAAGCATATACATTGATCCAGAGTCGTTATATGGGAGTGGTTTATTTGTCGATGAGGATTTGCCATACCAGCAGGAGACTTGCTCAACAGAACCTGCGCAGAAGCAACAACAGGATTCGCCGCAGGAACCACTTCAGCGTGTTGGTTATACTCCAACAATTACAGCGAGCATCCTTTCCGAGGACAAACTCTATGTTCCAATGAGTATGGAGACTGAGGTTGTGCCAACTGTGACTGTGGCATCCAGTCTTGCAAGTAGTCTAGAGCTGTCGGACATATCATCCGCAAGCATCTGCTCTAGCGACTCACAACACGACGATGATTCCGATACCAACGAAATCACTGCTGGATCTGACAGCGACCCGCACGGGAGCCCTTTATCGGCGCTTGCTGATGAAGCAATGGTTTTAGGAAGCGAATCACGCGAATTGGATGGAATCAAGTCAAGAACCAGTACAGTGGATCGCGACGTCCGCCACAGCGTATATGTGCGTGAACAGCTCCGCAAAGTGGAGGGGAGTACACCAGCTACAGCACTGAGCACTGAGCTGAGCAAGGGCGGGCAGGAACACAAGGAGCTTCTGGATGCTTATCTAATGCGCTTTGACTTTTGCGACCAGCCGGTGGACTTTGCATTGCGGCAGCTGTTCCGCGAGTTTCAGCTACCTTCCGAGTCACAGCAGATAGACAGGGTTATCATGGGGTTTGCCGTGCGCTATCATAACTGTAACCCGGATCTTTTTTACTCTGCCGACATTGTATATGCCTACGCCTTTGCCATACTCCTGCTTCACACTGATGCACACAACCCCAAGGTCAAGCAGAAAATCACAAAGTCGCAGTTCACTACACGTGCCAAGCTTCTCGATGATCATGAGGAGGGCCAGGAAAACGAGATGTTCGACGAGATCTTGGATATCATCTATGACAATGTTACGTTGGTTGAATTTGAATATTCTCCGGCTCAGAGTGCTGGTACTCTGGCATTGAGCGATCCAGGCTTTTCACGGAGCAAATTGGATGCAGTTTTACCACACCTGGGTTCGACGCTTTCAGAAGGCGCCAGGGACCAGTCGCCTGGAATCACAGGGTGGCTGCGCCGCATGTTTACACCAGCAGGCACTACCGGTGCACCTACAAAGCCTTCACTGAGCTCACAAGATATTCCATCCAAAGAGCAGTACTCATACTCTACAGTTGGGCGACGGCGGGTAGGATCTATAGTAAGCCTTGGTGCATCTGCTGCTGCCTTGCCCACACCGCTATCTCGTCCCAACACCTCGCATGGTACTTTTCCGCGTAACGGCTCTGGCACCATCAATGCTAGTTCCATGGAGGGTGCGCTTGAGAGCGCCAGGGCCGATTTTGCTGCTAGCGCCACGCTTCCACGTGTCCGGGCGCACAGCTCAGAACAAGCCTTAACTACATTGGCGCTGTCGCCGATTGCTACGTGCTTTGTTTCGCAATCTTTGTCGCCATTAAGTGCAGCCACTTCTAACAGCGACAGTGGTACTGGTGGTGGTTCTGGTGTTCATTCGGCACAGTCTTTAGGAGACAGCTATCTGACTACTCGTGAGATGTTCCGGTCAGGCGTGGCACGGCCCTTCAAGAGCTCGCCATTGGCTGGAGGTATCATTGGTCGCGGAGTAGCTCCCGGAAGCCCTGACTCTGATGTGGTATCCCCGCGCAGTCCAGAGTCTCCAGACAGCCCGCGCGTCAACCTAGGCCTATCCTCGAACTTTACTGCCACTGATCTGGCGGTCCCCGCACAGCCGCAGATGGTCGAGTCTATCCGGTTGAAGGGCGTGAAAAGCCATGTCAAGCGCCGTATATCTTTGCGCCAGGGCCGTCCGCTATCGGGCATTATATACCAGCTGCCACAAACACAACAGACACCCAGCTTTTCGCAACTCTACGATCAAGCATCATGTATGCCTATGTCGCCTGCTTTGACAGATTCTAATGACAACGCATTGCTACGCGTGGATATGTCAGGCCACGTGTCACGTAAGATGGAGCGGCTAGATAATGGACGACGTGGTTTTGTGCGTCGGTGGAAGGACATATGGATGGTGCTTAGCGGAAGTAGGCTGTATCTTTTCCGCCCCAGCGATGCAGCACATGCGGATGGTCAGGGAAGCCCAGAATCGGCAATAATGAGCCAGAGCGCAGCATCGCGGTCGGCAATGGCTATCCAGACAATCATCTCACTGCGCAACGGTGTGGCCATTGTAGACTCTGGGTATAACAAGTACCCTCATGTTTTCCGCATTCTTGTTGATAATGGCAGCGAGATGTTGGTCAAGGCACCCGATGACGATGCTGTGGCCGAGTGGATGGCACGCATAAATTGTGCTGCTGCGTTTAAGACTATGGAGATTGAGCGCCGTATGTTCAATGATCCTTCTGAGGATGTTGCATCTGGTGGCAGCGGTGGCAATCCTGAAAGCGATCTCGAGCCGCGTGCGCGACTGCTTGAGCGCAAGCTCGAGTCCCTGGACGAGCGCCTGCATGGCATCGACGATAAGCTTGAGCGATGCCTGCGCCTATTCAAGCAGCTTGCATCTATGGTGCCGCTCACGCGTCAGGGTCGTTCCAAGATTGTTCAGTATGCTTCCCAGGCCCGCGAGCGCTTGAAGGAGCTGTACGTGTCTGAGCAGCGTCTTACGTGCTACAAAGACGTGCTTGAGCTTGATCTTGCTATCGAATACGAATTGGAAGGTCGGCTCGAGCTGGTTGATGAACAGACATTGAATGACACTGCTGCCGAGTAATTTTCTCACCTTATTGCACACATGTTTCTACCTTTTATGTTTAAACTTTTTTTTTTTTTTTATTTTTGCTATTTATTTATTTGTTTTAGTGATATTTTGTATTCAGTTATGCACACACATCCGTACTTTCCACCCTCGCTAGAACTTGAAGGCTATGTTGCTCCGACATGGAGTGCGACGGCGCTACTTACAACAATGGGAGGCGTGGTGGGATTGCTGTTGATCACGACATACCTTATATTTTATCAAAAGCAGCACAGTCGAGGGCGGCTATCAACAGCAGATATGACAGCAGCAATGTGGTTTGTCCTTTGTGGTAGCATGCACTCTGGCTTTGAGCTGTACTATCTGGTACACTTTCGGAGCATAGCCAGCACACAGAGCATTCTGGGAGACATGTGGAAGGAGTATGCCAAGAGCGATAGCCGGTATCTCTCGCAATCGACCATGGTTCTGGCTCTAGAGACGATCACAGTTACAGTGATCGGCCCATTGTGCTGGGGAGCAGCATACGGGATCTGGTCGCAAAGGCTCGCGGTGCGGTACCTTTGTCAGCTAGCGGCATCAGTGCTGCATTTATATTCGGTTTTGGTGTACTACGGGACAGAATTGCTATCACCCGAGTCCAACTGTCGGCCAGAGGCGCAGTACTTTTTTGGGTACTTTGTACTGGCTAATCTGCCATGGGTTCTGGTTCCGCTGTATCTAGCGATCAGCAGCACATCCAGAATTTGTCACAGCATGCGTGTCGCCAGACAGGCAACTCATGGAGCATAGAGAAATAGTGCACATCAGCGCACAGACAGCTGCGACAACATGCATTGTTTTCTTGTTGCTGTTTTAACAACATTGCTTAAACAAGACAGAAGAATGTGATGGAATTTACGGGCGCCACAGAGTCTGTCAGACCACCAATTTTACTAAATACAGAGTGTGTGTGGGCTAAACAAGTTTTCTGCAACATTGAAAGTTATATTGTACCATGTTCCTGATTTATGACTGCTGTTATTGTTGATGCCAGGTGGCGATGTTGCTTGACCAGGTTTGCTTCTTCAAGCAAACCAATTATATTTCTGCAAACGCGAATGTACTTTGACAGGCATCGGGCATTAAGTCGTCTTTTCTAGCATTGTCGGTTCATGTAACAATGAACAAGTGCCTACTACTATTTTTTTTTTTTACTAAATTATCGGCGTTTAGAAAAGATCATTCTAGCGTCATTTGGTATGGTAGGTTTGCGCTATTTAGGTAGTGTGTTTGCGTTGTAGGCAGGGCGTCGTTTTTGCATGGGTGGATATGTTACATGTATTGTATTGTATTGTATTGCTATGCCATTGCTAAAAACACCTATGCTATGTATCTACTCAAAACTACTACTAATGTCTTATTGATCTGCTTCTTGGTTCTTTCTTTTTGTCTGCCGACGCAAACTATACCCGTCAACTACACACGCCAATCATGTACACACTTTGTTTCTTTTGACGCAAACACAAGACTGCTTGCTGCCAAAAAATTACCTCAATTATCACAAACGCCATTTACTTTATATGCTAATAAGTTTTCTTTTAAAAACAGTAGTATGTAAAAACAAATTATATTTAGGAAGCCCGAATGAAAGAAAAAAGCTAAGCCTCCTCCTCCTTGTTTTCAGCAGCGGGCTCGGCAGGCTCGTCAGCAGCAGCAGCCTTGTTGTTGGATGCATTGTCGCCTTGGCCCTCGTTGGTGGAGTCCGAAGTCCAGAGCGTAAGGTTGTCGCGCAGCAGCTGCATGATAAGCGTAGAATCCTTGTATGAATCCTCAGAGAGCGAGTCGAGCTCAGCAATGGCATCGTCAAACGCCTGCTTGGCCAGATGGCAGGCCTTTTCAGGCGAGTTAAGGATCTCGTAGTAGAAAACCGAGAAGTTAAGAGCAAGGCCGAGACGGATGGGGTGTGTTGGCGTGAGCTCCGTGTTAGCGGTCTCGGTGGCAGCCTTGTAAGCCTCAAGCGACTTGTCAGAGGCGTCCTTACGGGTATCAATGGACTCGAATTCAGCAATGTAACGGAAGTAGTCACCCTTCATCTTAAGATAGAAGACCTTGGACTCGCCGTTTGTGGCATTTGGCAGCAGATGCTTGTCAAGTACATCAAGGATGTCATTGCAGATATCCGACAGCTCCTTCTCCACTGCCTTGCGCTGCTCAGCAACAATCTCGACATGGTTCTCGTTGTTCTTCGACTTTTCCTTCTGTTCGATAGATGAGATGATGCGCCACGATGCACGACGTGCGCCGATCACGTTCTTATAGGCAACCGACAGCAGGTTGCGCTCCTCAACCGACAGCTCCTCGCCCTGGGCAGCGACGGCCTTCATACAGTTGACCATCTCTACAGAAAACAAAAACAAACAAACAGCCCCACGCCCCGTGAGCGACGATTGTTCACACGCACATGATAACAATAAAGAACTGGGTATTTAGCAAGGTCACAAAACAATAGCAGCATATGTGGCAGAAAAAACAATAACAGGATGGCTGCCGTGCAGCGGGACTGCACAGCCCAGCACAAAATCCTAATGGCTGGCTACGTGTAAATCACGGAGTCAAATGCCATTAGTGAGAGAAAAGAAATTGATGGCTAGTTGGCCACAGAAAATAAATAAAATAAAATAAAAACAAAGGAACACATGTGTGGCAGCATACAGAGAAACCAGGGAGAGCGTTCAGAGAGCCTCAAATGCAATCACACAAAAATAGCCAACAAGTCACAGTTACGTACCCTCATAGCGCTCAGCCTGTTCGGAGAGCTTGGCCTTGTAAACGTCGTTGTCGCGAGACATTGTTAGTATGCAGTGGTAGTAGTGTTTTTGCGAGGTCTGTTTTTGACTTGGTTGGTCACGGCGCCCACAGCTTTAAGAGTAAACTTTGCTAAGGCAACTGGTGCAGACTAGCGGATATTAAGCGAGTGTGTATTCAGGCACAAAAAAAAAAATTAGCCAAAGGTGCACGAACAGGAGGAGAGTTAGAAAAACAGTGGGAGATGTAAGAGAAAGTGTCTGGCAATGCCCGGGCGCCGCAAGGGCGCGCAGCTTGGGCATTTTAAGTCCTGGCGGAGGAGGGCGCGTGGAAGGGTAAGGGTGAGGGTGCCTTCCGCTCTTCCACCAACCTGAAAAGGACAGCCTCCCCCTCCTCTCTGTTTTCCAGGATTAGGGGCCGCGCAAGTCCTGCTAGCAAAGCCCCCACCAGCACTTCACACTCGCTTACCGCCTTTGGCCTTTCCGGCTTTGCCATCCCCCTCCTACATGGCCACCGGCGTGACCTGTCCGCTCCCCAACTGCCAGCTGTCAAGTTGCTCCGCAGAAGCTGGCCCGCAGACATCTGGGCAACAACACCCTGCGACTAGGTGCGCGCACTTGCACATGCTGACATACACGCGCAGTACGCACTGAGCCGCGGTCCCGTGCAGACCACCGAAAGGGGCGGCGGTCTCTGCAGCCGAAGTGGGAGGCGGACTGGCTAGCTGAGCTGGGGGCGGCGGCGTATGAGCCGGGCGAACACAATGCACGGCTCTCGTGTTCTTTCATCGATTAGAAAAGAACGCTAGACACACATTATTATTTTTTTTTTTTTGGGGGGCAAAGTTTGTGGTCAGGGAGGAGGGGTGTTCGGGATGCGAGGCGCGTGCACGGGCGCAGCTGAGCGTGCATTTCACGCTGCCCCGCAAAGAATAGTAGTAATGCGCCACCCACAGGCAGAGTGGCTCCTGCCACCTGCAATATATACCGTCAAATACGGCGCCCGCGCTTTGCCAGCCTGCGTCTGCGATCGGCGCTGTGCTCGCTGGACGAGTCATAGCTGCCTGCGGGATGTGCTGGCGTCGAGGACGTGCTGTTAACTGTCGATCTGCTACATGTTGCAAAGCAGTCACCGCTCCTTTTCCTCCCATTCAGGATCATATGATCAGTATAAAGGACGTGCGCTTTGCAGAAAGTTGGATTTGGTTGAGTTGGGTTTGGGTATTGTTCATGGTCACGGGTCTGTCGCCATCTGCCACAAATGTCTCAATGTCAAGTTTCTTACCTTCGCGTAGCTGCGCGGCGGCTCGAAAGCCCCATGCATTTGTCCATGTGCGCGGCGAACCGTGCCGCTGGAAAAGACCGCTGGCAGCTTGGGCATTCGAAGGCGTCGGTGCTGCCCTGAGATCCAGCTGAAGCGCCGTTGTTATTGCCATTGCCGCTATCTACAATAAAAGCATATTACACAGTTAGAGTGCGCTGCTGATGCTATTGCGTGTCGAGACCATACCACAGATGCTGCTACAGATACCGCTCACCTACCGTTCAGCTGGCATCTACACCACAGCGAATAAACACAATCAGTGATTGACGAATACTTTAGTTAAGGTGAAAATTAGTAGCAGCAGTCTCTGCCATCTCTAATACCTCCACCACCCACTGCTTTGTGTGCTGAATGAGTTGGCAATGACTGAACTCTGAATACTTACTGTGTATTACATAGCACGCACACGGCCGTGCTCTGTTTAGCCTCGTAGTGACTCTCGAACACCACCCCCATCATCAGCTCGTCTATCATCTCCTGATAAAGCTCCAGCGCCAGCAATGCCCGGCTACGTGTCTCGGTATCGCTATCTCCTGGCGATGACGGTGGCGTGATTGCTGGCTTTGCCGTCTCGAGCGAGTTGCGTGCCAGTCGGAGCATGTCAATTTTGCTATCATAGTACTGTAACAGTTCGTCAAACACTGCAGAGTCTCCTCCTTCAGTCTTAGGCTTCATTCTCTTGCTATATCTTTAGATTTTTCGTAGCTGAATATATAAGGAGGCAACACTGCGTGTAGAATATCTGAAAATGCTCTGGTTAACATGGATCATCATATCCTCTGAGTGGCCAGTATAGACTGATCACCAAGATAGCAACCCCTAAGATTGTTTGTGGGTTAAATAAATCAGCACGTGCTCCGCCAGCTTTCAATTGCGATGCTTTTCCTGAGCATGCAACGTCAACTTTCTTCCTTCTGTTGTGCTCTGCAATCTGCAATCTCCACTGTATTTCTTTTTAGCAGACAGAAATGAACGGCGAGGATTTGTTTCGGACTGGTTTCGGCGCACGCCGCCAACAACCTTTTACGTTCGATGATGAGGACATGAACCCATTTGCTGATGCAAGCTCGCCTTGGAATGATGTTCCTGCGACAACCAGCACTACTTCACAGACCGAGGCGGCAGCTCCAGAGCCTTTAGACTCTGATGCAGAGGGCGAACATGACAGTTCTAGTGACGATGCAAGCCGCTTGCATCAGGACGCTGCTGACAAACTGCATATTGACACAGACAACGTCAGCAAAGCCACAACTCCGGAAAGGGCCATTCAGGCCGCAGAGTTAAGAGGTGAAGAAGACGAAATGAGAAAACCTCCGCCAGAAACACAGCCAGGCAAGGCTGACTTGGGAGACCCCAAGACGCCGCCAGTACAATCGGCACGGCGCGTGGGTGTTATCAAACGGGGTCTGCGATCGCCCCGAGTTCTTGGTAAGCAGCTTTCTCCTGCGTCTTTTGAAGACCCACTGTCGAGCGCAGCGGCCAATAGCAGTGACACTATGGATCCGCTCAATGCCTCGGTACAAACAAGCAGAGCAAGCGTTGATATATCCTCACCATCGCAGCATCTTCAGGCGGCTGTATCTTACGGGCGCCAGACACGTTCAATGTCCGAGGCGCGCACCAGCGCAGGCACAGTGGATCTTGCTTCTGTGCCAACGATAAAGCGGCCACCAGCTAGTTCGCCCCCGCGACAGCAGCAGCAAACGGAGCATGTGCACCCTCATCCATACGATCAGCAGCTGTCGCCACCCCTGCAGCACGAGCAGGTAGTGCAGGCGCGGCAACACGTAGAGGGAGACACAGCACGACAGTCAACGGCATCCAGGCGCCCGAGCATCTCATCGGTGCAGTCACGTGGATCGACAATCCCGCGTGCGTATCTGGGGGCGCAGCAGCGGCGCCGGTCGCTGGAACCTACACCAGCAGACCAGATGCCCCATTTCTACATACAGGTTACGGACCCTGTCAAGGTGAGCGAATCGCTAAAATCATTTATTGCTTACAAGATCCGGACGCGGAGTGACGCACCAATATTTCGCGAAAGTGAGATGTCTGTGCGGCGTAGGTATCGTGACTTTGACTGGCTTGTACAGGAGCTGGTTGCCAGACATCCGGGAGTTGTGGTGCCGGCAATACCCGAGAAACAGTCGATGGGGCGGTTTGGGGAGGGATTTGTGGAGGGGCGGCGGGCAGGTCTTGAGAGCAGCCTGGCACGCATCAGCCGACACCCAATCCTTTGGAAGGATGACGTGTTTCGACTGTTTCTGGAGGCAGAAGACTTTCCAACGAAGGCACGGGCGATCACAGAGACGCGTGTAGCTGCGGAAATCAACGGCACAGCGCCGTTGCTAAGCGGTGGGGGTGCTGCAAGCAGTGGACTGTTTGGAGAGGGCTGGGGCGGAGCCAAGTACAAGGAAAAGGATGAGTGGTTCAGCAGACGCATGCAGGAGCTGGACGCAATTGAGGAGGAGCTGCGGGCGCTGTTGCGCGCGCTGGAGTACAGCCAGCGGCAGCGGCGAGAGCTTTCGATTGCACACGGCGAGCTAGGCGAGGCGTACCTGAAGATGGCGGGTCAGGAGCTGAGCCGAGGGCTGGCAAACGGGCTAACAGACATGGGATCGCTGCAGCAGCGGTTGCGCGAGCTGCAAAACAAACAGGGTGTGGCGGACTTTGCGGCGTTTCAACTGACAACGGAGGAGTATATTCGCATGATCGGGGCAGTGCGCATGGCGTTTGCGGCGCGAGGGCGGGCGCACATGCAATGGCAGGGGAACCTGGGCGAGTTGATCAAGCGGCGCAAGGTGCTGGAAGGGTACGTGCAGCACCCAGGGCGCGTGTCGGCCGAGCGCATGGCACAGCTGAAGGGCGAGATTGCACGGGCGGAGATGCGCACGGAGGCGAGCCGCAACGCGTTTGACGACGTGTCACAAATTCTCAAGCAGGAGCTGGTGCGATTCGACAGCGGACGGGTGCGCGACTTCCAGGCGGCGATCGAGTCGTATTTGACGTCGCTGGTCGACACGCAGGAGGAAATTGTGGTGCTGTGGGAGTCGTACCTGGCGTCTCTGCGCAGCGCAGAAGCGACGCATAGTGGCCAGTCAAACAGCTGAGCGGGGGGGGGTCATAGACCTGAAAGGCGCTGGTGGGTGGTATAGGATTATGGATTAATAGGCATTGATCGCTAGCAATAATGCAAGGAGAGTTCAAAACATTAGAAAGAAAATATTGTAAACTTTGATGTGTGGTTTGGTGGTGATACAGGCACTACTCGCCGTGCTTGAGCATCTGGACAAACTCGCGGTACTTGAGGTGACCTTCAGGCGTAATGGGAGCGTGTTTAAACATAGTGGCGACCTCGTTGGCAGCAAAGCGGTCGCCCATCTGCATCAGGGCGTCCTTGAGGTCCTTGGCGTAGATCAGACCGTTTCCATCGAGGTCAAAGGCCTCAAAGGCAGCCAGAATCTCGGCCTCTGGGTCGGTGCCGCTCAGGTGCTCGCCCATCATGGTCAGAAACATGGTGAAGTTTATTGAGCCAGGAGCCTCATTGACCATAGAGTCGATGTAGCTTTCGGAGACGTTCTGGCCCAGTGAGCTAAGCATGTCACGCAGGTCATTCTGGTCGATTATGTTGTCAGAATTGTGGTCGAAAATGCCAAAGGCCTCCTTGAACTCTGAAATTTGCTTCTGGTCGAAAATGGCAAAGACATTGGAGTTCTGGCGCGCAGCGCGCTTCTTTTTGCTGTTAAGGGCTTTGGTGGCAGACATTTCTGCTGATTACGTGTGTGGTATGGTGAGTTATGTTAAGGCGAAAGCAAGTGCAAGAACCAAAGACAGGCGAACAAAAATGTAAATTAGAAGGCTGAGACTGACCACCCACTATACGTCCAAGGGGCTATGCGGGCAGCAGACCAATAGGGGACCTCTTGTGTCTCGCTTCATGCGCTGATTTATTATTATTTATTATATATAACAGCGGCAGGGTCATGGCCGGAATTGCAACAAGCGCAGAGCGGGGCGGGGGTGACGTGACAGAGGCAGAGGTAGCTGAAGTGCGGCGGATGCTGCTGGGGCGCCTGTATGGACGCACCGCGCCGGCAGAGGTAGTGGGGCAGGCGGCTGCCGTGAAGACAGTGGCTGCGGTTGTGCGGCAGACGGTGGAGAACGGCGAAGGGAACTCCGTGATAGTAGTGGGGCCGCGTGGCACCGGCAAGACGGCGGTTGTGCGGCAGGCGTTGGCAGCGGCTGGAGGCATTGGTAAACACCACGTGGTGCGGTTGAGCGGATTTGTGCATACCAACGACGGCATAGCGCTCCGGGACATCGCGCGGCAGCTACTGGCGGCGCAGGACGTAGCAGGGGCGGCGGGGACGTTTGCAGAGGCGCTGGCGTATGTGCTGGGCGTGTTGCGCGCGGCGGATGGCGGCGTGGCGCCAGTGGTGTTTGTGCTGGAGGAATTTGATCAACTAGCACAGCACCCGAAGCAGGTACTGTTGTACACGCTCTTTGACATGGCGCAGCGCGCGCAGACGCCTGTGTGTGTGGTGGGCGTGACAGCGCGCATAGACGTGGTGGATCTACTAGAGAAGCGCGTCAAGTCGCGGTTTTCGCACAGGCTAGTGCACGTTCACGGTGTGGAATCGCTGGAGGCGTTTACAGACATTGCACGCACAGCGCTGCGTATTGAAAGTGAGTCGAGGTATGCGCGGCAGTTTCGGCAGCGCGTGGACGAGATCCTGACGACACCAGAAGTGGCGGCGCATGTGGCAGCAGTTTATGAGATGGACAAGGATGCGCGCCAGCTGCTGCAGCTGTTTGCGCCAGCGGCAGGACGACTAACGGTGGCCGAACCGCTGTTGTGTCTAGAACACGTGCAGCGCACCATTGCGCACGAGGCTACGTCTGGAAAGATGCGCGTGGTGGGCGGCATCAGTCTGCTGGAGCTGTGCCTTGTGATGGCGATGCACAGCCTAGTGCGGGGCGGCAGCTGTCGGTATAATTTTGAGATGGTGTACGACGAGTACAAGCAGTTTATGTCACGCCATGTGCTGGCTGCAACAGGAGGCGGTGCCATGAAGATTTATAAGAAGCCTGTGGCGCTTAAGGCTATGGAAGCACTGGTGGCGCTGGAGGTAGTGCGGCCGGTGGGGTTATCGGCGGCGGCGCCCGCGGCTGCCGCGGCGGGGCGCAACGATTTGTTGGCTGGTAGCGCCGCTGGTGCGCGCGCGCCAAAGGAGTACCGCATGGTGCAGCTAATGCTGGAACCGGCGCAGGTGCTGGCATTGATGGCCGATCGCGTCGACGTGCCCGTTGTCATTCGTCGCTGGGCGCAACAGTAGGGCGGCCAACACGCATGTGGAAACCCTGGATTTTTTTTTTTTTACAAATCTAGAGCCCACCATGGAGATTCACACATTTATCATTAATTCTGGCGGATACTTCCTTAAAAACACCCAGGATGCCAGAGGAAGTGATGCTGTACGACGCACTGTAGTTCCTGTTGCGTTATGCCAAGTCTAGCGAGCTTGGTCGCTAATGTGTTTTCCTTCGCAGCTATTGCGATGATATTTCAGAAGATGTTGCTGGCCGGTGGCGCACGCAACTCAATAGGTAACAAAAACGCAATATGCATTGACTCCAGCTTGCATAGGAATTGTTTGTTTATTTATTTGTTTATTTGTTTGTTGTTTTAAGCTTTAATTATAACTGTAATGCAACGAAAACGCCACACTTGCGCCGCAAGCAACCAAGATACATGCGTGGACAGTGCTACCACATGTACGCATTGACCGATGTGTAATCGCTTCTCAACTACCCTGGATCTGGAGGTTCTCAGCACCCTCATCATTAATGTCAAAACCTTAGGGGCGCTTTCATGCACTCTACTACCACATTCACTGCTAAGGTCCGCTAAGCTGCCTCGTCGCTTGCGACAGTATGTGCTGCGGCGAGCCTGCACCCACAGTTTGGTAAAAAAAAAATATATATTATGCGCACTCCGCTGGCTTCGCCGCCGATGCCTGCGCACAAGTTTTCCATAAAAAAGTTTTGTAGCATCTGAGTGCCGCCGCCTGGCTCAGCATATGTTTTGGCGCCCCATCCTACAGCACCTTCAAAAAATCACAATGCCTGTACCATCAGCCGCACGCTTTATTGCTATTTTGCATTTCGTAGGTAACAAACATGTAAGCAAACCAAGAAGTGGGCGGTGGAACTAGAACAACGACCGCATCCGCTTGGACGATGGCGGCGGCGGCGTAGCCCCCAGCTCCTCATCGCTCGACATGTCTGTGCTTGCGTTGTCGTTTGTGACCTCTACCACAGCAGCGCTGTGCTGCTGATGCGTTTGCTGGCGACCTGGGTACGGAAGTCGCGTTTGGACCATACCCGGCGGAGCCGCTGCAACGGCACCTAGACTATCTGATGCACTATCTTCCTGTGAATCGGTAACACCTGGCGGCACTTGTGGCCGGGGCATGTCCAGCAGCCGATACTCTCTTTCACCCGTGCCACGCTCCACACCACCAATATGCACAGGTGCCTGGCTTGACTGTTGCCGCCCACTGCTGTACGCCGATGCCGGAGGATTTAGCAGCGAGTCGGCACGGTCAATATCCACGCCAATTCCTGGCCATGCGTCGTGACTTGCGCGCGTTGACGCGTACGGTGAGGGTGACGGCACCAGCTCTGACACGCCTTCCCGTGAGCGTGTGGCAATGGAATCAGCTTGCTCGTCGCGCATCGGCGGCGGCGGCGTGGCAAATGACCCCACCTGTGGTGAGTCTCTGCGCGCAGTTCGCGGAGCGCTGCCCGGTGTGGCAAAAGACCCAGCACTCGGCAACTCCCTATGCGGTGTGCCCGTTGCGCTGGCTGGCGCCGTGCCCTGCGACGCCGCATACTCGGTCATAGTCGCCAGGACAAATTCGGCGGCTATGTCGTCTGCGCCTACACTGAGCAACAGCGGCGCGCCACCGCGATCAAAATGTGCCGAGATCGGCAATGCCATGGCCTCGGCGTACTGTAGCACTGCGCGGAACTCGCGCAACGCAAAAGTCAGTTCCACTGCCGCTGCGTCACCAATGCTGTACGTGTCAAACTCGGCCGCTGCCACCGCCAACTCTGTCTGAAGCGTGCGTGTTGGCGTCGCGTCCCCTTGCGTGCGCGCGGTTGATGCGTACTGGCCCTCCGCCCAGCTTCGCACACGCACCTCGTCGCGTCCCATCCACAGCGTCAGCTCTGCTTGGCCACGCGCAAAGTGCCCCACCCATCCTGCCGCCACACGCGCTGCCACGCGCCATCGGCCCTTGCATGCGTCCTTTACGTACACTGGATGTAGCGTTTCGCACGCCTCATAGAACAACCGGTGCGTGCGACACACACCTTCACGGTATTCTAGCTGTACTACCAGTCGGCACTCACCGTCCGCAGCCCCCGCCCGCACCGGCGCTGTCGCTTGCTCAATCCGCAGCACGCTCCGCTCTGCCGCCGATGCCCCGCGTCCCCGAAACATCCCCACCAGTGCACGCCCCGCCACGCGGCATCGCACTGTCGCCTCCGCCACGCTGTACGAGTCGAAGAATTCCCTTGCAAACGTGAACGATGCGTACGCCGACCGTGACGCGTTGATTCCGATCAACTCCAAGTGCTGCGACTGCGCTTCAAACGATATCTCGCTGCCAATCCGTCCTAAACACTGCAGCGCCCGGTAGAACGCCTTGAGCGACGCCGCCGGTATCTCCGCCTCCATTCCGTCACCCGCTGAATTTAAGCTGTGCCTTGAATATGTCTACTTGCTTTATTAAAAATTACTTAAAGCCAACTATTAGATCCCTGTTTCAAGCAAAATATGCGCTGCCAAGGTTGCTCTTTGCATCCGCAGCAGCACACATGCGCCCTTTTATGGGCTACGGAATCGCCAATCTACTGCCATATATCCTGTTGGTGCATTTAGCGCAGATGAAGCATACACGTCCAGGATAATAAGACCAACTGAAGATAGTGCGCTAGTTGCATTAAAATGGCCGAAACTTGCGCGCCTGGCGCATCCGCGCAATCCGCTCCTTATCTTCCTCGAATTTCTGCCGCAGCTCTGCTAGCTGGTCGGTCTTGCGCTCACGCATCTGGAACCGGTACATGTTTCCAAACACTACCTCGGTCTTCTTCTCGCCCGCTGCACGCGCCTCGGCCACTGACGCTGCCACGACAGATCCTGTCCCGTCGCTGTTCTTTGTGTGCCGCCCACGCCGTACAACCGTCACAAACCCGTCTGCGTCTGCCGTGTTGTGCTGCTGTGCCACCATACGCTCGCGCTCGTACCGTGCCTCTTCAAATTTGCTCATAAATCCGTCTACCTCACTTCGCAGCATGTCTGCTGGTGGTCGCGCTGCGCGATGTTCGTATATGTACCGCGCCAGTCCCCGGTACTCCCGAGGATCTGTCACATCCTCTGCGTCGCGTGCTGGCCACTGTCGGATCGTCCCTGCCTTCATCGATAGTACGCTATCAAGCTCCTCAACCTCCAATAGCACAATGTGCGCGGTGGACCCTGATACCAGCAGCTGTGATCTAACCACTGGCTTGTGCTGCTGCTCATTCTCCTCCACGCCTTTGGATATCGCCTGTCTCTTTTTTCTGTTCTTGCCTGCCTTGCCTTGCTGTTGTTCCTCAGCTGCACTGGCCATCGCTGCTGCTAGCTCGCTCGTCATCCGTGCATTAGCTGCCGTTGTCTTTACAACGTCTTGCCCCACCGCGCCGTTGAATATCACGCGTGCTACTCGGGCAACGCCCTGAAACAGCCGCCGGATATCGCGCTCTGTTGCATCCGCAGGCAAGTTAGCCATAAATATTGTGCGGTCTGTTGGCCTCAGCATGTCCTCCTTGGTGGTGCTGTGCTGTCTAAAGTACAGATAATGCGTTGCTCCATCGCTGTCATCACCGAAGCGCACCGGAAGCACTTTGTACCCACCGATCTCCTCTAGTCCATTGTTGCTGCTGCCCCGTTTTGTCTTCTTGTTGCCCATGTGTTGTGTTTTCATACTTCAATTCTCGAAAATAAATGCAAGAAAGATGTTTACACGCACGCCCTGAAATGATCCAGAAAATATTTTGTGTAGCTGCTTGCTGATTTGATCTGCTGATTGATATTTTATTATTTGCGATGTTCTGTTTAATCTTGCCCAAACCCCAGCTGGACCGGAAGATTTTCCTGCAAAACAAGAAGAGAAATATTGATGGATCCATTGATGAGCATGATAGCTGCTGATCCAGCTCCAAAACAGCGACTGTGCATCAGTTCTGTTTCTACTTGGACTAAATGTGCCTTCAAAGCAATCTACCGTTTTGTTACCTGCTCCGTACCCCTCTGTATTAGGGTTTTAAACCGCAGTGCGATATTGGCGCGGAGCGGCTCCAGCGATGTGGTAGCCAATCATGTAGTACTGAGCTATCAAAAACCCCGGTACATATGTGTAGATTCGCACCAATTGATTGTACTCTCCCTATGGCATTGATGTCAACAATAGCAGACGCCCAACGACGCGGTTATATATTTTTTTTATACGGACCTTGTGAGCATTACACATGCATTGGCATTCTGTGGATCACTCGAATCGCATGCAAGATACGAAGGCGCTCTGAGCCGTAAACAATTTTTTTACCTGTTTGGACTGTATAAGTTGACAATGCGTTTGTTTCGTCAGAATTTGTCCGGATGTAAGCACTGTCATTGACTGAGACAACCTCTCCTTGCTGTGACAGATTGTCGAGTGGTAGGAGCTATTTGACCACTGTGCGTATCATCATCTTTACCAGGGCGTTCATTCAATGCCAGAATATGTTTACAAATTTTATGATGCAACAAGCGTAGCTCTGGGGCTTACATTCATATACACACTACATTCTACTCTTTTTGCTTTTTCTTTTTCTTCTTCCAAACAAACGCTATCTTCATATATTACCTTCTTTGTCGCTATCTCTTCACACCTGTCAGTGGTGTTTTTGAACTTTTTTTCAATTTACTAAGATACGTACTTGTCAATTGAGCTCAAGGCTACAAGAGAAAGGTCTTTGTTTTTTTTTGTAAGAAAGGTAAGACATCGGGTCGCGCACACACGCATCATTATATTTGTAGGGCAGGTCTGCGCACTTTGCAAGCATTTTGCTTGAATACGTCATTTTATCTCCCCGCTCCCCATTTAGCATCGCCTTACCGAGTTATTGGCGTCATTAGCCAGCATTGCAAGGCTATGATGACCAATATATATTCTTCTATTTTTCTACCCCTTTATCGTTGGTCGACAATGTTGGTAGCGGTACTCGCATCCAGCAGTATTGTGCAGACGATCTAAGACAGTACAGCAAATATTTTAGCGATTAGTATATACATTGGCTTTAGTTGCTCCAAGCACACAAATTCCTCATTAATTCCTCGCATGCCTACTTTTTGCAATCTCTACATGCATGCAGCTGTTGTTGAGTTGGTCTTGCCTTTGCGCCATTTTGTTGGACTCACAATCTCTGCAAACGCCTCCTTACCCAACTGTTGTTCCCTGCAAACCACATCAGCCTTTTGTGCATGCACCCTTGTCCCTGTCTGGGCGCTCTCTACTCTAGTTGTCTGTTGAGCTATGCCTTGTTTTTTATTTTCTCTGCCCCTACCACCAAAAGCAAAACAACACCGCCTCAAAACATCTGGATAGTTGCGCCTTATTCTGTCATCTCAGATTTATTGTCATTCTTTATTTTGACGCTACATCCATATCAATGCTGTTGCCAGCCTATGAGCGCCAGTGACTCTGCAATACCGCATAGCAGTGATTGGTGTCGGTTTGTCTTGGGTATCGCGGCGCTAATGTACAAGATACAAGGTGGCACACTAAGGTAATGCAGCCATCAAGTAGTCTTTTAGAGAAGGAACGGGTGCGGGCACCGCGAAGCCGCTTGCTTCAGCCGTAGACCAGTTTATATTGCTCATTTATGTGTTGGTAAAAAAGTTAGAGCACTGCTACTATACCTACGATTTAAGGATCTGTTTGTGCTATTAATTAAAAACAACTTATATATACATTTTCAAGCGCTTCCCACAGCTAGTAGACACGCAAACCAACTCCAGAGATACCAATATGGCACCAGGAAAGTCGTCCCCTCTTCGTCGCACTACAAACCAAGGCAACGGGCATTCGCTCTTAAACGGAAGCTATCACGAAAGACGGCGACAACAACAGGAGCCATCCGTTGTCTACGGACTACCAGAGTACTTGTACGAAGCATATTCCCGGCTTGAATATCCAGACGAATACTACTATGAGCTGCCGCTATTGATCGATGGCGAAAGTGGAAGGGAAATCACGCACGAGAGATTGCATATATGTGTTACTGTTCTGGCCGATAACCTGGTAACGCGTTTTGGCGTGACTGTTGGCGAATCCATCGTAATTTTGGCTGTACCCAATATTGATGTGCCGATAGTGGCGATTGCAGCTTGGGTTGGTAGAGTTGGGGTTGCTGTTCTCCCACATAATATCTCAGCAAATGATTTGCGTCATATTCTGTCGCAGCAGCATATGGCGCGCGTGTATTTCGTGTCACGAGAACTACTACCATTGTTGCAGCGACTGCTAGTTGATCTTACCCAGCATGTAGTAGACAGTGGGCCACATCAAATTGTAATACTTGATTCTGATCAAAATGCTGTCATAAATGAAACCAGTAGCAGTGACACAATTTGGAATATACAGGATCTATACTACCCGAATCCTGGGCATATCCCTATTGGGCGACCGCATCTATCTTACCAAGAGGCTCAGGATTACACATCAGTAATCTATTACAACCATGGGGAAGACGCTTTAGGGCAACCAACCATTACACCAACGGCGCTATCGCATGACAACCTTATTACACTATATAACAACATGCTGCGCCGGTCTTTGTCTCTCCCGAACACAGCCCCGAATTCAGCTCACCCTGTTGCTGCTGACTTTAGCCGTCCACAGACGCCAGTTGCACAGCGTGATGACGATCTGACCACAGACGGAACCAGAAGTGCAACAGGAATTGCATTTTCTGTGCTGCGCATGCACCAGGCTTACAGACTACATCGGCCCATCTTTGACATGTTCTGTCGGGGTGCAAGATATCTTGTTGCGCACTCTTTCGATCCATTTGGATTTACTAAGCTTGTTGATAGCTACGCCATTCGCTACGCAGAGCTTACGTTTGACGAGATATCCCTTCTGATAGAATACCTTCAGAGATTTAATACAGAGAGACCGATATTTTCGACCGAAGAAGCTGTAGATATGCTGTCTCCACTGCGTATTATCTATACCGAATCTGAGCGAGCAGAGTCAGAGCTAGCATCGGTGCTTTTTCGACTGTTACCCAATGTAATAATTGTCTGCACTCGTTTTGGATCATACATCGAGAGACCAACAGGGTCGCGCTGAAAACGCCATTGCATTTTCCAGTTTGTTTATTTTCTCTCTTCACTAAAGACATGCTTAAACCCCTCCCCCAACTGGTCTTTCATAGCAAAACTGGATAAACCGCCCTAAAGAGTATTAGCAAAACCAATTGCTAACGTCCGCGTGGCCCCTCGCCACCGCGGTAGCAGTCTAAACGCACTGCTAGTGTTAGATATGACTGTTCAAACTTGCGCGCATAGTGGTTAAGTGCACTGAGGAAAATCACGAGCTGCTCGTTCCAGTACCTATCAAGGCGATCAAGCATCACGGCAGTTTCCTGCAACTCTGCATACTGTACGTCGGGGTCCAACGATCCCGCATTTATCCCAGCAAGCAGTTTGCCTGAAACAGTTTTCTGCGAGGTCGCCGTGCTTGCTATGCGGAGAAGCTTTGATTTTGAAGAGGTAACCTTGTTCACGTACATGAAGAAATTCCTTGCTCGCTTCAAAAGCTCAACCATGATCTTCGGGACCTTGCGCGCAGTCAGTCCGCACTGATGAAATATCTGGTCCAGATGTTGCTTGTGGATCCGGCACAGGTCGTCCACAGTTGTGGCCGCCTTCATCAGCTTAGCCATGCGGGCCCACTGCGGTTCGATTACGTCCCAGAAGCAGTAGTACAGGATCTGCTGGATGTTCATCACCATGCGGTGGCGAGTCGTGTGGATCTTAAGGAACACGCTCCGACGAATGCTCTCGTTCTTTGCCTCCTTTCCCGACAGCCCCTTTGCCTCAACTGGCGGGTCTTCCAGTTTCAGATTAACTAACCACGACGCCACCAAGTTCTGCTCCGTATGCTTTAGCGCTAGCAGCAGTCGGTTCAGCGCAGTGTACTTGTCCAGCGCCTCCTCGTCCAGCACTACAGTGTACGGAAACGGGATCTGCAAGTGGAACGCCGTGAACTGATCGCCACTCAAAAAGTCGTCGCTCGCAACGCTCTTGCTAAGAAAGGTTCCGCCGCTAGGAACGTCCTTTGACCCACGTCGCGAGGCCAGAGATTGTGAAGCAGTAGCAGCACTACTACCCATGTTGATCGCATTCATGGTCTCAATCAGATCGGCTGACTCGATGGTCACCTCGACAATGTCCTTGAGTGGATCATCGTGCGAAACTGAAGCCGGGTTTAGCAGTGCTAAATCCAGAAAAGACTGCAGTCGGTTGGTTGACATGTCCTCTGGCCGCCGATTCATCTCAAGCTTGGCCTGGTCGAGAAAGTGCGTAAGAAAATCAGAAGTCTCAAACAGCAGGTAGCGCTTAGCAGCCCCCATGTACGCCATCATCTGGCCGTCCTTGAACAAAACATCCAGCAGCGCCTGGTTGGCCCGCAGATACGCCTGATCAATCTGGCGCGTAAGCTGCTGTTGCTTCAGCAGTCCGCCTAGTTCACTTTCTCTTCGCAGCTGGCTCTGTTCTCTCGAGTTGTCCAGCGATAACAAACCAATATCCGGATTGTCTAGAGACCTTAGGTCCACGCCACAGGCCCGCAAGATATTTAGATACTCGCCTGTGCGCACAATCTTCTCTGCATACGGCCGAAGAAATGCTGGCGTCAGATTTGGCACAGACACAAACGAAACATGCCTCGGGTCGCCGGATAAATTATCGCCAAATTCGCTTTCGCTTGTCTCCGGCCCAATCAATGACTGCATAGCAGATTCATCTGCGCGCTTAGCCACCATAAATTCGCCACCAGGGCTTCCGGGCTTGCTGTCCTCCAGCTCGCCTGTGCGCAGCCAGTGATCGAGCATCTGTAGGAAAGGTGCAGATGCCTTGATCAGCAGAAGCTCGTAGAGCTGCTTGGTAGAGGCATCGCCGCCGCGCAACCGTATCATTTCTGAAATTACATTCAGCATGTAGCCGCCCCGCACCACAAAAAGCTCGCTTGGTTCTTTGCTGTCCTCGTCGCTGTCTTCAACCTCAGAATTGTCCATGCCATTGTCACCAGGGAATTCGCCTGTCTCCGACGCAGTGCTCGGCACTCCATTTGCTTTGGTCGTATATCCTTCGTTCTCGCGCGACATCCGCTTGGTAGACACCTTCTCAACCTGAGGCAGGTCCTTCTTCTGGATTTCCTCAACCAGATGCACCAAGCGCTCAAACATCTGCGTGTTAGGGTACAGGTGGTACCATAGCTGCTGCAGCGTATAAGGGTCAGTATCTGTCGACGTGCGCTCAAGGTTTTCAATTGTGGATATCGAGTCATAGTACTCTTTCAAAATTGTGTTAATAGCAGCACACAGCGCCTGACTGACCACACCTGCTTGCCGCCCCGCATACACTGTAACAAAGTATTCGACACGTCTGTGCATTATCACCAATGGCAGTATTTTGTTAGCCATCTGTGCCAAGGTCGGGCTAATCCACATCGGTGCAATAAGCGCGTCCTCAACTGAAATTGACCGCCGCCATACCGTCGAGTGAGCCGGTGAGCGAAAGGTAATGTAGCGACCGCTGACGCCAATCAACAGCGACAGGATATCGTCAACAATTGCCAGCTCCTGTTGCTCGGCAGGAAGTTCGCGAAGTTCTACTTCGTTGTCAAATGCCATTGCCTGCTCCAAGCCTTCATATAATGCACTCGCCGGATTGTATTCACCGCGTGTCATGGCCCACACGCGAGGTGCAAGAGGCGCCCTTTCGCGCCCACGAATGCTCCGAAACGAGCTTTCAAATTGGTGGTGCTTGGTGCTAAAATAAGCCTGGTCGTCGCCAGAGTCCCCAGCATCAGAGTGCGTCGAAACGCCATACGACTCATGCGGTGTAAAGTTAACAGAATCTGTGCGCTCTCGCTGTGTGCGCCGCTGACCAAGCGACGTAAAATCCCGATCTGTCTCTTGCTCAGCCCCGTATTGTGGATGCCCTAGATAGCTGTGACGCTTGACCTCGACGAATTCATCGCCATAATCATAATCTTGTCTGCTCATGCTAGTGTGTGTGTGTGTGTGTGTGTGTGGTGTGTCCAAAATGGGATAAAAATGCCAGTACCTGTGTAATTGGCTATTCAATAGGAAGAAGGTGAAACAGACAATAGAAGGTAGTATGCAAGTGCTGAAATCCAGAAAAACAGAATTAGCAAAGTAAGCTTCGATTGGAACAAGCTAGTGGAAAAAAAAAAGTGCCAGCCACGTATATTCTAATTAAAAGCAAAATAAATAAACATTGCGGAACATCCGGCTCGGTTTATACGGCAGAGCCGAGAGGGTAGAAAAAAACTTTTATAATGATGGGTGGTGTATCCTTTTCTCCTCTGGTATTAATTGTTTTTGCAAAGACGCACGTTGGAACTACTCTAGGCTGGTTTGCTTATTATAAAATATCTTTCCCTTTATTATCAACTCTATACAGTAGTTAGCAAAAAATGGATACTGCCAAGGAGACCCTAAACAAGGTACTGCACCCTTACTACCCACGCGACGCGCACCTTCCACACTATGTAGCGTCGACGCTTAACATAAACGAAGCATTTATCACGCTTGGAAGCGCAATTACAGTTACCATGATTATTAGCGCTGTTCTTATCTCCCAGGCACAAAAGAAGCTGACATGCAAGGATAAATACATTGTGGTGTGGATGCTGGTCTGCGCAGGTATTCACATGGTACTCGAGGGTTATTTTGCGTTTAACCACAAGAACCTGGCAGGCATGCAGACAGTCATGGCTGATCTTTGGCGCGAGTATTCCCATTCGGATTCGCGCTATATGACTAGTGACCCGTTCACAGTCATCATGGAGGGCATAACTGCGTTAGTGGACGGCTCCTTTGCTATTGTCACAGCGTATGGTGTGCTGACTGACTCGCCGATTAGATACCCCGCCCAGTTGATTACTTCACTGATGCAACTCTATGGAAACATCCTGTATATGGGTATCAATCTCATGGAGGGCTTCCGCTACACCAACCCGCACCCATTCTACTTTTACGGCTACTTTGTTTCCATGAATGCGATCTGGATGGTTGTGCCGACGTATCTTATCTTTGATGCGTGTAAGAACATCTACCGCGGTATGCTCATTGCCAAGCGGGCTGCTATTGTCAAGAAGGCGAATTAGACATTGTATCTTTGTTTTGATACGGGTCATAAAGTTAGGAATTTAACACTGTTATTATTGCAAAAAATGTTAGCCTTTGGGAAGATATGTTTTGCAGTAATTGGCATGGAGGGTTTGCGTTAGGAGAGCATATTGTTTGCGCTATGTATGCGGATGTTTGCAAATGGACAGAGGGGGTTGTTGGAACTGTCGTTGGCGTTGGTTTTTGCACCATAGACAGTGGAATAGAAAAATAGCTGGTAGAGATTACCACTGCCACAGGACATGAGTGGTAGTGGAGCTTTTCTCTAACTGTTCTTTCTAAATACAACCAGCAAATGACAATCTATCCATCCAAAGTACGACATCTGGTAAATATGAGTATTATGCAATAGGGGCACTCACAACATGCTCATCTCTAAAGATATGTAGATAGATGCTATAATTTACACGTATTTTCTATAAAATTACTAACAATATAATAACAACTAATGCACCTACTCACTACTACTAATATCTTTTTTGGTGTGCTTCCTAGTTCTTTTCTTCTGTCTACTGACGCGAACCGTGTCTGTCAACCACACAAACCTTGTCTCTCGCAACACAGAACCACTTGATGCCAAAAAATCACTATAACTGGTACAAATGCCATTCTTCAACTGATGCTTTTAACAGCTCGTTCTTTTTAAACCGTAACCCAAGCAGTTAAATGGCATCGCATGGGTGCAATTATAACCTGACGGTGCAAAGGTGAACATGGGTGGATTTTGGACCATGGCAAACAACAGTCACCACAACGCAAAAAAGAAATTATTACACTGCTTTTTGATACGTAAATATTTAAATAGAATAGTGCCATGGCTGCAAACAACAATTGCGTCGAGGACATTAGTCATCGACGATGCTGTCCACATATAATTTATAACTCAATGCATATCATTGGCTGTGTTTCCACGAAATACATGCTCGAGTGCAACTCGGAATGCCCTAGCAAAGGGTCCGCTATGCAGTGAGTCTGCAACAGTACACACATCAACAAACGCCTGGCGCAGCTGGGCACGACAGGTCTTGAGCTTGGCCCGCTGCTGCTTCGATATTTTTGCAATATCAGCGGGTAAACCTTGAGAACGGAAAGTGTTGCCAGCAACAATGGAAGTTGAGCGAACAGAAGCCAGCGACATAGAAGGTGAGATCAAGTTTGCTGGCGTTAGCGCAAACGGACACTTTGCATTGTGTATTTGGAAGGCAGCAGCAGATAGTGTGTCCACGGCAGTATCTTCAGATGCGGTGCCCAAGGCATAGGAAGGCATTGTCAGCGGTAGGGGCGGTGCGTCAAGGAGCATTGAAGCAACAGCACTACTACAGGCGCAGTCAGGATATGTGGTAGAGGCAACAGTACTATTGTAGGGGCGGTCAGTACACGTCGTAGAAGCAGCGGCGGCGGTGGCTGCCGCCGCCGCGTAGATACGCGTTGATGACGGCTTGCATCCCAAACAACCTATAGAGCTTGTGCGAGTACGGCTTTGGGTTACACTGGTCCCAGTCGTGCTCCCGATACAAGTGGCATATGGACTAAAGCGGGATGGCGTACAGAACGACGATATGCAGTCGTCGATAGAAAGCGAGCGAGCTGACCGCGGACTATCGATAATTGAGTCCAAATCAACAATAGCTGTGCGCTTTGCACTGCTCATATCATCGCCAACCGTCTCTGCTCGGGCTTTGATTGGAATCTGCGGCGTGGTAACCTCCGCCTTTTGCAATGCCTCAAGAAGAACCTCATCTTCAAACTGCGCCAACACAACGTCAGCCTCCTCCGCGGCAAGCATTTTCTGTAAAAGCTGGTACAGCTGCGGTGGTAGATCTAAGACCACATCCCTAACCTGGCGACAAATGCCCGCGTAATCACTAAACCACCAGAAAACTGTCTTCCCCTCGGACTCGACAAGGCACAAGCTGTCGTTGCTGGCCAGGGCGTGCAGAATGGCCAAGCGTGGCAGAGCCAGAATTAGCTGAGGATCCATGGTCTCCACGCTTTCCTCAGAAACCAGTGCTTGATCCAGGCAGCGCTCCAGTGTCTCTGACAGCAGCATGACCAACAGAGAAAACCCCTCTTCGTGAGTAATATGACATGTATCACTAGTGTCAGCAGGATCCATCAAGCCGGCAATCTGCGCATTGCTCAGGCCAAAGTACGCAAAGCATAGATCGCGCTCAAAACGCACCCAAGCCTCGTCAAAGTCCTCGAGCACACTGCGCAGCGCCCCAAGGTCGCACTGAGGCAAGGAAGGATGCGCATCGGGATCTTCGTCAAAAGAGACATTGCGGCCCCACAGAGAGCTACCTCGTGCGTAGATAACAAAGCGTGTCGCAGCCCAGACAGAGCACAGCATGCACGCAGGCTCGCGCAGAGCATCTGTTTGCTGCTCTGTGCCGCGGATCTGGAAGCCCCGGGCCAGCGCTTGGGCGGCAAACAGGACGCTCTCACTGAAACCGCGATCAAGTTCCGTCTGGTCATCTTCAGGAAGGTAAAAGCGGTAGTGGCGCGACTGCCGCTCATCGGCAGGGACAAGTCCAGTAAAGAGCGTATATATACAGTTTAGCAGGCGTGCCTGCGATACGTGCACACGGTCTGCGCGCATCCGAAACGACGGCGACCGCGTGTTGCGCGACTTTTCCAGAAGCACGATGGCGCCGGCCAGCGACGACTCAATCGAAAAAGCTTCCAGCAACGCCGACGAGCGGGCTCGGTTGTCCTCAGGACGCGGTGATAAAAGCAAACGCGCCCTAGCCGCGCGCAGCCCATGGCTAGCCGCCAGCAGCACTCGCTGCGACATGCGACGCATGCGGGACATGCCCCTGCTAACGGCTCGCCCGCGGAAGGGCTGGCCAACTAGGAAGATCTGCGCAATTGCGGCTGTGTTGGACACACCTACGCTATTCGGCGCCCCGGCGCCAAACCCACCCATGTCCCCGACGCGGGGCTCATGCATTGCAGCAGCATGGGCGACCATGCCTCCAGCAGCGTCGAGCTGGATAGCGCTTTCATTTGTTGCCATGCTAACATGGACAAAGTTGTGGTCGCCGTCGCTTCCATACGAGTCGCTGGCGTACTCTGCAAATGCCGAGTCATCGGGCATGTACTCCTCGTTAAACGTGTGGTAGTGGTGCTGGGACTCTTGAAGATGGCTGCCCAGCTCAAAGTCGGGCTCGGAACCAAGCGAGTTTCTGCGGACGCCCAGTGGCTCGTCGCCATCACGCTCGTAGTAGGGCGTGGCAGGGCGATCCGAAACAGAAATCGGGGAATCACGCGCACCAGGGCCAGAAAGCCCGACGTGGGTGGCGTCTGCGCCTGCACAGCAGGTGCAATCCCACGATCCGCAAGACACTGCCGTCTCCAAGGCTAAGGCCTCAGCTGGTGGCACAGATGATGGCATTGAAAGCGGCGAAAGAGGTCCACTCGGCCTATGTATGGTGTGCTGCGATGCATCGTCTTCGCTGTGGATCTCGTCAACTGTAGGCGCGCCGTCGCTAGCGATGCTGGCAGTGACGGGGGCATGTAATTGTGTCGCAGCTGTTACGGGGCGCGAGTACCTCGCCGTGGCAATCGCACTTGTGCGCGCTCGCAGCCCCTGGCGACTGGACAGCGAGCGGTTGCTCAGCGTCGGCCCCACGCAGCCAGACCAACGGCCGTTCATCAGCTGCACAAGCGGCGTGTTTGCAGGTTGATACATCCCAGCTGTGCCATCCGTCTCCGCAATAGCTGAGATATCGGGGATTGTTGCTATGTCTCCGGCTGCAGACGTCGGCGATGCAAGCCCAATGGTAGCGTCATATCTCTCTGGACAGCCGCTAACGCTGTGCATGGCATCTTCACGCAGGTGAAGCCAGCGACGGCAGCGGAGCAAACCAGCAGATAGCACACTGGGCGGCCGTGTCTCGGATGTCGCGCCGGGCGACTCGGTTGATGGCCCGCCAGTTGAAGCCGATAACATGTCCGGTAAAATTAAAGCGCGGAACAAAATAACAGCCGAAGAAGAAACGCGGTGCTGCCAGCAAGAGGAGATAAAGCGAATAAACAAAAAAAGTTAAAGTGGAGCGAAGGAGAGAAGTAGAACGGACACTCCCAAAGTGTGGATGGGCCGGATGTGGCTCAGCGTGCAAGAAAGAAAAGCTTGCTGTTGGGCAAATGCGTGTGACCACGCAGAAGAACACGGACAGCCAATTTAAAAATCACTTAAAGGCACTCCACTTCTCCAAACAGCCAGAGGCGCAGAATCACGTTTACGCAGAGAGTTTTGCTAGCGATGGCGTGCCCGGCGTCGGTGCTCGAGGTTTTCTCTTTTTTTAAAAAAAATAATGGGGAGAAATAGTAAATAGAGTGGTTTTCAGTTTGTTTGTCTGGGTTTTTTGTACTATTCAGAGTCTCGGATCTGTACTCCTCAGCACATGCAACAAATGCCAGAGTGGCCGAGTAGTATTAGAGCGGATTGTGAAGAAGGAGATGAAGAAGAATCTGCTTTTTTTTTTTTTGGTTTTTTTGCTGCTTCTTGACAAATGTATTCCTGTCCCGATGCAAAACAGACACAATTGCAGACTCACATGACTGTTCCAATCAGCGGCGTGTTGCGTCTTGCATGCCAATCTCGGCCACCGCCCAGGGTCCAATTCTGCTGCCGATCGCCCTCAGCCTCCCCCCACCGCCTAAGCTTTTCTGCAAGGTACAGGAAGTGTAAAGTCTGGGCCGCCAGATGCTCGTGACTGATCAGCGGGAGAAAAGTGCAACACTAAAGCATCGAGTATCTGTCGATCATCGTGTCCAGCGCGTGGCGTAGGCCGCGCACTGTGTCGCGCTCATAGTCCTTGAAGTGCGTTGCCTGCTCGACCCGCAGCGCTCCATGCAGTTGCTGCAGATACCCCAGTGAGGCTGCACTGGTGCATAGCACCCCAGCCACACGCAGTCTGTCCAGCTCCATCTGCACTGGCTCACCCGCAACTCCCAGGAATCCGTTGCGGTCAATCTTGTGGAAGATCCCCGGAAACTGCCGTGGTAGTGCCACTGGCGCTTTCTCAGAGGCAAGCGCTGCTGGCGGGCAGGACCCGGCCACAAGTTCCCCCATGGCCGTGCCGCGATCGGCTACCATTAGGCCCGCCGTACTGCGCAGCCCGCCAATAGCTGCATCTGAGCATCCAACAAATGACCTCTGCACAATCTCATCCGCTTCAGCCAGCGCTGCATTGCTGCTGCTACTGCGGCTGCTGACACATGTCGGCATCCGCAGCCCCGGCGCCAGCAGCGCCTCGGCCACATTGTAATGCTCCTGTTGTGTGACCAGCGCAACAATCTCATCCAATATATGCCGGCCCGATCTATTTACCCATTCCCACACACACACAATTCGTTTTAGTCTCAGCAATTTGTAGTCGCAAACAAACATGCAGCTGCACTGTCCCAATTGTACTTACCGCAAGCTGTGGCTCCATTGCGCGACGTTAAGCGCCATAAAGCCGCTGGTCTGGTACAGATTGTCATCCTAAAGCAGTAAACATGCGTCAGCGCAGTATTTAGTAAATACCAGTAACAATACAGACGCCATCCTCTCTGCCTCTCTCTGTACATAGAGGGCTGTATGGTCTACATACCGCTACTTGGACATGACCGCGCAACTTTGCAAACGATGGCGCGAATAACGGCACGTTCATTGACACAAACTCGACGTTTGAAGCTGTAGCAACAGCTGTGTCCATCAGTCGTGTGCCCTGCAATCTACTCGAGCGTTGCGTGCCGCCAATGCTATACAGCAGTACAGGTGCCTTGGGATACTCATCGCGAATTCGTGCGATAAACGCCGATCCGTAGCCAGCAAACCCACCAAAGGCATCTGCCATTACCTGAAAGCCCTGAAGATGGTCGCATTCTTCAGCAAGCACTCGGAATCCGCCTTCCAGCGCATCCTCTCTGCTGTCATTTCCTGCAAACACCTGCATTCCTTCTTGAAACGTGTTCATCTCGCCTAGACTGTTGCCAAACTCGACCCCCGATACTGCGCTTATAGTTTGTGGAGCAAACCGCGCCTGTCCAAAGTCTGACCAGAACCGCCCCTGATCTGATCTGCCCTCCCCAGCCTGCTGTGGCTCGCTCTTCGCGTGTAGCGGCTGGCGGTGTACCTCCATCGACCCACTCCATAGTGCCCGTTCCTTATCGGCACTGTCGTTACCCGCCGACCGCAATTCTTCCGACTGCTCCAACGCCCCAAAGTTACCTGCTGTATCAAACACCAGCGCACGCGGTTGGGTCTGGCGGCTGTTTTGCTCGCGAAATAGTACCCAGTCCGGATCCTGGTCATTGCACGCATATTGTAGGTTCCAATAATGCGCACCAACGTAGTTAGCATACTCGCCAAACTGTAGTGTCACAACCTCCCTCATACTTTAACTTTATCACCGTGTATTTGTTACTAGTTTAAATTTATATTATAGTTCTAGAATAACCTGTGGTAGTAAAAAAAAAAAAAATTAATATCAATATGTTGAGCAGAATTTTCTGCATTGAAGACTGGTTATGGCGTACAACGCATATAGCAGGTGCACGCACTTGTACATTACAACACCACAGCAAGTAGCACAATGACTGAGACAAAGCCGCTGGCAAATGGTGCACGGGGTGCAGTAGCGTTTATGATCTCAGAATCGGAGATGTCGTAGACCAAGTCTTGGGTCTGACCCGTTTCCACGTCTGAATAGGCGGAATCAGATGGATTGGCAGGCAAGAAGTCGATTGAAGAGCAGCTGCTTGCTGGGTTTTTGCGCTGGGAGTACATGTCTTTACAGTCCGATGCGCTAACCACGGTGACAGAGTCATCCTCAGCTAGATTTCGGAACCAGATGGCCTCGCTACCATCCTTCGCAAATTTCGGATGGACGACGCCAATAAGATCCTGAAGTAGCGCATCTGCAAAGACGACAGGCGCCTCAAACCATTCTTGGCCGCCGGCTATGCTCTGAATGCGGTCAGGGCGGTAGATACGCGAGTTCTTTGCCCATGGATAGCTGGCCTTGTTCGAATCCGAGATGCCATAGTTCTTGAGCAGATCCTTGTAGTCGTAGCTCACAAAAGACTCATCAATAACTATGTCAACGTTCTCCAGCGCATCCAGAAAGGCTTTCGATGAGCTGAACATGGTTGCCTGATCGCCAGTAGTATTGAGCATGCGAGCGCCAGCATCACGAACCAAATCATACTTGTAACCGGCATAGGAGATTTGCCAGTAGGCAGTATTGTTGTTAAACTCTGTGGGCGCGGCATACAATGTCCACGCAACAACAGGTCGCAGCTCGTTATATTCTTTGGTGGCCTTGTCAGCAAGGCATTGGTAGTTGGCCTCTATATCCTCAAACAACGAGTTGGCACGCTCTTCGGCATTAAAGAAGGCTGCAAAGAACTTGACCCACTCTGAGCGACCCAGCGCGCTGCCTTCCAGATACTCAGACGAGTAAACAGTGTTTGTCGTGTTGGCGTCTTCACCACCAGGCATATTAAACACCACTGTGTTAACCTGTTCCTGCTCGTCAACAGAGGTCGAATTGCCCTCATCAAACGGCTTGATAACATCTTCTAGCAGCTTTTGAAGGCATGCCGACACAATGCTCGGCGCAGTGCCGAGATTCTTGACATCGTCCTGCACGCCCAGTGCCTCGATGAACATGGCAGCCGAAGTCGACCACGCCGCAGCGCTAGTGACAGGAACAGGAATAAACGCATCCACATCTTTGACAGATGGCTTATCTGAGCCGCACTGGTACAGCACGTATGTGCTCTCTGTGGAGAGATCCTTGACAATCTTGTACGAGTCGTGGTAGTCAATGCTGAACAGCGTGGCGTGCTTGACTTTAGACTTTGTGGAGTAAAGGTCCTTGTTTGTATCGCCAGAAGCCACACACTTGGTGCTTTGAAGACCCTCTGTGGTGGCGTTCGTCGTCTGTGCAACCGCACATGTTCCAATAAAAGCTGCCCAAGCAGCCAGCGACACAATCCTCATATTGCACAATAGAATAAATAATTGATTGGGAGTCAAAGTTGCAAAAAGAAATCCCGATAAGAGCCACAACAGGCCCAACTTTGACGGAAAGTGGAGCACTGAGCGCACCAGTATAAATTTTCCTGCAACGCCCTGCAATAGGAGCAGAGACATGCACAGAGCAAATCAATTTCAACTATTAGATCAAGCGCAGAACGACATGTAAAGTTCTCAAAAAGCTCCACGGTGCAGCGGAGTGTTGGCAAAAGGCGTCGATGATCCTGCTGCCGAGCGTCCGAGCAGCGACGGATTGTGCGGCTTGCGCACTGTCGAGCTACGCGGGGTACCAAACGATGAATTCACAGGCGGAAGCGGCTCGCTGACAAAGGCGCCGGGAATGGTAAGTGGAGTGTTGTGCTGCGCCGATTCCCGCTCAGCAGGCTCTGCTGCAATATACGTGCCCGAAATTGATGCTTGTGCAGATACGACGTCCTGATGCACACGCTGTGCATTATTCACGCGCTCCTGTAACTGTGCAGTCTGCGAATCTATCCACTCTAACGAAGTCAGGTGCGCGTTGAGAATCTGAACTATCTGCGCAAACGGATCCACTGCTGCCGCTCCTCCGCTGCGCTCCTGCTGTCCGTCACCCGAATCCTTTGACGTTGCAGGTGCACTGGCGTTAGAAATTCCGTTCACATCCTCAACCAGTGTGGTCAGACGCCGTGCCAGCTCATCCAACTGCTGGTTCAGGCGCTCAGCAGACGAATACACATGGTCGCGCTCCTGATCCGCCGTCATCACACCCTTTCCCGCAGGACGCGCCGTAGTCTTACGCACAATGTCCTGCACACGGCCCTCGTAGGTATTCAGAAGATTCTGCAGGGCGCTCTGCTGGCCCTCCATGTGCTCAAGGCTCTGGTCCAGCGCTGCCTGTTCAGACTCCACTCCCATCGTGGCCTCGTAAAGCTCTGTAATGCGTTTACCCTGCTGCACAAGTGCCCGGTCCCAGTATTTGACCGTATTTGCCTGTGTGTGAAATGCCCGCGTCTGCGTCGTCAGCTCTGTAGCCCACATTTGTGCAATCTCCTCCAACGTCTTCCCCCGCAACGCAGCGTTAGCCAAATCCGTTGAGCTCTCTTCCTTATCTGCAGCCTTTGTTCCAGCCCCCGCTGCTGGCGCCGCCGATGTAGTCAGCGACAACGAAGAAGCTCCTGCTGTGGATGCCTTGCTAGCATCCTTTCCCTTGTCAGCACTGACTGTCCCTGCATCTACAGTAGGCGCAGAAGTGAGCTTAAAGCCGCCAATGCCCGACCCAACAGTGAGGTTTGGAGCTGTGGCATCGCTCTTCTTTTCAGTTGTTGAAGTGCTAGTTCCAAAGCCTCCAACCGAAAGGGAGGGTTTCGTGCTCTGAGTAGAAGAGGCAAAATTAAATCCGCCAGTCTCTGCAGCCGGTGCATCGCTCTTCTTTTCAGCTGTCGATGCGCTGGTTCCAAACGACCCAAAAGATGGCACAGTTGTGCTCGTGGCAGAAGAGCCAACTCCAAACCCACCGGTGGTAGCAGCCGATGTATCTGTTTTCTTCTCGGTTGCAGATGCACCAGTACCAAACCCACCAAATGAAGGAGTCTTTGTACCAGTGGTTAAGGTATTGAGACTGAATGCGCCGGTGCTAGCAGTTGGGGTATCTGTTTTCTTCTCAGCGCTCGAAGTACCCAACCCAAAACTTCCAACAGATGAAGCATTCGTCGTTCCTAATCCAAACCCGCCAGTGGTGTTAGCAGTGGGTGCAGGCGGAAAGGCAGTGGTCGATGCTGCAGGAGCCGTAGTGCCAAACCCGCCAAACCCTTGGCCGGTTGATGTCTTGAAGCCGCCAAAACCTGAGCTCGTAGATGTCGTCGACTCTGCAGGCTTCGATACACCAAACCCTCCAAACGATGAAGCGCCTGTGCTTCCGAAGCCGCTGCCAGTCGTCGCGGTAGACGAAAGCCCAAAGGCCGGCTTTGGAGTATCAGCCTTGCTCTTATCGGCGCTTCCGCCACCAAAAATACTACCTCCAGTGGACAGTCCGCTGGATGTGCCAGACAAGAACCCCGCAGGTTTGGCGCCTTCGTTAGCTTTGTTGCTGTTGTTCTGCGAGCCGAATATGCTGCCGCTATTACCTGATGAGAACCCTCCAAATGTGCTGGGTTTAGTGCTGTTATCACCTGTACCAGTGTTATTAAAAGAGAAACCACCACTCTTATTACTGCCACCTCCTGTGCCAAACATTGCTGATAAATGCGCACAGCTTTGGATAACTCAGCTACTTGTTGAATCAACTAAAATCAAAACAAAAAAAAAAAAAACAAACAAATGCAGCTGAAACTTCGGGATTCAATTGTAACAGCTCGTCAAAGCAGAAAAATAAAAATGATGATGCGAACTCTTATAAAATGATTAAAGACGTAAGGTTTGAAGACAAAGAAAGACAAGATGGGGCAACCAAAGACAGCGCGCCATACTGTAATTTGCACACACAAGCTTAATCAGATCCATGGGGCCTGATCGGTTCAAAAGCATAGCCAACCATCCAGACACAGTAGCTCAGACACAGGATAGAGCCCTTGAAGTAGTTTGCTTTGCCCTCAATAAGCATGTACGTAAGCAGGAAGACGCAGAAGAGAATGGAGATCAGATCCCAGCGCGGAAACAACAATGCAAACACGTAAGAGCTTGGGTCCGTCGGCAAATGGGCCTCGGGTGGTCCAGAAACGGAGCGAAAAGCAGAAGGGGTTGATGCCCAGTGTGCAAACATTGCGCGCAAGCCATCGGCAGATGGGTGCTTAACAAAGTCAGGCACACCGTAAAAGGCACTAAAAAAGACGAGAATCGGGATCTGTAGCAGCGCAACCTGCACAGTGTACGCGTTCGAGATCTCGATCGAGAGTGCAATGTTGTTCTGCATGGCAAATGCAATGGCATTGAGGAACTCGGTAACGTTGGGTACCAGAGCAAACAACGTCAGACCAATGTACTTCTCCTTGATCCCCAGGCCCTGGATCACCACATCAACAGTGTCCACCAGTACTTCAGCGACCAGCGAAAATATCACAGTACAGGAGCACAGGATAAATGCGGACTTTGTCTTGCTCCAGTTGGGTGCATCGTGACCACCATGTTCGCCGCCGTCAGCAGCAGCCACGCCGTCGGCAGCTACACGCTCAAGCAGTGCCAGATCGGGCAACTGATCGTCTGGATCTGCAGCCAGCACACGCGGCAGCTCCGACAGACGTGGAACGTTAGGCATTGATGAAGGCGCATCTGCGGGATGGCTATGAGATGCGACATTGGCAGCGTAGCTGCTGTGGTGGTTGTAGTACGAAGGGGTGCGGGTGATGCGCACCGATGGGCGGCGGGACGCTATGGCCGATTGCGTGGTGATTGGAGATTCGGAATGGTGATCGACGGTTGCATTGTGGCCAACAGCCGCGTCAGAATCGGCGGCGGGTGGTAAAATATGTGCTTCACCAAGCTGGGACACATGCTGAGGCTCGGCTGGCGGAAGGCTGTGCACGGACACAGCGGGAGCAGAGACGATGTGCGTCGGCAGCGTATGGTCCGGATTCTCAGGTCGCGAGCGGTGCATGCGCTGTGCTATACGGCTACTCGCCTCGGGGCCGACGGCACGGCGGAAAAGCTCAAGTACGTGTCGTAGAATGGGATTAGAGGTCTGAGTGCTGGAGTAGATGTGCTTGACGTGAGTCTTGAGCGAGAACCACAGGGCAATCAGATACGCCAGCGGTAAGATGGCGGTACAGAAGAACATAAAGGGCTTGACAGTGGAATGGTAAAAAGGGTCATCCAAAAAGTCGGCGTTTGTTTGCCTGCAGCGACGCACAATGTCGGGCCCGGTAGGCTCGTCACGGCACTCGAACTCTGGCACGGCAAAGCTGTGGTAGAACAGCGTGGGAGCAAAGGCGCCGATGATGGACATGATTACCAATGTTGCGGTGACCTCAGCGCTCTTGGCGTTGAAGCGCTGTACCTTGTGCTTAATGCCGCCGGCAATCATGCTGGTGCCAGGCATAAGCATCAGTCCGGCGAGCAACGACCCAATCAACGCACCCTCAACCAGCCGCGACTTTCCTTGCGTCAGCGCAATAGAGTACAGAATGACCTCGACAATGGAGCCAAAAGTTGCATTGATCACAGCACCCATTCCCAGAGACGACTGCGCGCTAATAGAGCTGACCGCCTGGCCGATGAAGTACGCTAGCGGAATCGTTGATACCAAGCACAACGGGAACAGCACGCCTGGTTGCACCAGAAAGTGCTGATGGTTGGTCAGCGGCGCAATCACAAACGCCGCAACCAGCACAAAGATGGCCACTGACAGCATGTTGTAGAACAGAATGTTGACTCCGTCCACTGTGTACTTGTAATAATACCACCCGACTGCATCGTTCGTGCACAATAGTACCGTCGGTGCCGGAAGCTCTGACGTCATCTGTGCACCCTCTGCGTCGTCTGCGTCACGCTGCTCACCGCTCGCATCACGTGGCTGCGGGACCTTAACCGTTGGCAGGTCGCCTGACCGGAAGTGCAGCGACAGCGGATCGCGCCAGAGATATCGCGCCAGCGTGTGCGTCAGTTTTCCCATCGGAATTGAAAACACTGCAAACCATGACAGCGCTGACACAAATATCAACAACGGATTGAGCACAGTCACCAGCAGTATATAGTACACCGCACGTCCTACGACCGTCTGCCGCTGAAACTGCACATGCCGCTCGCCTGCTCCACGCCCTTGCAGCGGTGTAGCCATGGGCGATGCTAAGCCGCTCAGCAGCGGTGCATTCTCTTCATCCTCCATACCTGCCGCCAGACCGCGCCCCGCACCAGCTTCCAGCGCTGACGCGCCATCCGTGGCCTCCTCAGCAGGTGTCATTGCGCAGCGGTTAAGCCCGTGTGCGTTGTCCTTGATGCGCTCGACGTAGCGTCCAAATGGCCACAGTAGATACCACCCAAGGCCTCCCGCAACGCGTGCGTAATAGTGCCCACCGAATGGCACTATGAACAGCACCGCGGCAATCCCCATGCACGCCGCCATCAGCCACCACCCTGCCAGCACCAACCATGCAATGTTGCCTGGCTTCAGATACAGCTTGGCCGAACGCAGCGGCTGCGCATGCAGCGCCAGAAATGCAGCGCGCGTAACAGACCGTGACTTCTTATACAGTGCCGGCTTCCAGATTGGAAGTCCGAACGGATGGCGTGTGTTCAGCGCCTCCTGTCGCGCCCGAACGTTTGACCCTTCCTCGTCAGCCTCGACAATCTGGTCCTCACTGGATCCAGAGGACTCAACTGTTTCAGACCGATGCCGTCCTGGGTCATCATCGCGCTCGCCATCTAACGAATCGCTGTCATCCGGCTGCTCGATGACCACCTGCACCCGCCGTCCGGCTGTGCTTCGCCGCGATGCCGCAATATTCTGCATCGATACGCGTCGGCTGGGCCCCCGCCTCCCAGAGCTGCTGTCGACTGGACCACGTGAGCGCCGATGGTGACGGTGACGGTGCTCGTGGCCCTCCGGATATTCCACCGAGTATGAGCTGGCGGTCGAGCACGTGGTTGAACCGGATTCGCTAAAGCTTTCGTCATTGGAGCAGTCGCTGGGGCAACCACGCAACCTGCTTTGATCGACATCATGCCCAGCGCTACTGTGCGGTGTCAGTCGCTGGCTCGACCCACGCCCACTGCGCCTGGACCGGTGGCCGTGGTGACGATGGTGGTGGTGATGGTGGCGGCGACGATTTTGTGCTTGCCCGCTGGTTCCAGGCTGCCTGGCGTCGTTGCGTTCGTCCGCATTGTCGGGCAGTTGGCCAATGTGCTCACTCTCGCCCTCACGCTGCAACGTCATTTGGTTTGGACGTGCAACTCCTCTTACTCTTCCCCACTTCTTGGTATTAGTGCTGCAAGGGGCTGTAGAAGAAAATTGAAATGCAGATAACTTGTGAATACAGTTTCTGGGAGCTAAACCTTGTAGAAATGCGCAACAGAGAGGCAATAGAACCGTTAAAGAGAAAAAAAGCAACACCCTTGCGCTTTAGAAACACACTTTTGTGTTTGTGTACGTGTGATGTGGCACGGGACGGGGATACTCAGCACTATAGCTCTTTTTCGTCTGTGCTCTTTTCTCACAAAGCAGCACAACTACTTTAGTGCAATACCATCAGCCCATTTTGCACACGCCCTTCTTCTGGCATCCCAGGTTGCGATGACTAAGTCTACTCGTAACCTGCTTTTCAACTCTGTATGCACGTAGACGCTGATATTTCGGGCACGGTTCTCCTGAGTACTCGAATATGCATCTGCTGCTGCTGCCGCTTCGAATGTAATTACATGCCAGTCAAAGCGCATACACGCTGCTCTTACACGCGCTGCATTGTGCATCGTGTGGATTACCCACCGCGATAATCGCCTTTCTCACTGGTATCCTCAGAACACTTGTAATCAATCACCACATGAGTATACTTTTTGGGAGTACTGTGTCTTTGCTTCTGAGCCTTGCCGCTTGAACAATGTCAACAGAAACCTGCCACCGCTTACACCCACGTGCAGTAGCGCTGTCAATAACAATTACAACTTTGTTGTGGTTACATCCGCTCTTTATTGCTCATCCCCACCCCAGCCGCCACCTCTGTCGCTGTCTCGGCAAGTGCAACAACAAACACACCAAAATGCAAATCACAGTCGCCACCAAATCTATACAGAAAGGTTCTAAGCTGTGTCTCCGCATACCTGCAAGTAAAAGAGAGTTCATATTCGTCTTCATACTCCACATATAAGCTTATCCAAGCGGACTCACACTAAACACAATCGACAAACTTTTAAAGGCGTACATTCGCTGATATTTTATTTGGCTTCAAAATTCTTTTGTTTCCCAGCCTCCAAAATACCACTTTTATACATCCCCCGCCGTCAAAGCGTGCCATGTTCTGGTTCATATGCTTGAATTGTCCATACAGGACAAGTGGCTAAGGTTAAAATGGGCGGAGCTTTGCAAATAAACTATAATCAAATCAAGCACAACCAGGTCAAGTCAATTGTTATATGTCCGCATCTGAACCAACTAACAAATCCCATCCCGCATCACTAAACGAAAATTCCCCCCCCCCCCAATTTATCACACATTTGCATACTTGGATACTGTGTTGCATTGGGAACAAAATTATTTTAGTCAGTATGTTTGTTTTATCGGCATTGATGTGCTTGTAAAAGTTGCTTATACTCCCACATCTTCCAGATTAGACTGTCTTTCCGGTTGATTCTTTCATTCTTGCATGAACTCGTGTTTTTTGGGTAAAATGACGTATACTTAAAAGTATTCGCTCAATTGTGTTTATATAGGAATATATTATTGAAGCAAATAAAACACACCATATATTGCCAAGAGGTGGGTTCTTATTGTGTATGTTTATAGTGTACTGCTTTGTGCTTACATTTTTCTGTGTTTGATATGCCTGATACAATTGACACTGCATCAGTTCAAATTTAACAAGTCAGCGGCATTATCTCGCTTGCTTACACTATTTCTCCGCTACGCGTGGCTGGATAGCAAATACAATGCGCATGTATCAGCAGGCCGCAGCAAACTAGCACATTGCGGATGTGGAAATTATATGTTTTCCTATCTTGGAGAAAGCAAAAGTACCTCGGGCAGGAGATTTACAAGGCTTAATTAGAAATATTACGTAGCTATGCTGACAAAACCTTCTTTGTTGGATTTTATTTTTGAAAACGGCGAATAATGCAATGCTTATTGCTGCACCTACATTTACTTGAATGCAACCACATGTATGGGGCGGATAATGCAGATTCTGGCAATACAATAAAGGACAAAAAAAGATACCAGATATTTTCTCCGCCTTCCAACTCATCTGGAAATGGGATGCCGTAGCTTTAATCTGCAATGAAATAATTATATTTAGCCGCCCAACATACGGTCGTAACATGAGCCTAATGAACAAACAAGTCTTTATTTTGACATGTGTACCAGTGCAAAATTACACACTTAATTTAGATTAGATATGGGGGGATTTCAACTAGCAGAGACAGTGAGCAAAGAATGCTATGTGTACGCAATTTTAATGCATCCATCTGTCAGGAATTCACGCAATGTGCATGTGGTGATGCCTGGCAGTTGAAATAAATAGCATCTCCCAACAATGCAACAGCAGAACTCATATATCCATTTTGGATCACCGCTGTTATCTACACCAATGGCACATTTGTTGGTGTTGAGTGAATGCATTATTACTTCTTCAAGCAGGACTTTCTGCGCCTCCAGTCGCCGATAGCCATCAGCAATATCTGCACACTCATCGATTCAGCTGGCTTTTTTTTTTTACAAGCGTTTCAGCAGTAATGTGCAATGTATGGCAAGCACCTTTGAAGCAGAACAACGGCGCTTTATACAGACAAAAGGGGCTTTTTCAATGTTATTAATGGCCTCTTTGGATGGCTTGGGTTGCAGTGGCGAAATGCTGTTCTTCTATGGCGGTTTGCAGCAGCAGTCTACATCAGGAATTTGTGTGCGTAGCTAGCACAAGGTGGGCTTTTTACAACCAATTGCAAAGCTTGCTCGGAAATTAAGGCTTTCTTTACATGCAGTCTTTTGCAAAAAACATAAGCGCCAGCCAGCAAGATGTGCATATCTGGAAATTCAGGGGGCAAGTCTGCTTTCCCACAAACATAAATGGTCAAGCCGCCCAGTGTGTGCCTATTAGACGATTGCAAGAAAGAATGACTACATTCGGTCTTAAAGTGCATACTAATGAGGCCTTACACCGTGGAATCCGACGAAAGAACGTATGGCTGGTTTCCTTTGTGTCTATTGCCTTCTAATTGTATATGCATTATATTTCGGTGCAATTAGGAAACAAACGTACATTAGTGAGAGCTACAAATAGGACGTTGTTATTGTTTGAGCTGCATTAGTCCAAGTAAATACAAATGGGCAAGCAAGGCGACCCCAGCAACAAAAAAAATGAGCGCTTGCTGCACGAAAGAGGCCACTTCAAGACTACACCCCCCACCATACATCCCCCCGGTCAACCCCCCCCCTTGTAAGACGGGAGGGGTTCACGCAGCCCCCGGTTTCAAGCGCCGATGACCGGCCGCTCGCAGACAATCCAACATGTATTTCCCTCTGCCTTTTCCTCCCTCAATTCGTCTCCCCGGTCGTGCTCATGCGGTATCAATTAGAGAAAGGCGTGTCGTGGTTATTGTCTCAGCCTGAAAAGCAAGAAAGGAAAGATAAGAGGCAGAGTGCTGATAGCCCTGGCGCAGCGTCTACCCGCACAGAAACTCCGCTTCCACCTACGACTTACAGAACATCTCTATATGCGTCCTTTTGCTCGTTTCTAGGCAATACACAACCCACACATGCACAAAGCTTGTACGCACGCGCTCATGATTTTCGCCAGTGTTTATTCACACTTTTCTTCTCTCCGCCGCCGTGCATCAGACATACATTCATTTCATAAAATTAGCATCTGATGCCTTGTCTTCTTTATTTTACAAGGTTTCTGGCTTGAAATAAAATAGCCAATCTGCCAAATAAGACGTAAGCTACGCATTTACCTGTTCATGCTATTTGCCTGCACACTACATAAAAGACCCCCCCGGTACTTTTTTTTTTCCAGACTTCTGCTTACCATTATCGCTTTTTTGGTCAATATCACTTTTACTTGTACACTTTTGTTACCTTTTAACTGCCTTATCAGCAAATCTTATAACAAATCACTTTTATATCCACTCTTGTTTCATCTTTCCCACCTTGGATTTCTCTGCACTCTTACCTCCTCGTTGTTACTATACAGTTGTTCAGCTTTAGCCACCTTTTTATTAACATCGATAGCTCACCTGTTCTTTGGGCTATTCTAATATAAAAAAGCCTCCTAAGAGTCCTGTAATTTGTTCATCCACCTGTCAGCGCCTTCCAAGCACAGTCAGTTTGACCATTTTGCGTATATATTGTCACACATCCGCATCATCCCTTTCACTCAGAACACACTATTTCATTTCTACATATACGCAAGCCTGTCTTTGTGGCTTTGAATATTTCACATTAATTCTTACCAAAGGTATCCTTGCTTCTCTCTCTCTCTCTCTCTCTCTCTTCTACACATTCTTTACAGTTTGTTGTTTTCTGCTGCAAGCTCTTAAGTTTTGCTTCAAACATACTCTTTTCATTTTCCATTTCGGGAACTGCAGCCGACATAAAGAAAACGCCAGCTGATCACATTGTCACTTTGTCTTATTAATCCATCTCTATTTTCGTATATATATTTTTTTCTTCAACATACATATATACAAGGTGCTATCTTGGAGATTGCACATTTTTCTTTTCACTCAACTTCTCACTTTGAGTTACTCCACCTTTTTTTCATATCTAAGTTCTTAAGTTAGTGCTTTACCATCTTTTTTTTTTTTTTTTTTTTTGCCACCACACCTTGCCGCATTTGGAAACAAAGAGCTCTATTGTCGCACTGTTCTGTGTCTGTTTTCTCTTTTTTGACAGTCTAAAACTACAAACTCTATTCTCTACCACTAGTTTCTAAAAACCTCGCGTCCACGCCTTTTTTACGCTTTTTTTTTCTTTTACTAGACATTTGGACGTAATGGCCACTACACGCGCCTCTGTCTCTCGAGCATCCTTGCAAACTCGTTCCTCTGACCGCACCAGCAGGCGCGGGCGCTCAGCAAGCAACATTTCTACATCAACGGGGCCGCAGCGTCTCCCAGACAATGGCAAGCTAGATCAGGCCATGTATCTACATGTAGGCGGTGCACAGAATGAGGAGCGCAAGCACGCCGGTGCAGGTTACAGCGCCGCTGCCCATCACAATGACAAAGGCTTTCCTAACGAAGCAGATATTAACAGCATGGATGTGGCTGAGCTGCGACATGCCATGGTGAGCCTTGTTCGCATACACAGAGCAACATGCTCGCCTTCGTCAACACCATCAGTCCAAGACGCGGCCATCAGCATTCACGCCCGGTCGCCGCCCTCGCCGCACACATCATCATCATTTGCTTCCGTCTCTTCTCTGTCCACATCTCAAGCCGGACAGGACACTACAAGACCGCTGCATGCGCAGAAGCGTCATCGGCGCGACTCGGGCGAGCTGGCCTCGCAGCGGATTGGCATTGATCTACTAATCAATGCGTCAAACATCTCTGACCAGATGGAAGGCCGCAACAAAAAATACGCATCACCATCCTACCAACTCCCGTCGCCGCCTGCGCACGGCAAGCGCTCCATGTCGCCTTCGCAACTCTCGTTAACCTCTTCTGAGGATAGATGGCACACCTCAAGCAGACTGCCTCCGATTCTCCAGATTGCTCGGCCGCGGCGAGCTGGCTCTGACAGCACCGCCGTTACCTCGCCGCCACTTCAGCAGCCCGGATCCTCTTCATCTTCCTTTACGTCGCTGTCGTCGGTTGCAAGCAAGAAACTGCAGTCAATGTCCACAACAGTGGAAACCTCGTTTCGCATGGGTGCGGTTGACATGCCTTCACTAGAGGCATACAAGATCAGCAAGGTGCCTGCATGTCGCGGACCGGGGATTGCCCAGTCCGCAGGTAGCGTTTACCCAAGCTCGTATCCGCCGCCGCTCTCTACTGCGCGCCTGCAGCACTCGCCATTGCATCATCCCTCGCCACCAGAGACACAGCACAGCTCGCCTATGGGTGCTGGATCTTTGCAAGGACCGCAGATCATAAGATTGCCGACCGAAGTGACTCCGAATTCAGGCTTCGCAGTCTGTAAATCTCCCCGCACAGGTGAAAATGTAGTTTATCCTAACAACAGCACGCATCGCAGCCAACATGGGGCAAGATCGCCAGCTATGCGTACAAGCCAACATTTACAAACCAGGCAGTACCACCCCTACCAAATGCAGCAAGCGCCGCCCCAGCTATCTCCGACCTCACCTCAAACCATGTACGCGCATTCACAGAGCTATTTTGCACATCAAATGTCCCCGCCGCATTGCCAGAATCCAGTCATGCTACCAGAGCAGCCGGTACTGTCGCTTCACACACCACATATGATACCAATGACAATGCAGGTACAAGGTCCTTCACCGCAGCGGCATATGGCTGGCGTGCATCACACAGGCCCTGCTACCATACCAGCGGGAGCAATGCAAAATTCAAGCAAACCCAAGTTCAATTATGCATTTATGGATACCAAGCGGCCGCGCGGGCCGTCCTCGCGGTGGACAGCTGACGAGGACGAGCTGTTAAAACGCGCTGTAAAGCAGTTTGGTGAGGATAGGCAATGGGTCAAGGTCGCCCAGCAAGTTCCAGGGAGAACCAATCTGCAGTGCAGACAGCGCTGGTTGTGTAACCTAAAGGCACAGGTTGAGAAAGAGCGCAATGCCGCAGCCAAGCAATGAAATGCCAACAGGGCAAAAAGTTGCACTCACTTGCTGATTCAGGCTCTGGCTAGTGATTGTACTGGCTTAGTTGCCAAGCTGTATGTGTCTTTGCAATTTTTCTATATACAATTGGCTGTAGACGCCATGTTTGTCGTATTATTAGTTGTATTGTTCCACTTGCTCGTTTTGGCTGTCACATTACAAATTATATTGCCATTTTTGTCGTTCATTCAGAACATGTCAGTTCTGGTACTACTTTTAAGGAAGAAAGTGTCGCGGCAAATAATGGACACGGGTATTCTGGCAAAAGTCGTCTAGATAAGCGAATGCATAAATTAAAGAAACAAATATAATGTAAAATAGTTCAATTGGCGGCGTTAGTAATAGTACAGACATGTACGCCTGAAAAGCATAGTATACATGTATGCGGAAAATATCAATCTTAATAAAAATCTTCCGACTTGCGCAAGCAGGTGCAATGACGAGAGCAATAACAATTGTAGACATTGCATAAAATTTTATTGGGCAAAACCATATAAATTACAAGCCAAGGTTTTATTTTCGTTTTTTTTTTTTTTTTTGTCACAATTGCCGAGAATGCACTAGGTGCAATTCCTTGTCTCACTTTGTTGAGAGCTTACAGTGAAACAAGTAGCAATGACAACCATGAAGAAGTGACCAGCATAGTGTGCTTGGGATACCCGTGATTGAAGGCAAGCAAATTTTGTCCTTTTAACTGCATGCGTCTGCAGTACAGATGCGCAGGAAATGTAACTCAGCTTTGATTGTTTAACAATATAGACATGCGTCAAACTAACAAAAAGAAAGTAACAATTTGCTGTCTTATTTATGGTGATTAAGACTTGTAAAATATAATTATCCTTGTCACGACATTGCGCGGAACTTGTAAAGTTGCAGCAAAAGCTTTAAAAAACAACTGCTGCAGAGTTTATGATTGTTTAACAACAACAATATATACATGTCTAATATATAAAAAAAACAGCCATACATGCACAAACAAGAAAATATGTAAAAAAAAAAAGTATATCGTTCACTAGTAGAACATTCCAGCCACCAGGGATTTGCTTTCACTAAAAGATGGTTGAGTGTGGGAATATTAACAAATAGAAACTTGCGGGGAGTACAGATGTGAAAAAATAGTGTAGATATACCAATATGCCCTATGGCAGATGAATGCGTTGGAATGAGGCTGGCTGAGAGAACAATAGTGACTTCATTCCATGCAAAAAAAAAACGCACAAATAAAAAAATGTAATCGGCAACATGACATGCCGAGAGAGAAAAAAAGGGAATGGTCATTTGACACTCATTACATACATTCACTATCTATTCCTATAGCAAAATTTTGTGCATTGAACAATAAAACTTGTATCATTTGCATTGGTTTTTAATTATAATAAAATTGCCAAAAAAAAAAAAATGCATGAATTTATATGTGCTGATTACTTTCTAATACCAGGGGGGGGGGTGTGTGCAAGTATTACTAGCGGCTTGTGGTCATGTCATTAACGAAAGCAAAAAAAAAAAAAAAAACAAACATCCCCTTTCTTGCACCGTGATTTCATTGTCTTCATCTTGTATGTTGTGCATGTCTTGTAATTCCACTGCAACCAAAAAAAAAAAAAAAAGTAGAGATCTACCTTCAACACAGATAGAGGTGGAAATTGCAGTGGCTTACATTTAAATAAATTTTCTTCTTTCTTAAAACCAACAACTGGCCAAAATTGAGCAGTTAAAAAAGAAACAAAAAAAAAAATCACCACTAAACAAGTAAATCTTACAAAATGTTTGTACATGTCTAATGTGACAACTTATTTTTTTTCTACATTTTTTTTAAATCAGAAATAGGTATGTTTTCTGCAAATTATTATTACTCAGATAATACAACAAAAAACACATCTTGTTCAAAAGTATGTACAGGTATGTGTTTATCTTCAATATACCTAAATAGAGACAAGATGCATATACAGCAGAACAAGATGCATCATGCATTATACAATACAAAATAATTTTTTTTTTGTGAAATGATCGGCCTACATCTCACTTTCGCACATCTACTATATGCAGATATATATATTTTTTTTTCTATCTTTGACAGAAATTGCAGACAAATATTATCATTCTGAACTACGCAAATCCCAATTTGTGCAATTTGGAAGATCAAAAGTTCCTCAGACGACCCAATCAATTTTTCGGCCATAAAATAGGTAAAAGATTGTTATTAGTGATTAGAAGGCATTTGTGTTTATAAGGAGATGGTGGCTCAGCAATTAAACTATGCGCCTTACTATGAGAACTTCTTCTTCTTCTTCAAGTCCAACAATTAAATGGCTTGTTGGTTAATTGGTAGGTTAATTTGCTGTTATCAGTGGCACATTGTATCTTGGTTTCTAACTCACTCCCCAGTCCCCTCTTCATTTCAAAAAAAAAAAAACTACAAGACTATACAAAGCAGATAATTTGTAATAAACCCGAGCGTTGTTCGCTACTCTTCTACTCCCACGCAGTTGTGGTCAGAAAAAGACCACAGGTCCATCAACAAGAAAAATTCAACAGTCCTAATACTCATGCTTCACATCGGAATCTGGACAATCAGCGACAAGGTGGTCGAAACTGCCACAGTTGTAGCAACTGCGATTGCCCCTTGGGCGGAAAGCGCTAGTCTTTTCACTGCAATTGCGGCTAATGTGGCCGGGCTTACCGCACGTGTAGCACTTGGGATTGCTCTTATTCCGCTGATAGCAGAACTCCTCAAGGTGTCCCAACGAGTTACATTTAGGACATTCGACTGGATCCCGAGTACAATCCCTCGATAGGTGCTCAAAACTTTTACAATTGTAGCACTGGCGTGGCGACTGAGCAGGGCCACGCTTAGTCCTGGATCTAAATGCGCCATTGGTATCCTTGGGGGCTTTGGGCGTTGGACAATTCCTTGATAAGTGCCCTATTTCTCCACAGTTAAAGCACTCCTTCTTCGAGTCATCCTTTGGGAGTGGGCAATCAAGCGACTTGTGCCCTGGCTCCCTGCAATTGTAACACATGATACCCTGCAGGGTACATTCTTGGGCCTTGTGCCCAGGCCTTCCACACTTGAAGCATGACATTATCGTTATATAGTCCGGTCTGCTGTTCACAGCTTAGTCAGGCCTACAAAAGCAAAAAAGAAAAAAGGACAGTTTAGTATTGCATTAGAAGAATATAAAGGATAGTATGCCGGCAGAACTACCGTGAAAAGCGTCGTTGACAGGTCAACACTGAAACTAACTCTTAAAGTTACACAACACGCGGAGCGTTTCAAAATCGTATGGTAGAATTTCCCACGACTTGTCGTTATAAAATAATAATTCGAAAATGCCTCGCCAATCCTAGCCAATAAATGCTAAAAGTATGCAAAAAAAAGAGTGAGTTCAAAGTAAAGTGAAACAAGAGTTCTAAAAATGGGATAGGAGAGTTTTTGCTGCGCTTTTGTGTGTGTGGTACACAAAGAACTCTTTTACCCCAAGTAAAAATAGCACGTGCACGTCTTTTGAGAACCCATCAAACATGCAAAAGCTTTGCCGATTGTACGCTGCTCCTTTATCAGCTCAAAGCTTTAAATCAATTTTCTTTTGTGGAAAAGTTGGCGTTTGAGTCAGTAGATTACTTTCACAGATAATCAGTGTAGTGGCTTTGAGTCTGAAGGACAGTGTTTCCTGGGAGGGTGTAATTGGCATTGGTTTTGCTCGTGGGCGTAGGTAATGGAGAGTGGTGGCACAACTGAGAATTTCAACATATTAATACTCCATTTGTGGTGGATGCAGCGGCCGTCCATATCCATTTCTTATTATAATAATCTTGAGAAATGGTCTATTTATAGAGATTTAGCACTAGCATTTCAACATATAGCATGATGTACATAGTTTATATGCCTGTGAAGGAGTGTTGATCTGTATAGCCGTTCTTTTATTGTTTGGTTAGCATTTCCTTGTATTTTTTTTAAGAGCTTTAATAGAAAATACATAGCGACTAAAGTTTATCTCTCCTTTTAAAATAAAGAAGTGGGTGTTTTTAATGCTGGATACTCAATTTGAGCTTGTCAGATATCATATCCTGTGGATGGACAGAGTGTCATCCCACGCATTTAACCGTTATCTCTGGAAACAAAAGAAGTGTGTATTCACATTAAAGAATATCCTATTATAAAGAAAATGCAGCTAACTCTGCCGACATTGATAATTTATGGGCTGTAGTTTCTGTTGCCAGCGGCGCCCTGGAATTCACCGCGAGCGATGTTGGTAGGTACTGAGATGTATGACGTGCGACATGGATAATAAATATCGGCAGCTTTCTGCTTTACTTTCTGTAGTGCAAAACCAACGCCAGCTCCGCTCATCTACAAAATAACATTGTCACCCCTGATGCAAACACACACTGCCATTTTGACGCAAACTCTTCGTAGAGACTACCGCAAAAATAATTTGGTAAGTGCTTACATTTTTAGAGGGGGGGGTGTTGGAAAACTGATAGAGTGGTTTGGCACTTGCTGCACTCAACAGTCAGAGGCCAAAAACTATGCAGGACAGAGTTTCATTATGGGTATAAGAAGCTTGAGGAGAGGCAAAGCTGATTTGCATTACAGGACACTGTTGATCTGCGGGTAGACAGATTTGTTAATTGACATGAGGGAGATGTTGGGTGTCAGGGAGTTTGAGCTCGCTCCACACACATGCACTCTTTCCCTTACACACAACACATCATCCTGATAGCACTCTTTGTAAGTTTCAAAATAGCATTCGTGCACTTTCATTTTTTTATACTTAAACATTTCTTAAAGTCGTGAACTTTATTTTCAAAGCACCTCCGCTATTTCAAAGAAGCAAAGGAGCAAAAAGGGGGGTGCAAGACTTGTCGGACGCTTTCTTTCTTAGCGATGGCTTTGCGTGATGGTAGCAGTGCAGACGAAGCATCGCAGACAGCTATTCCACCTCCACGACAAGAGCAGCATGAGCATCCACAGTCGCCTCCAGGGTCACCTGGGCGCTCGGACCCGTTGCCACGGACATCAACTTTCTTGACTGGTTCTTCGCAGCTGCCTATTAGGATATCGTCTGGTAGATCCCGACTGTCAACAACCCGAGCTTCACCATACAATTTGTCACATCAATCAACCGCGCGCTATTTGTCAGCAGGCGAGATTACCAATATCCCACGAACCGCCCAGTTCCACGCTGTGGGTATGCCAGCACGCCATCCGCTTGGAGTTCAGACTGAGTCTGCACAGTCTGATGCATCTACCGAATCTACAGACAGCACATCTGAGTTGGCTTCAGCAGCAGCATCAGCTGTAGCAGTATCCTCAGTGGCACCGATAGATAACAGCTCTCTCGTCTCTTCACCGAGAAATGCACGAGGTGACATGAGTCTAGCAATGTCTCCAGATGATGCTGAGCAACTGGGAAGCGGACAACAGTTTATGGCGCCGCTAGGATTGGATGACATCGACGAAGGTAATGGCAGCGGTGGTAGTGAGCATGGGACTACAGCAGCAACGATGGCAGTGGGACTAGCGACTAATCATAGTGTCTCTAAGCAACGTTCAGCACCATCTCCGCCTTTGGCTTCCAGTAGTCCTTTAGAGGCAGGCGGCAGCAGTGGGATTGCTGGACTGAGTTGTCCAATTTGTCTGGAGCCGATGCGTGAAGCGTTTATGGCAGTATGCGGACATTCGTTTTGCTATTATTGCATATCTACGCATCTCGGCGAGAGACAATTTTGCCCGACATGTTTTCATGAACTGGACAGCAACCAAGTGTATCCAAATTTTGCGCTAAACAAGCTTGCTAAACAGATGGACTCGGCTGCTATGCGGTCGTCAAGCATTGTGCAGCAGATTCGCAGCAGCGTCGAAGGCGATGAGGCGCTCAATCCTCAGGACATTGACGCTCTGCTTCTAATGTTACAACAAAAGAAGCAGGCCATGCGCAGCTCTAAACGCCAATTTGAAATGTCGATTCTACGGCAGTTTCTTGTAAGTGCCCGCACAAGAAAGGCAGCGGCAATGGAAGCTCTGCAGAAGGAGTTGCTTCTGGTGGAGGAGGACCTTGAATATGTTGCGGACCAACTTGAACAGAACGCACCAACTGATGATGGTTATCCAGAGACCCGGCAGCTCTCAAAGACCGGTGCGGTTTCGCCATACGGACGGTTGCGAGCGGGCGATACTGGCGGCGCACAAGTGCCCAATGAGATTTTGACGGAGGATGGCACAATGACAATGGCTGGCTGCTTGCCTTCAGTGTCATCTACATCGGCGATGGTGGCGGCGCCATCAGGCGTGCTGGAGCGGGCTCAACACAGCCGCCGTGTGAATGAACACTATGAGGACCTGGAAGCTTATTACTTTAATACGCGCATGCGCGGCGTGGGTGAGGATGGACTTGACGAGTTTTTAGAGACACTGGCTACGGTTGCGCGTTACGAGCGGTTCCGACAGGTAGCCACACTGCGCTACGGCGATAGCACGGCTAGCACGGCGATTGTGGCTAGTATAGAGTTCGACCGCGACGAGGAGATATTTGCCGTAGCTGGTGTCGCGCGCAAGATCAAAATATACGATTATATGAATGTAATGCAGCAGGCAGATTCGTGGAGCGACTTTGCCGATGGCAAGCCACACCCAAGGCAATCTCGAAGGCAGAGTGGGAGACACGAGTGGTGGAACCGCGAAGGCGATGCACCCGAGGAGGAGCCACCGCTGGCGTCGACAATGATGCAATATCCTACAGCCGAATACACCAACCGGTCCAAGATTAGCTGCCTGTCGTTTAATCCGTACATCAAGTCTCAGCTTGCTTGCTCGGACTATGAGGGCACTGTTTCGCTGTGGGATGTCGGAGCTGGCACGCCAACAATGAGTTTGGGCGAGCACGAGAAACGAGCATGGAGTCTGGATTTCTCGCACGTGGATCCAACGCGTTTGTGCAGCGGCAGCGATGATGGCAAGGTCAAGATCTGGACTACAAATCGGCGCTCGTCAGTTATGACTATAGAAGGCAAGGCCAATGTGTGTTGTGTGCGCTTCAATCCATTGCACGGAAATATCCTGAGCTTTGGCAGTGCTGATCACAACGTGCACTGCTTTGATTTGCGCTCACCCAAACAGCCCCTGTGTGTGTTGCGTGGACACCGCAAGGCCGTATCGTACACGCGGTTTTTGACACCAGATGAGATTATCTCTGCTTCAACCGATAGCTCGCTAAAGCTGTGGAACTTGCGCACTCAGGAGTGCGTGCGCACATATACGGGACATTCCAATGAGAAGAACTTTGTTGGACTGACAACCTCTGGTGGCGATTGGATTGCCTGCGGAAGCGAGAACAACACCATGTATGCGTACTATCGGAACCTATCGCATCCAGCAGTAACTCACAGATTTGGAAATTGCAATCCTGTCACGGGCATTGAGCAGGCGGAGGATGACCCATCTCTGTTTGTAAGTGCTGTGTGCTGGAAGAGCAAGTCTAACACTATTCTTTCGGCAAACAGTCAGGGAATTATCAAGGTTCTAGAGATGGTGTGAAGTGTTTCGTTTGTTATTGGACGCTTGTGCTTGCTACATAATCAACTGGCTTGGAATCTTTTTCTTATGTTGGTAAAGGGTACGAGCATGATGCTGCTATTGCTGTCGGTATTGGCGTATAGTTTACACGACTTGTAGCTTGGGTAGTATCTAGGGACGAGGTAGATGGCTTGAGTACTGCGCTGATGCTTTCTACTTACAGCGCTACTGTTTTTTTTTTTGGTGCGTAGCGACTGGCGCTGTGTAGAAAGAAAAGGCAGTCAGTTGTGACACTACATGTTAAGCATTGTAGACATGATGGTGTCACAATGGCCTTTCCTTTGGTGGAGGGTTAGAGGCAATTGCTGGGTAGATTCAAGTACCTGCTTCAGTAACTTGTACCAGTATATGTATGATTGGATTTTATTGAGGATTTGGGTTTATTGATGTATCACAAAAAAAATTGTGTGGTTATAAAAAAAAAAAATGAATGCAAACTTATGTATTCAATGTAAATATTTGGGTGTTGCAAATTACCACTCATCTTTTTCCAAATATCTTGATGCTATGGTATATAGCAGATACAACTAAAACACTATTCAATTGAGAAATGTGCACATCCGAGGCAACCTTCAACTAGATCTTTCAAATTCTGATCATCGCTCACCGTTTCAAAAACTTTCTCGTCATTGACTGGGAACCACGTGAGATCGTAATTATCGTCAAGTTTAAACTTTGCAAGAGCGGCACGTCTTAGTTCACCGCATGTAGTAAAATCACCTTTCTTAAAGTGAAAGTCGCCCCTGCCTTCCATACCAGGAATAACAACAAAATTTTCCTTTCCGGACATTGTATAGAACTGTTTCTTAGTTAGTTAGATTGTCTGTTGTAATTGTTAGCTTGATGGTAATGATGGAGGATATTATGATGGTGTGTAGAATTGTCTGGTATTTGTGTTCTGGTCTCCTTTTATATGTCGTTCTCCACGAAAAATAAGAATGAAAAATTCACAAGAATAACCTTGCCATTAGTGCATTCCCCCCCCCCCCAAATAATTTTGAACAACTACCACATAAAATAACGTCATTAGAAAATAAGAAAAAACATTAGTAGAGCTACAGTCAGAGTAATCTGACTTTTATACTCAAAAATGTAGTATCAATGTCATTTGTAGTTATTCTGCACATTAAACCCCAACATTTTGTAGTGAATTGCCGAAAATAGCAGCTTTTTTGGCCATCTTATAATGTCATTTAGTAAACACCATTGCCGGTGTTTGAGTGGTTTTCGTTAGTTATTGGGGAAATGTTTTATTATTAGCTACCCAACAAGAGGGAATGGTTAGGTCATGCTATGTCATTGTTTTTGGGCTGTGACTTTTCGCATTTGTGATTGCAATGACAAAGTGCGACAAAGGTTACACATCCATGTCACTATTGTTCAAAGCTGCAGAAACATGGATTTTCCACTAAAATATTGAAAAAAGCCTCTACTAAGGCGCAATCTCTTCCTAATACTTAGTCCGTTATAAGTTTTAAAGTATAAGCCTGTTCGTTACAATAATTAAGTTTTACGACGTCAGCTCTCTGCTGCTTAGCTGCTAGTCTCTATCCCGCCTGCACAAAAACCCAGATAAATAAATAAATAAAATATTCAAAAAGCCTGAGACAAAAGTATAAAAAATGAAAGCGTGCCCTCGCCCAATACAAACCCGCTGGCCATAATAATAGCCAACATCCCAAGCTTGCGGCGTAAAAGAGACTCGTGCATGAGAGGTGACGTGGAGTTGATAGCCGCGGACTGACGCTTACTACGCATAACAACAACCTCAGTAACAATAGCAGTGGTAATGGCACCAATAGCACGCATAAGCGTAAAGTTAGGAGTGTTGTAGATACCCATGGCAAAGGCAATGCCACTTGGCCACCACCGCTGCAGGGTAGCCTTGCGCACTACTAGCGTGCCGAAAATCTTCACGCGCTCCTGGGTACTGTATGCCAGCACAGCAGCAACCACAGGCAGCGCGACAAAAACCAACGCAAAAACGGTAATAAATGGCCACACATGCGATGGCAACGGCTGGCCATTAACTAGACGTGCCATGTCCAGCCATACCTGCGCAGTGGGCACGGGAAACTGTCTGCTAGGAATCGGATACACGTTGGTGTAAAGAAGGTAGGCGCCAGCCGTGACAAACACGCTAAATACACTGCCAATGATTTGTCCGGCAAACTGCGCGCGCGGCGACGCATTAAGCAGATGACCAGTCTTCAGATCCTGCATAAGATCACCTGCCTGCTGCGCGCCGGCCTCCGCAATGCCACCAGCAATCAGATTGCCAACCATATTGCCTGGCATGACACCAGCAAATATCACCTGCGAGATTTTGCCGATACCTGAGACCGGGTTCAAGTCAGTCTCGCCCAGTGCCCGTACTCCCAGCACAGCCAACGGAAGTGCAAGAACAACGGCTATCAGCGTGTCATATAGGGGAACATCAAAAAGCGCTTTCACAATCCCCATACACAACATTGTAGATACAAGCAGGCCGCCCCAGGTTATCCATCCTGGGACTAGAAAGCGCGAGTCAACCTCGTCTTCCATTGAGTCCTGGCTGTTTGGCTTTGTGACATCCACATCTGCGGAGTTCATTTGGACTGGGTCAGTCAATAGCTGATTTGTGCGTGTGCTGTCAATAGTGTGTGTGGATAGCAAGCGCTCAGATCTCTTACGACAAAGACGGGAATATGCATTGAAAAGCTCCTTTCCTGCAATAATAGCAAGCGAAACAAGGCTCTCGGCAATCATCACAGCCAGAGAAATCCACAGAATCCACCCGCGGCTGCCAGTCTTCCAATCGGAAACAGGGCCCGGTGCCCAACCTTCATTTCTGGCGACTGGAGAGAGAATGCCCCAGCCAACGACCGACCCTACGAGCATCCACAGACAAGTGGGAAGACCCATGATAATGCCTTGGCCAGCGTAGCTCAGCGATGGCATCAAATTCCATTCCCATTCATTTGCCAAGTATCCTCCAAACACAGGAAGAGCAGTGATAGCCGGAAAAAAGTGCGCCAACAGCGCGTACCCGCCTGACAGCACAAATGAAACTCCGAGCACTGCCAACTTTGTGATCCATTGCACATCATCAGGTAATTTGCTTACAACAGAGTTTTCAATTGAAGCTGCGTCGCTGATGGACTGTGCTGCTGCTGCTGTGTCGCCTTGCGGCGGCGATGAATTGTCACGACGACGCATGCCAGTCCCATCATCTGCAGAAACGATACTGGGCGCGTCTTGCCCAGCAGCTAAACGTGCACTGGAGCGGCCGTAGTCTTCCTCTTCAAGTGTTGGATCAGGTCGCTTGTGCAGCACGCTGATCATCTGAGCAGTAGCAGTCCCCGAGGGAAAGCGGAGCTTCTCCCGCACAATAGTTTGCTTGCGCAGAGGCACTGCAAAAAACACGCCAAAGAAAGTCAGCGCCAGTCCCCATGCACACAGCTGACCGTATCCCAATACTGTGCGAGCACCATTGGCCTCATCCGCATCTAACATCTTTAGTGCTGGCAGAATACCAACAAAGCCACCAGCCAGCGGCATTGTCGCTGTTGCCACGGCTGTAGATTGTAGCACAACGTTCTCCGCCGGACCAAATTGCACATCCAGCACGCGTTCCAACGCCTTAAATACAGCAAACCCTACCAGCGACGCCTGTAAGCTCATCATAGAAATCCAACCGCTTTGCAGCCCAAACCAGAGGTTCGAGAAGCACAGGACCGTTCCAAACAATAGTCCAACCAAGACCGCACGCCAAGTGAAGTGCGGTTGTGTCTGATCAACCATGTGACGTCCATGATGTTGTCTTTCATCATCGTGGTCTACATGCGGGCCAAACATCCGTCGGCATAGCGCCGTGGCATTCCCTCGGATCCGCATAGCAAGAGCCGTCACTTTGCGCATGGTTAGTAATGTTGGTGGCAATAAGACGCAAGGTAAAGTGCAGCGGACCCTAGTATAGTAAGACAAGCAGAGGTGGCTCCATGACCCTCAAAGGCGTGTACAACAGCACTGTCCAAGCCAGTTGTTTGCTACTGTCAAACCTACTCCCCTCTTATCTCCTTTGCTTGTCATTGCCTGGACGAGTACAATGCGCACGTTAGACTAAACCACCGTCATCAACCAATGCTTCAAGAAAATCTACAGCCACATCTTGGAAGTCGTCAAGCCCAGAGAAGTCACTGACCTGATAGCGAGCCATTGCTCAGCGGTACATATCCTCGCCTGTCGACCATCGCATATGTTATTTGGTACAGAGCGTGTTACGTGCAAACTAAGACACTTTGAAAAATACACACAATAGCAAGGTGATAGATGCAACAGAAAGCACAAAAGTCAAGGATGCAAAAGCAGTAAAGGGAGGAAGCAGAAAGCTGTGTTGCAGAATTTTAGATATGCCACGTGCTATTTGTCAGCCTGCACGCCGCCGCCGCCGCATGAGTTTTCGCTGAGCACTGACGCGCACAGGCGGCAGGCCCAGATCCAGCGGCCCAAAGTGAGACTCGTGCAGCACCTCTTCCTCGCTCGTCCCATCCCCGCCTCCGCTGCGCTTGTCCGGCAACAGAATAGAGTAGTCAACGGCTTTTCCCTTGTTTCGTTCCTCGCTCTTTTGTCTTTCCCTGATCTCTACCTTTTCCTCGACGGCCGGTGATACTGCGGGCCTGTCAGTAATGTCCGTGCTATCCACCACATATCCTTTTGACTCCAAGTAATCTGGTTCTTTCTGTGAAAATACTGATCTGCTATCTTCAGCCGTCGTTGTTACGGAGTGCTGCTGGGCCGAAATCGATGGGCTGGAGGTATTGGCCACAGTATCCAGCGCATCGTCATCAAGACATATTGAATCGGCATCAGTACTCTTGTTTGTGGTATCGTCTGTGCCTAACAGACAGTCGTAGTCGACACTGTCGTCACAGGTGCTCGCAATCTCCAGAGACCCTCCGTTGGCTGGCGATGATAGCAACTCCTGATCCGGTAGCTCCTTGACAGAAGTCTCCTCCGCCCTCGCAAGAGATGAATCTGTCACGCACTTGGGCTCATCCGCCGGGGACTGTGAGCTTGCTGAGGTTTGACTAGAAGGAGCGGCCAGTCGCCGTGATCTCCTGGTCTTCTTTCTCAGCGGACTCAGTATTTGTGACAACCGCGTGTCCTTTGTGCGACGCGCCATACGGGCATCTAACTTTGACTGCGCACCAGAAGTCTCACTGCGTTCCTCGCTATCATTACTGCTTCCGACTTCAATAGACTCCGCCTGTGATGAAGTTTGCTGCCGAGGCTCTGACACCGGTGGCTGGATATGCTGAGGTTCCGGACTAGACGAAGCAAGTAGCGGCTGAGGTGGTGGCATATTAGCACTTGAGCTCCTCTTGCTGCTGCGACTCAGGCCCAGTCGCCGGATCCCCGCGGGTCCTGGCAGCTTGGCATGCACCGGCGGAAGTGTTGTCTTACTTTCAGGGCTCGGGGACGCCGATGCCGATGCCTTGCGCGACATTGTAGTATTTTGCTTAGTAGTGGATCCAGTAAGCGCTACCGCTGGCTGGTGCTGCCGCTTTTGTTCATTATTGTCTTCGACACTTCGTCTGCGTTTGGCAATAGGCGACTTGTTTGCGGTGTTTCCAGCAACAGCTTCCTGCGAAGAGTCCAACTTATAATCGGATGGGTCGTCGTCAAAAACCATTGCATGTTTGGCGGTCCATTCTCTGGCAGCGTTTACATAGGCGGGATGGTCGTTGAGCATTTGGTCGGCGATGTCGGGCATTAGCGGATCGTGCGGGTTGGGGCTACCTAGCAGCACGGTCAGCGACACCAGCACTCTTCCTAACGTCCACGATGGGTTCCAACAGCCGCTCTTGCCCGTCTTGAGTACGTCTAGACAAATATTTCCATGGTCGTCGATGTTTGGATGATAGATACGCGTCTTGAAGCGCATGGATGGGGGTTCCATTGGATATTGTGCAGATAGTGCCACGTCGATAAGAAAGCGGCCGCGCTCGTAGGGCGTGTCCGGTGGCCCATCGATGCGCGCCTCATACTGGTCCAGGGACTCGTGCTTGGGCGTGCATAGGATCCCAGACGGCAGATCCGACTGCAGCATGCGGAACTCCTTCAACAGTCGCGTGGTCTGGCCCTTCATTAACAAAAAGGTCTAAATTCAGACAAACGCTAACAAAAGCCAATTTCACTATGGACCCAAACCAATTTGTGCATATCCAAGAGAAGAAGAGCAAGTAGGCCAGCCTGCTTGTCGCTTGCTTGCTGCGGATAGAATATCACACTGGTGTTAAAGCAGGCGCGTGCCAAGGCGCAACTCGGCTCGAGGCGTGGTCAGGTGGCAATGACGCCCAGCACAAAAGTGGGTCAGCGGAGAACTGACAGAAAGGCCTTCAAAAAGAGTGAACACGTTTTTTCTTCTTCTTTTATTTCATGTTCTTTAGACCCGCACATACTTTTCTCTCTGTCTGTAACTATACAACGTCCTTATACAGATAATTTTGAAACGTTTCATAGCTTGTAATAACTATTTACAATTGTCGCATTTTAGACGTGGGTGGGGTTGCGTCACTACATTAATTAGAATGTCTGAGCAGCATAATCAGACAGGGGGGCAGAGACCCACACGCTTCACATACAAGTTTGTCCTGCTAGGTATGTTTTATTGCGGACAGACAGCTAGGACGAACTATCGCTAGTTCGGTTGTTTACATTTTGACACAGCAATCTACTAACTTGGACAGAGAATCCTATTGCAACCGCACCTGTGCACGGAACTGTGTGAAGGTGGAGGGGGCGACACACTGCTACCTGATGGATTTTTGTTGTGGCAATTTGAAATATAGGAGAATCGGCGGTGGGCAAGTCGAGGTAAGTGTATATTGAGCGCGGCAGGCGGACATGCATAAAGGCAGCAGACGACCAGCGGACGGACAAGGCAGAGTGAGGAAGGCATATGCTAACAGCCTTACAATGTATGCGTGTTTTATTGGATGGGGCGTGTATGTAGCATTGTGACACGGTTTGCGCGCAACGAGTTCAACCAGTACAACGAGAGCACAATCGGGGCGGCGTTTGTGACGAAGGAAGTGACACTGGATGAGGCGAGCACAGCAACGTTGCGGATTTGGGACACGGCGGGGCAGGAGCGATACAAGAGCCTTGCGCCGATGTACTACCGCAACGCTGAGGGTGCAGTGGTGGTGTATGACATTACGCAGTCGGAGACGTTTGCAAAGGCCAAAGCATGGGTCAACGAGCTGCGGCGGCAGAACGAAAGCAAAACGGTGATAGCGCTGGTCGGAAACAAGGTCGATCTGGCGGACAAGCGCACAGTCACGAAGGAGGAAGGCGCGGCGTATGCATCCGAGGCTGGGGCGTTGTTCTTTGAGACATCTGCACAGAACGGACAGAGCGTGCAGACGCTGTTCGAGGAGCTTGCGCGGAAGGCTCCTCGGCCCGTGGCAGCACAGCAGCAGGGATCGTCGGTTAACGTGCTTTCGGCGAGCAGCGGCGGCAGGGACGGTGGGAATGCCATGGGCAACGACTGTGCATGCTAGGTCAGCTCCGTGTTTACTCAAATCTTTGCTACGGAATTAGCTTCCACCACCTTTGCTTTACTTTACCTTTGTTTTTCCTTATACACACGATTATTTCAGAGACTTTTGTGAGATGTGGGGTCAATTGTAAAGTTATCCAAAAAAGCAGATCTGGGCTTCCCGCTTCTCATGCAGGCATGCAATACTGTTTAAAAAAAAAAAAAAAAAAAACTATTAGCGCAT
>KZ303493.1:169950-222771 GCA_002705745.1 Coemansia reversa NRRL 1564
AAAAAAAAAAAAAAAAAACTATTAGTGCATAAAGTAAATGGCGTTTGTGATAATCGAGGTAATTCTTGTGTTTTGCGTCAAGTGAAACAGAGTGTGTGCGTGATTTGTGTGTGTAGTTGGCGGGCACAGTTTTGCGCCGGCAGACAAGAAAGAACCAAGAAACAGATCAATAAGACATTAGTAGTAGTTTTGAGTAGATACATAGCATATATGTTTTTAGCAATGTCAAAGCAATACAATACAATACAATACATGTAACTTACCCGCCCATGCACAAACGACGCCCTGCTCACAACACAAACACACTACCCAAATAGCGCAAACCTGCCATACCAAATGACACCAGAATAATCTTTCTAAACCCTAATTCTTTAGTAACATACAATATCCGAAGATTTTTAGGGTGCTGCAGTGCAGCAAAGTGGCACTGGCACTCACAGTGCACGCAAACTTGCAGAGGGTGTGACGTCATCCTATTTGAGGACAAACGGTGGCATTGCGGGGAAAGCAGGCACCCATGCATATTTCTGCCGTTTGTTTTACTTAGTAGTAAAGATACAGAGTAAGCTTTAGCACAGTATTATTGAATTGACAGACATGTTTGCAGCAGCAAGGACAGGCGGGAGCAGGTGGGTGATGGGACGGTGTCAGTTTGGTCGGGAGCAACTTGTGCGCAGAAAATTTGGGCGGCAGCTAAGCACTGGCACTGGTACTGCAACACCAAAGAGCAGCTACTGGCGGTTTGTGCGGCGACTCGGGGCATGGACGACAGGCTGCGCGGCGGTGGCAGCAGCAGCGTATTTTGTGGGTAGAGATGAAATCGAGGCATTTGACCGGGCGGAGCCGGCAGATGAGCTGCGGCTTGCAGAGGGCAGGATGCACCGCGGATATCCAGTGGTAGAGTCACCGGAAACGGGGCGCGAGAGGCTGGTGGTGCTAGGGTCGGGATGGGGAGCAGTTTCAGTGCTAAAGACACTGGAACGTGGGGCCTATGATGTGACGGTGGTCTCGCCGGACAACTACTTTATTTTTACGCCGCTGCTGCCTAGCGCGACGGTAGGAACGGTGGAATTTCGGTCAGTGCTGGAAGGCATCCGGCGCATCACTAAGCGTGTGGGTGGGGCGTACGTCGAGGCGACAGCAGTGGATGTAGATCTGGAGGACAAGTATGTTCTTGTGGAGCACGCCGGCGCTGGACGTGTGTGGCTACCGTACGATCGGCTGGTGGTGGGCGTGGGAGCGCAGAGCATCACACACGGGGCGACAGGGCTGGAATACTGCCACAAGCTCAAGACAATTCTGGATGCGCGCAGCATTCGCCAGCATATCATGGCCAACTTTGAGCGTGTGATGCTGCCAACCACGTCAGACGACGAGAAGCGGCGGCTGCTGACTTTTGTAGTATGCGGCGGCGGCCCCACCGGCTGCGAGTTTGCGGCAGAGCTGCATGATCTTCTGGCAGAGGACCTGAGGCACTACTTCCCACAGAGCGTGCATGACATGGTGCGCGTGGTGATTATCCAGTCGCGGGACCACATCCTAAACATGATGGACTCAGTGATCGGCGAGTTTGCAGAGCGCGAGTTTGCACGCCGCAAAATCGAAGTCATCACCAACGCGCGTGTGCAAGCAGTCACAGACACGATGCTAAGATATACCACGCGTGCTGCCGATGGGACGGTCGTTGAGCATGAGCTGCCACAAGGCTTTGTGCTGTGGTCCACCGGCGTCGCGCTGACGCCGTTCACGCAGCTGCTGTGCGACCGTCTGCCAGCCCAGCGCAACCGCCGTGCCATCACTGTTGACGCCCATTTGCGCGTCAAGGGCGTCGCTGACGGCTCTGTCTACGCCCTAGGTGACTGTGCCACAGTTGAGTTTCCGCAGCTGTTGGAGAACATTGGCGAGTTGTTTGACTCGGCTCACGGCGCTGACACCACTGAGATCTCGCGCGCCGAGTTTACCGCGTTTGTACGCCGCGCAGCCGCGCAGTACCCGAGCGCTGCCAGCCATCTACAGTCGCTGGAGCTTAACTACGATCTTTTTGATACTAATGCCAACGGCTCCATCGACCGCAGCGAGTTCCGTCGTATGCTCGAGTTTGTTGACAGCAAGCTCACCGCGCTGCCAGCGCTGGCGCAGGTTGCCAACCAGGAGGGCGTCTACCTGGGCCACGCACTCAACGCCACTGCTGTACTCCATGCCGGCCCGCTGCCGACCGAAGATGATGCTTCTACCACGCGTCGTCTGCGCATGGCACACGCTGTAGCTGCTACACCCTTCTCCTACCACCACCGCGGCACCCTAGCCTACCTTGGCCGTGCCGCCGCGGCCGACTTTGGCGAGGGCACGACTTATAAAGGCAGCAACCTCGCCGCAAAGTATCTCTGGCGCAGCGTCTACTGGAGCCAGCAGGTCTCGCTGCGCACCCGCTTTTTGCTTTCCATGGATTGGTGCAAGGAGCTTCTCTTTGGTCGCGATCTTTCCAAATTCTAGCTCCCCTGATCCACGTCCCTTGATAGTTGCCTTATGCATTGGGAATCTGATCCGATCGTATTTCTCTCTCTGTTCTTTTCCAATTCTTATTCCTCGAAAAAAAAAAAAATACTCACGCCTATAGAAGCTACCACCTCCACGGCGCATAGCGCGCTTTATACTCTCATGAACACTGAGCTGCCGCTTGCAACAAAATTATGACTGCCAACAGCAGCCACAGCGTACGCGCCCGCCGTCGCGGCCGTCCACCTGGGAAGCATTCCACTTCGCGCGCCTCATTTGATGCAAAAAGGCCACGGCTTACTTCGCCTTCGCCAGTCGATCCTGCTGCTGCTTCCGCTTCAGTTTCTCAGGCCCCCCGGCGCACATTGCGAAGCTCAGGCATTTTGCGCAACGAGGCGCCGAACGCCCCGATGAAAGAGAAGTCTACAAGTGAGCCTCCAGTGGCTGCATTAGCACTTACAGCACCAGCCGCGCCAGCTTTAGCAGCATTAGCCACACCACCTCATACAGCGTCAGTTGCATCAGCATTCACTACAGTGATTTGCCCGAGCTTTTTTGCTCGCCATGCGTCTCCTCCTAAAAGAAGCGAAGTTGCGCGGCTGGACAGGTATCTGCGCGCATCGGTTACACTTCCAGATGACTCTGTGCTAAGCAGTATGCCGTTGCCAAAGGTTCTCCACCGCACACCAGGAGCTATGTTTGCTCCTTCCAACCAAAAACAGCTGGGCCAGCCCACTGAGAAGGAGCTCGCAGAGCGCATGCGCACCAGTTTTGACGAGTGGGTTGCTGGCACTGCCCGCTGTCTTTATCGAATTTCGCAGCTGCGGCGTCAGGGCATGCTGCGTGATTCAGACTTCACTGCCGAGGCATCTCGTCCATTTCCATCACTTCTGCCGGCGCCTTTTCCCGAGCCAGCTGAGCGAGCGCGAGAGCCGCCGCGACGTAAGACATCGTGGGATCAGCTTTTGACCGATGTAGTCGACCGCCACCGTGAACTGACTGCAACATCGCGGAAACGCCGTGCTCTCTTGCGCAAGCGTGCACGTCAGATCACCCGCGAAGCTGACCAACGGAAAGCTACCCAGGGTATTTTTCGTTATCCTGAGTTGGCTGCACGGGCTGAGCACGAGCAGCGGAGGCGTCTGGCTAAATGGACCGCTCAGCAGGTTATGCGCAAGTGGACGTATGTCAGATCCATTGTTGATGAGCAGCGTCTGGCTCACGAGGAGGAAGTGCGCTCGCGCGAAGACAAACGTGTGCTATTCGACATGCTCCAACGTTCTACCCGTCTTCTTGCCGAGCAACGTGCAGAGCTCTCCACATCGGAGGATGAGGATAGCGAAGGAACTGCGGCCAGCAACTTCTCTGGCCAGGACCATCAGTCTGAGACAGGTGATCAACCCCAGCATGATGATCAGTTTAAATCAGATGAGCGGCTCGAGCGAGACGATCAATCCGATTCCGATGATGGTTATAGCGAAAAATCGTCGCTTTCTTCCGACGATGAGATGGCTGGTCTTGCTGAAGATCAGGATATTCCAATGGAGGCGCTGCTTAAGAGCCACCAGCAGATGGAGCAAGCCAAAAATGCGATGCCAAAGAGCCTCACTACTCCGCCTAGCAGCCCTGGAATTGAAGTCTTGGCGGAGGAGCAGTCGCCGGCTCATACTATTCCGCAGCCGGAACTACTGCGCGGAAGCCTGCGTGAGTATCAGCGGCAGGGATTGGATTGGCTAGTGACGTTGCACCAACACCAGACCAGCGGAATTCTGGCTGATGAAATGGGCCTGGGAAAGACCGTGCAGACAATTGCGCTGCTCGCGCATCTTGCGTGTGTGCGCGGGATCTGGGGCCCACACTTGATCATTGTACCGACCTCCGTGCTTCTTAACTGGGAGCAGGAGCTGCTTCGCTGGCTGCCTGGTTTCAAAGTACTGACATATTACGGAAGCCGCGCCGAGCGCAAGGAGCGTCGCCGCGGCTGGAGTCGTCCTAATTCGTTCCACGTGTGCATTACATCCTATCAGTTAGCTATTCAGGACGCTGCTGTATTCCGCCGCAAGCCTTGGTATTATATGGTGCTGGACGAGGCCCAGGCCATCAAAAACTTTCGCAGTCAGCGCTGGCAGACGCTGCTGTCTTTCAAGTCGCGTATGCGTCTGCTTCTCACTGGGACACCATTGCAGAACAGTTTGATGGAGCTGTGGGCGCTGATGTACTTTCTTATGCCTGCTCAACTGGACATTGGCGAGGGCTTTGCTGGCATCGATCGCTTCCGTGAGTGGTTTGCGCTCCCACTCGAGCGTTTACTTGCGGCGCAGCCTGAGATTGCTGCTCCAGCGCAAAACCGTATGGCTTTCAACACAACTGCATTTCTTCAGTCTGCCGGTACTGACACCAATGACACCGACCTTCTTGCCACGCAGAGCGACGCACAGCTTGCTGTTCAGAAACTGCACACTGTCTTGCGGCCGCATATCCTCCGCCGTCTTAAACAGGATGTTGAGAAGGAGCTCCCTGCAAAGGTTGAGCATGTCATTTACTGCCATCTATCCAAGCGCCAACGCTTCCTGTACGACGACTTTATGTCGCGGGCCCAGACCAAGACAACACTGAGCTGTGGCTCGTATCTGGGAGTAATGGGCTGTCTGATGCAGCTACGCAAAGTCTGTAACCATCCCGACTTGTTTGAAACACGCCCAATTGTCACTAGCTGGGCTGTTTCTGGCGATGGTGTTGCCTCATTTCGTCGTACTGAAGATCTGGTTCGTCGGATGCTCTCCTCCACTGACTACAAATTGCCATTGCTTTCATCATCTTCTTCTTCGTCGCGTCCTTGGCAATCTGCTGAGGCACGGGAGGCCTGGGCTCAGCGGGGACTAGTGTTCCCCTTGTGCGAGCGGCAGCAGGGCGCAGCCCTGGCACAACACAGCATTGCACGGCTCGATGCGACTTCGATGTTGCTGCGCTATGGCTTGTCTGCGGCACAGGTCTCTTTGGATATAATTACATCAGAGGAGAAAAGCTGGAGTGAATTGCAGCTGCGTCCACGAGAATCGCGCTTCCGCAATGTTGATGATAGTGTAAGGCAACTGCGGTATGCTGCCGCCCGACGGAGCGAAGGTTCGTGGATGCATCTTTTTGCACAAAACCGATCGCGAATCCGGCAGTCTGTAGACCGCCCGTTATATGGTGCTCCTGGCTTGGGTAAGCTTGTACCTAGCCTACACCGGCGCTTGGAGGGTTGTGTGGCAGTGGATATGGCGCCAACTGGCCAGCAAATGCTGGAGCGACATCACGACACAGTTACACGTTTTGTTTTTGTCACTCCGCGTGTGATTGTGACAAACTCGCCGGCAGGTCGAGAGGCAGTCTACGCACATCTACGGCCGGGCAACGAGTTGTGGTTGCAGCATGAGCAGCAGCCAACTATCTTGCATATGAGAAGACGTGTTGCGCGCAACACCGGCGTGGTGCGTGCGCTGGAGGTGCGACAGCAGATTGCGTTCCCGGAACCATTCTTGCTGCAGTATGATTGCGGCAAGCTGCAGGCATTGGACCGTTTGTTGCGGAGGCTGGTGCGTGAAGGTCACCGCGTGCTGATATTTACGCAAATGACGCGAGTGCTCGATATTCTAGAGCGTTGGTTGAGCCTCCACGGTTTGCGCTACTTACGTCTTGACGGTGCTACCCGTGTGGAGCAGCGTTGGCGTTTGACAGAGCGCTTTAACTGCGATCCGCGCTGGCAGGTCTTCATTTCCTCTACGCGAGCTGGCGGACTTGGGATCAATCTGACGGGCGCCGACACTGTTATCTTTTACGACAGCGACTGGAACCACGCTATGGACGCCCAGTGCCAAGACCGCTGCCATCGCATTGGTCAATTGCGGGAGGTGCACATATACCGTCTGATATCGCGCAACTCTGTTGAGGAGGCTATATGGCGCAAGCAGTGTGAAAAACGGTGGCTCGATCATGTGGTTATTCAGCAGGGCCGCTTTGACCCTAACGCCGATTCTTCTGCGCTGGGTGCTTCTTCTGATGATCAGCAACCCCGCCCTGCTGGATCGCCTCCTGTCGCTGCATTGTCAGTTGGTGACTGGTACTCCCTGGCCAACTCGATGCTGCAACAATCATCCGGGACTGCTTATGACGTTCCAGCGACAGAGACGCCAGCAAGAGCAAGTGGCGCGGCAGTTTCGGAACGCGATGCAGCACGTGTGCTCAGCGCTGCTGAAGACGAGGTCGATGCAGCGGCGCTTAAAGTCGCAATCACAGAAGTTGAGCAGGCTGATGCACTGGATTTAGGTGATGATCAACTTAGCCCACCAACCATTACTGGTGCCAATGTCAATGCCAGTATTAATGACGGTGCAGTAGCTGCAGCTGCTGGAAAGGGTGCTGAAATTGGCGATGAAGATGACGACGATGGGATTGGCCACATAGACGACTTCATGATGCGGTTTATCTCCAACGAGGCAGCTTGATTCCTTTTCTACTTCCAGTTGTAACACAAAAAGCTTGGAGTCTATATTCTTTTCCTTCCGTCTCAGCCTGTACAAGCTGTTGTACGACAAATGCCCATACCCGCATTCTTCTCTTTTAGAAAAGGTCATAAACGTCATTCTCGTCTCCAGAGTATTAACAAAACAATCCTCTTTTTATACACATTATAATATAATCCCAAATATGTCGCGACCTAATGATATACCATGCGCACGCCAACAACAGCCAAAACAAACCCAAGAAGGAATTACGCCAGTGCTTAATAATGAACAGCAGAAACAGGTAAATTCTGTTGATAAAACCGACTTGCTAGCTGAAACAAATAACAGCGGTAGCAATGCTAGTCTTAGCAGCGTCAAACGAAGGGGTACACCAGTAGTCGAGTGCGAATGTAACACGCCAGACTCTGGTGCCAAGCGCTATTGCTACTCGCCAGCAACTACTCAGCCGTTTTCTTCTCAGCCAGACGCTGAAAGTGAAAGGAAGGAAAGCAGCGTCGGAAAGACCGAAGGAAATGCACAGGACAAAGCATTGGAAAACACACGCGACGTTGGCGGAGAGGAGCAGGAAGACGATGAGGACTTGAATATTGATGGTAGCTATGCGCCTTCGCCATTAATAGGAGCTGATACCGATATAACGATACCAACATTTAAGGGGTTTACAAGTGAGGAGATGGAGTATGTGCGTCACGAGGCATATGAGCTTGGGATGAGCACCTTTCTGCAAGAGTATATTGTCAATCGCGGTGTCGCAGTTCGGGCACTGCTGGAGGTATTTTCTGCGCCGTTGGCTGTGGACTCTTGTGTACCAGATCTCCAGCTTCTTCCGCTGCTAAAATTTCAGCTAGTGCGCTTCTATCGCAATCGACCACGGCTGCAGCACATCAACACAATCGGCGACGTGGTTGAGTTGATAAAGCGCTCGCAGCGCATCATGGTACTTACTGGGGCTGGCGTCAGCGTATCCTGCGGCATCCCTGATTTTAGGTCACCTACAGGCATATATACGCGTTTGAACGAGGAATTTGGGCTGGATGATCCACAGCAAATGTTTGACATTGAGTATTTTCGTGAAACACCAGAGCTATTCTACTCCTTCGCCAAGGAGCTCTATCCGTACAACTTTAAGCCAGCACCATCGCATGCCTTTGTAAAGCTGCTTGAAGACCGGGGAAAGCTTCTACGGAACTACACACAAAATATTGATACACTTGAGCATGTACAGGGTATCAAGAACGTGCTCAATTGTCATGGATCGTTTGCCACTGCTACTTGCATCAAGTGTGGATATAATTCCGAGGGTACTGCACTTGAACCTGATATCATGGCCAAGCGTATTGCTTACTGTCCCAAGTGCAGAGACGGTCCACCGCAGCCACCGACAACTCATCTAAGTGTAGAAAAGAACATGTCTGATGTTGGAGCTGATGCGCTGCTTGAACATACACATATTTTTGGCGGAGACAACTATGACGATGAGGATGACGAAGATGACGATGACTATGGCGCGGTAAAAGGGATAATGAAACCCGACATTACGTTTTTTGGCGAAAAGCTACCGGACCAGTTTGACGAGTCACTTTTGGCGGACCGGGAGGAGGTCGACCTGCTACTGGTAATGGGCAGCAGCTTGAAAGTGGCACCAGTGTCAGACATTATGAGCCATCTGCCACACGCCGTTCCACAGATAGTGATAAACAAGACTCCAATACTGCACTTTAACTTTGACGTGCAGCTGCTGGGCGATGCAGACGATATTGTCGCTTATATAGCTCATCAATGTGGATGGGAACTCCAACATACGCGCATCCCAGGCCAATCCACTTTGAGCAGTGAGTTTAAGAACACAGCGCCCATGCCCATAGACTCCCCTCCACCATTTACCGTTCCGGTGCGCGTGCCTAAAGGCGATGATAGTGCGGGTACTGGAGGCGTATTGGAGAGGGAACTCGCGGTACCGGAACATTGGCATTTGTTTCCGAGTGCTGTTGTCACAGGCAAGGATTTGATGGTGGCCAATGGCGAAGCCAGCGTTCATCTGGCTGTTGACTCTGGTGATGAGGAAGATGGAAGCGAGCTTAGCGATGATGGCAGCGGCAGCACTGATTCTGAAGCCAATATTGCTGACCGGCCTACTACCTGTCTTTCTGACCCTGCTACAACCAATGATAGCGACACCAGCGAGCTGCTAGTAGAAGACATTTGTAGAGCAAAGGTTTAGATTATAGTGGTGCAATCAAACACGCATCCCATTTGTACACGTGACAGCGTATTTGGTTGCTTCGGCTCAGAGCAAACTGCAAGCAAAAAATATTTCTCTTCTTGCGCCTGCATTTTTTTTTTTTTTTGCGATATTTTGCTAATCTCTTTCTATGGACAACATTGACGCAATGGAGCTGCGCAATCGTAGGCTTTCGAGTGAAGCAGATTATAAGAAAGAAGGCGGAGAGCAGCAGCAGCAGCAGCAGCAGCAACAACAACAAGGAATGGACGTTGTTGAGAAAGCCCAGCATAAACTAGTAGCTGACAATAAGATAGAGCTTGAGGAGAAAGTTTTTATTGAGACCATGGAAACTTCTGGTGCAATGGAACTTGATACGAATGGTCATAGCGACGAGGAGGACCGACTTAGTGGCGGGCTTGGTATAGCCGAAGATGGTGATTTTTTCGGCGTGTTTGAGGAGATCGAGGAAGATGAGGACGTGGAGCGCTTTATCTCGCAAAACAACACACCAACAGTGTCTACTAGGCAGTCTCCAGAGGCGCGCGGCTTTCTCCGGTCTAGTGCATTCGAGCGCGGACAGCCGGTAGATGCTGCGGCTATTAGCAGCGATAGCGAGGACGAGAGTAGCTTTGAAACGATCCCAGGACAAACAGAGGCGGTAGAGAATACAGATACTCTTGAAAAGGATAGTGGTTACTTGGACGAGTCAATTAATGACAATGAACACAACGCTTTACGCGCAGAAACCAATGGGACTGGCGACCGGACTGCAGTTGGGGCGACAAAGACGGGAACAGCGATAGAGGATAGTGCTACAGATGGAACTGAGTCTAGTTGGTACTTGTTACCAGAAGACATGGCTCGTCTGAAGGACTTGCAAAAGGAATTCCGACTAAAAAGGGTTCCCGACTTACCCCAGTCACTGTTCTTCTCAGCGAACGTGTATAAAAGCTGTAGCGTACTACCGGCAACGCCCTCCAGGATACCGTCAACAGAAGCGGTTGAGGAAAAGGCTACTCACGCAGAAGCGACAAATACTGCACCAGTAGCACCACCTCAAAAGCCATCGTCGCTTCGATCCAGCGCACGCGGCGGGGTACCGAACCAAGTACGCGCACCACAACGGAATGAATCATCCACTGACGGCTGCGAACCGGCTGTAAATGGTGGTAACAGGTATAGCGGCGAAGAGAAAAGTGAAGAGCCACCAGGAGCTGCAGTATCAGATGGACCGGGAGCAGCAATTTCGGAACCAACTAGTCCCAGAAGCACGCGAAGAAGCAGGGCGGCACAGAGTCAAGATGATGTGATGGACACGCTTCTTGGTGCAATGAGCTCGCCTAACACACGCAGCGGACAACCACGTCCACAGCTGCAGCCGTCATCGCAATCACAATCGCAGCCGCAACAGCCAAAGGCAGGTGGTGATTCGTCACAAACGATTCCTAACGATATGCTGGTAGCAATGATGGCAGTGGAGAGCTCAGCAGAGAAGCCAGCACCAGGTGCAGCGCATCATCCAGAAAACGCGGCAAAGGCCGTGGCATCTTGTCTTCCAAAGGGCTATACAGGTCCTTTTTCGCAGCTTAGTGCAGAGGAGAATGCGTACTTTATTGGGCTGTTGCAGCGAATTAAGGGCGGCGGAGTGGGAGCAAAGGAGAGCAGCGATTACCAGCGACTAAAGGCCAAGGTGGACGCTGAACAGCAAAGGTTTCGGGCACAGGCGCGTGAGAAAGCACTGCCGCTGCTCAAGAATGTGCTGGAGGGCATCAACGTTTCGGCTTGCAAAGAGCTCTCAAGGGAGGGAGCAGAGGCGCTGAATATGTACCCGCAGTTGTATATGCCAGTCCGGGTGCGGGCAATCCGCTCTAGCGCCTCAGGATATGTGCCACTGGTGTATTGCGATACTCTTTTCCAGAAAGGTGCCTGCTATCACGTAAGCGAGGCTCTGCAGAGCAGCAAGGACATGCCGATTAGAGAGGATGTGGATCCCTGGGCTGGGCGAGCTGGGCAACACGAGCCAGTGTCACGCGACCCGATTATGGCAGAGCTTGCGGAGCGTGCAGATGCAGATGTGGTCATATCAGCGAGCACGCTTGTTGCGCTGCTGACGCTACCGCAGGCGTACATGCGAGACGTTGTCATTCCGTTTCAGGTAGCCGAAGCGGCAGAGCACGAGGCAGGGGCAGAGGATGCCAGGCGGCCTCGGGGCGCGCGGCGGCGCGTGGTGGTGGACAGACCGCTGCAGCCGACGCACGCCGCGACGCCGCAACGGCTAAGCCAAATGTATAGCGCAGCGTTTGTGCAGACGCATGCGGTTGATCCAAATCGGCCGCTGGAGCTAGCTGGCGGATCAATGGCCAAAGCGGTAACCTCAGCGGGGCTTGGCGGCGGCGAGTCAGGAAATGCGACGTATACGCTGTGGGAATTCAGCGGGCTGCGCGTGCTGATCCGCTACGGCGTGCACAGTTTTGTGCGGGACGGGGCAGCAGCAGCGCCAACAACAGTAACGCTGGCATCGAAGGTTGAGTCGCAGCTGCTTAACACGTCTGCAGAGGGGACTTTGGCGGCTGCGGGCGGCGCTGTGTACGAAGAAATAAGCGAGAGTGAGCGGCTGGCATGGTGGATGTCGAGCTACGTGCGCGGAAGCCCGTCAGAGGTGTGGGTTGCGCATGTGGACGCCGCGAAGCCGGCGGTGGTACGAGTTGCACGACACACGTGCGCGGACTTGTTTCCCAGTGCTGACGCGCAGCCGCCGACGCGGGGTGTGGCAGACCTGCTACACGATCTGCTGCGACTGGACCCTGGGCACTTTCTGCTGGCACATCGCCGCCGCACATGGGATGCGACCATCTACAAGGCGCTGGAAGTTTCGGCTGATGCGGCTGCTGCCGCCGTAGTCTCGCCACGTACGCGCGAGACGGTGCTTGATCTATCCACCGAACTGCGGCCCATCGACCGGATCGATCCTGCGCGGGCCGACGTTGAGGGTGATTACGTGCCTGCCGCCTGGCACGGCATTCCCGGGCTTGTGCCGTATACCTACGCGCCGGCAGACACGGCCGAGTACTGTCCCAGGGCCGCAACATGGAACAAGAGCGCTCCCGTGGGACGTGGCGGTCGGCGGCGTAACGCTAGCAAGCGTAAGAAGAAGTCCAAGTGAGGTTAAGAGCTGCAGTGCCAGCAAGCCGAAGAAAAGGGCCAAGTGATGCTGATAGCACATAACACATGACAGTAAATTCGACATGGCTCGTCTTGCAAGTTATGCTTTTCTCCGTTATTTTATTTTATTTTTTTGGTAAATTTACACACTTTATCGCATTGGCTTGCATTAAAACGACCGCGGTTGGAGACAGTTGCACTAGCGATGCTTGTAATCGGGCTGACGGGCGGCATAGCAACAGGAAAGAGCACAGCCAGCAAGGCGTTCCGTGCACAGGGAGTATCGGTGATAGATGCAGATGCGATTGCGCACGAGCTAATGGAACCCGGGCAGGTATCACATCGGCTGGTGGTGGAGCACTTTGGCACGCAGGTTCTTGGCGAAGACAAGCGGACTATTGACCGGGCACAGCTGGGTAAACTAATATTTAATGACGCCAAGCAGCGACAAGCGTTGAACCGCTTCACACACCCGTACATCCGGCGACGTATTCTGTGGCGCGTATTCCAGTGCTACTTGCGCGGCCACGCTGTGTGTGTGGTGGATGTGCCGCTGCTGTTTGAGGCTGGTCTGGATCGCATGTGTGGGCGAACGCTGGTGGTTTCTTGTACGGATAAGCAGCAAATTGCTCGCCTAATGGAACGCAACGGGCTTTCGCGTCCAGAGGCTGACGCACGCGTGGCTGCGCAAATGCCTATGGCTGAAAAGCTACGGCGAGCCACGCGTGTGCTCGACAACAGTGCATCTATTGCTGAACTCAATGCACAAGTGCGTACTGTGTTGCGAGATTGGACGCCCTCCGTTCTACGCACATTTGGGGCGTTGCTGGCACCTGCTGGCATCATAGTCAGCCTACCGTTTGTGCGGACGTCGACACTTGGCTTGGGCACTCTGTGCGCTTGTGCTGCGTGGATTGCCGCCACGCTGGCTGGTCTGTAATACTTGGACAGAGTTTTATTTTTGTCATACTGCTTGTAGAATTTGTGCTGTGGCTTTTCTATTTTATGTACAGTACATCTGAGAAACTTGATAAGCTTGATTTGGTGGGCTAGGAAAGTAAGGGGAGGCAGACACAGTACCAAGGAATAGAAACTTCAATTCACAGCCTGGTTGCCGCCATCATCGAATTTAAGAAACCGCTCATGGCCTCGCTGCTGTCGTTGCATAATGACTGGGCGAGCCGTGGTAGAGACACTTGTACATGTACGCCTCGGAAAGCAGCAGTTCTACGTCTTTGGCACACCAGGAGTCGGTGGGCGGACGCTGCAAGAACACTATAATCTGCTGAAAGTCCATTTTCAGTAGCGTGCGGCTCCAGCGCAGCAGAAACGCCGCGCACAGGTATGTGTGAAATGAGGAGAAGCCTTCGGGTTCTGCTAAACAGGTGTCCCACATGCGCACCGTGTTTGGTAGGCTGAGCTCGCGCAGCAGGAGACAATTTATCCACCGGAATGCAAACTGCATAAACTCCACGCCCTCATCCGCCAAGTGCTGAGCCAGCGGGGCATCGATGCGTGCCACTAGCTCTTTCATCTTGACAATCTGTCGTAGCACACCAGGCTGAGCGTGCGTGTAGTTGTCCTGAATTCCATCTAGCAGCCGTGTTAGACACCAGAAACTGTCGGCCTCGGCTGCTGCTGCCACTTCTTCGTCCAGTGCAGCGACTGCAGACTCTGTGTGTCCCGTCAGATGCGGCTCAAGAAACACTGACACGAATGGTGTCAGTAAGTCGTTGATGCCTTGCACGTAACCGCTGGCTGGATGCCGTGCCGCCCAACAGTACAGAATCCGCTCGAGACTCCGCTGTATCCGTTCGCTGCGGAAGATCGCAGATTCACCAGCTGTGCGGGGCACGTCGATGCGGATCTGGTGCCACAGCGCCCGGTCCAGTGACCCCTCACCACGTCCAAAGGTCTGCTTTACCATGTCGTCGTACTCCTTGCGCTTGCGTTGTAACGTTGGCTCCCGTCGCCGTTTGTTCAGCGGAAGATACCCCAGCAGCAGTTGCCACGCGGTGCTCCGAAACTTCGCTGGAATTCCCTTCCAGCTCAGCTGCTGAAGCTGACCAAGATCTACATTGCTCTCTGTCACTACTGTTTGGAACCGCTGTTGCGCTGCGTCCCCGATTCTATCATCGATTTGGTTGCTGGTTCTGCTACTATCGCTATTGTGTGTGGTGTTGATTGCGCTCTTTTCGACGTCTGCCTGGCCTGCCTCATCCTTCTTCTGCTGTGGAATACTGACTTCCCTGCTTGGGCTGGTGTTGTGGACTTGTGGCTGGTGTTGTTCTGGTGTCTGGTTTTCCGCCTTGGGTAGCACGGTTGAGAGGCTTCCACTAAAGTGGATGGAGACCTCGGAGGGTGTGTATGCTGGCATCCGTCGCCAAAACCCTGACGCACCAGCAGCGACCTGCTGCTCAATAGGGTCCATTGAGACTCAAAACGTCTGCTATATGTTTTAAATTAGGTTTCCCGTGTGAAGTATGTGAAAAATAAAAGTGCAAAGTGTGCAGTGGGCGGATGAAGGGGACAAAGAAAACGCGAGTAAGAGGATCAGAGCACATGCTCAACACTTTCCAGTTCAAACTTTATCTTTCTTTTTTTTTTATTATTATTATTATTATTAGGATTTCCTTCACATTTACACTTTGTTGTTTATAGAGCCTTTTGTTGTTCCTTGCATTTCTACCATATAGTATGGCGTCTAGCGGGAGTAATAGCAAGGGTGGTGGGAAGGTTTATGCCGACTTTTCTTCTCTTGTAGTCAAGAATAAGGGTGGCAGCAAGATAGTTGAACCAGCAGGGTTTGACTTGAAGACGGCGTTGGGCCGCGCAGACGCACTTGCAGCGACGCAGACACGTAATAACGAGGCGGATGCTGCCTTACGCACAAAGAAAGCATGGGAGGTGGCGATATCACCGGGAAAGTCTCTGCCAATGCAGGCGTTTATGGCGTGGATGTCTGGGACCAGTGTTTCTATATTCAGCATTCTTATAACTGGTATGATTCTGATGTCGCCGTTACGCGCTATCGTGAGTGTACAACAGACGTTTGCCGGATTGGAGCGTGCTGCTAAAGGATCTCGACTTGACCTGAGCATGCAAAAGGCTGCATTTGTTGCCATCAACCTCGCTGGAATTTTATTTGGAGTGTATCGACTGTCTATCATGGGGTTGCTTCCGACCACTTCGTCCGACTGGCTTGCATTTCTTCCGCCTAAGGAGTACATGGAGTACTCGGCGTAGTTTACAGGACCACTACATCATTATATTTCTGTGTTGTATGTTCTGGTGGAGTCTAGCGTTTTGCTTTTAAAAAATCCATATGTGGCAGTTACAAGTTATCATCATCTAACAGAATATATGCTAAGCAAGCTTATCATTGCTCATGGTTGGTTGGAGAAAAGATATGAAGGATATGTTAACCACTGATTATATGTAGAAGAATAGAGAAATAAAGGACCATCGCAGTATTTTTTTTTATTTTTTTTTTGGCATATGAAGATTATGCAGTTTTGCGCTTTGATGGCAAAGTAGCTGTTGCTGCTGAAATTGCTCGTGAGCATTTGGTGAACGATATCAGTGCCATTGAAAGGGGCACGAGAAGGTAGGGCAGATACATTGATGCAAGGAGCATGCGCTCGCCACATGTGCGGTTGATCTCGCCGCGGACCAGCGTACCGAGTACAGGAATCATGGTGGTTGAGACATGCACGCCATATACGAGAAACGGCAGATGTCGATGCGGATTGTCAGTCCACAATGCCCACACTGCGTAGAAGAAGAACGGAAGCTGCAAAATGAGCTCGCATAAAAGCATGCTGCGGAACCAGACCAGCTCGCTATGGCCCGCGCCGACAATCATAAACGGATCGCCAAGCGTTTCTGTAAGCAGGCGATTCACGCCATGGAGCACCTGTGGAATCATGTCTGGTGGCAACAGCGGCTGCACGTCAATCAGCAGCGTTATCGGTATATGCGACACAAAATACCAGAGGTACACCTTATCCATGACGCTTCTGCTCACTGCTCGCGATGGTTTTGCCATTATCTCCGCAATTCGTACGTAAAATGTGATTTTTGAAAGTTGGAGGAAGAGTAATTGATAGAAAAATGGGACGTGCACATTACTCGCTTCCTTTGCTTCTCATGTGCAATCTTCCACTGACTTTTGCGCATGGCAGACTGATCAGCGACAGCTCTTCGACATATGGGGATCTGCAGGTTGCATTTCGGTCTGTGCTTCGGAGCTGTCTGTGGCGAGACTTCCTGCTGCTTTGTCCATAATGGCCAGTTTTCCACCTTTGTGTCTTTCTAATTTTTGCGGCGTGAGAGATTCGGTTACAGCTGCTGCCGAGTATCCCGGCGCTCTTCGGTCGTCTGGGCTTTTGCAACAACAACAAAAAAAAAAAAACGACGGGGTGTGAAATTAGCGAGTATGCAGGGTCAACAGAGTGAAATGATTGTAATCAACATGTGTAAAGACAGCACCAGAAGCAGCAAAAATCATATGGTCGTGCGAGTAAAGGTTTCAAGGACAGTCTTTGGATTACTCTGATGTTTACTGCTGAGACACTTCTTGATTGCTTGGTGGGAGTGCATGATTCATGGGCGCAGCAGTTGCGGCGCGTGGGAAGCTGCGGCAGGAAAACACAAAGGATAAGTCTGTGTGCCTGCACCTCCCAAACACGCCAAGAACACACGAAACTCTGCTTATACCGCTCGGCCATTTTCTCATTCCTCTTCTTCTGAGCTCACGGGCGCCACATCAGGGCTTTGACCACGGGCTTCTGTGCTTAAAGAACAAAGCCCCCCCCCCCACCCACCCACTCACGCACTATTTGGTCATATTCCACCAAGTCTTTCTCAAATTAGTATCCTGCTGGCTGTAAAAAAAAAAAAGAGCACCGAGCCCAACAAAACAAAATAATACTCGTGGCGTTTTCAAACCAACACCACTTTTTTTTTACTCTTCTTCTTCCAAGTATCTATTTTGGACCCAAACTTATTTTTTTAGTATACATTTCTTTTCCTTGTGGAGCGACTCGGGTACTCAGTGCTTCCTACTCTCCCTCCCTCCCTCATATCTTTTCTTCAGCATTCTTGTGCTCTTATAGGTCCTCTCATTATTTTCCCAGCAAACTAAGCCTCTTCGTCCTTCTATTCTTAAGACAAATTCTACAATTTGCTCGCATTCGCACATTACAACTACTCCCCCTCACCCCGCATCTCTACACTCCGCACTACATAGACGCCCAGGAACGCGGTTCATATGTCTTAATAAAGGCACGCTATTCTTCGATACCACAAGGTAGGAACTGCCATGTCTCCACTTTTTCCATTTTTTTTTTTGGGTCTTTTGTTGCCTAAACAGGTTGGGTAACCTCTGCGATACCACCAAAACACACCACTTTTTTTCTCTGCTTGCATATGCACGCTAAAACCTCAGTGCCTTCTACTCGCCACCCTTTCTTCTTTGATTTCTTTGCTTTCAATATACACTCTAGCTGTTTGTATAATGAGTCTGTCTCAAAGAAGCGCATATACGTATACGCTTTTCTTGCTGCCACAACTCTCTCCCCTGCGTTTATGCTATTTCAGTCTTGAAAGGAACTCCTTGGACCATTCCAGCCTTTCTCCCCCCTTTTAGCCCACTTTGAGTTATATCTCCGCGGTCTGAGCGTGGCTGGTGTCTCCTTTCCTTTTTCTTCTCTACACTAATACATTCATATACCTGTTTTCTCTACTTTGTAACAAAAACTCCAACCAATCTAAACCTCCTAGAACCTCACTGTCCTGCGCCTTGACTGTCAACAATGTCATCATCCGTCGTTGCGCTGCCATCAGTCGCTAGCGTAGCCAGCTGCTTTGATGTTTTCAGACAGAAACTTTATCTTCGCGGCGTCCTGGGCAAAAAGAATGATCGTGCAGGCGATGGTCGTCCATATAGCATGCGCAAATGGACGCGCTGGTACGTTGAGCTGCGTGGGCCTGTGCTTGTCTTCTGGAACCTGCTTGACACTCAGCTTTCAGCCTACCTCGAGGATATTACCACTATTGTCGATGGCCGTGTCCAGCCTGACTCCCCCGAGTTTGAGCAAACCGTTGCACACATCAAGAACATAGTTATCAAGCCCAACTTTATCAATATAACTGACGCTGCTTGTTCCATCGTTGGGCGACTCAAGAAGCGCGACAGCGTGTGGACCCTACACTCCTCTGGCGCCAACCGCTTTTACATGCAGGCTGTCGATGATCGTGCTATGAACGAGTGGGTGCGCGCTCTGCGTCTGGCATGTTTTGAGGCTGCCAAGCTATATGAATACTATTCGTCGGCGCTGGTCAACGAACGCTATCTGAATGTTCTTTCTACGTCCCGCTCGGCCTCATATCAGGTCCAGGTGCGCTTTTCTGGCACCAACGAGTGGGCTCCCTGCACAATGGAGCTCTCGAAAGTACCTTTACAGCTTACATTCTTTTCACAGGAGAACCACTCGCAGCTTGCCGTGATGAAGAGTCCGCGCAACTTTTACGCAATCTATCCAGACAGCCTTGAATCTGTCAACACGGCTGTGATTGCAAAGCTTGAGGGCGATTGTGATGTTGATGCCTCGTTGTATCCAAAGATCGAGGAGTCAGAGGATGATCCGCCAGTTGCCACCTCACGCACACACGGATCTTATGCACTAGTACTGTTCCAGAGCCCTGCTGAGATGGTTGCAGCGCTGGCTGAAACGGCTGACCGGGCCAAGCTCTATAGAATGCCGGGTTCCTTTTTGCCAGATGTTGCGCCTAACCGCGAAAATCTCTATCTCTCGATTTCGGACGTTGCAGACAAATCAGTTGAGATTATGGAGCCAGTGACAGCGCGGCGCATGATGGATAATCTGGCCTCAGAGCGATGCACACGCCTGGGCTCCAGTGTCCATAGCGCTGGGAACTCGACATCCGAGTCTACGGCCGTCTCAGAATCCATGGGCGTGGGTGCGGTGGGTGCTACTGCACAGACTAGAATGCCATGGGATAGCGATGACGACGGCGCTGACGAGGCAAGTGCACTTCCTGCTGCTCGCAGCACTAGACGCGATCCAGCAGCCAAACCAACCAAGGCGGTTGAGACGGAACGTGAGCCTAGCACCGAGTCTGAAACGCAGCCGCAAAAGCGGCACTTCCGCTTTTTGCATCGGGGCGATAAGAGCAAGGACAGTGGTCGACGCGATTCTGCATCCCCGCAAAAAGAAAGCACGGGTGCTACTGCAAAGCATCTGAAGCGACAGAGCAAAATCAACTCGACCGCCACAGCCAGTAGCGTCACGTCGGCGGCTACTGCATCAACACGGGACAGTCAGCGCAACAGCGCCAACGAAAACACGTCGCGTGTTTCGACGGCGCCTTCACTGCCCACGCAGCTGCCAGGCTCGGCTACGCGCGGGACGTTTGCCGACGAAGCTTCCGAGGCAATTGTCAACCTCAAGATTGTGGACTCGCCGCCAACTGCAACCAAGGTTGATGAGGCACCGGCGCGACAGCTGGCCGAATCGGATTCCGAGTCAGACAGCGACGAGCCGCTAGGCGATATTGTCAGCAGGAATTTGCAGAATGCGGGCGCCATGCCCCACAACATGATGGCTCAGCAGCAGATGCAGATGCAGCATCCAATGTCAATGTACCGCGCGTCGTCGGCAATGCCAGCGCTGGGCGGGACGCAGCAGATGATGGGCATGCAGCAGCCGAACATGATGGCGCCCATGGGACAGCACACGCAGTCGATGTACGGCGGAGTACCAGGTGCGCTGCAGATGTACCCACACCAGCAACAGCAAATGTTTGGACAGGATCCAGCGCAGATGATGGGTGGGCAGATGATGGGTGCCAGCGGCATGCCTGTTCCATTCCAGGGCCCCGGGTCGGTCAGAGGTCGCCCTACCACGTATATGGATGCGATGAATGGCGGCGGCATGTGGGGTCAGCAGTCCGGAATGATGGGCATGGGGATGGACTCGGTTGGCGGGCCGCTGCTTACAGTTGAGAAAAAGGCAGATCCGATTGAGCGGCCTACTGGGTTGGTGGGTGCGATTGCCAATCGTGAGCAGCTGAAGAGCGAGCAAAAGTACCGCGACTCGAGCAGTCTTATGCGCGAGCGGCAGATCCGTCGCAACCAGGCGATGGGCATGACCAACCCCATGTATGGCCAAACAGGCTTTGGCGGGGTCCAAGGCGGGCGCATGAGTGGGGCGATCCCGACCATGTATGGTCAGCCGCAGGGTTGGGGTGCCGCCGACGATACCATGTCTATGATGAGTGGTATGCACGGGCGCGCCCCATACGCGCAGATGGCGCCATCGCTGTCGGCCGAGCAACTGTCGGGGCCACACATGCGTGGCACTATGTATGGCGGCGTGCAAATGGCGCAAATGGGTGCTGGTACAATGAATCCAGCCATGATGGGCGGTGCTAGTGCATACACGGCAAGTGACGACGACGTTGCTCTGTCGGTGTATGCTGGTGGGCGGATGTCCATGGCGACTCCGGACGTGCACCCGCTGCGGGCGGCGATGCAATCGGGTATGTCGGTGTCTTCACCACACTTGGCAGGCCAGCCGAACATGTACAATCATCAGCAGCAGATGCAGCAACAGATGCAAATGCAAATGATGCAACAACAGCAACAGCAAGCCGCCATGGGTATGGGTGGCATGCAATTTGGCCAGCAGCCAGGCATGTTTGGCACGGACCAGCAACGGCGCATGTCTGTAGCGGGCGTGCAGCGCAGCAGCATGGCGCAGTCCATTAGTCCTACTGCGGCACAGTCTATCAGTCCAAATGCGGCACAGGTTAACGCTGTACACTCGCGGCACTCGCTGGCGTCGTCCAACTCAGGATCCGGCGGCTCCTCTGGAGACTCGTCACCGTTAGCTCTGCAAAACCGCTTGCCTGCCAACCGCTGGGTGAAGGAATCCTCCAGTTTGCGCATTCAGTCAGGCATGCACGCTGCTGATGCGCGGTCCAGCACAGTGCCGCGTCAGCGCAACGCATCGGGCTCTGGCGCGCGCGCAAATATCACATCGGTCTACGAGCTACCTGGTCGCAGTACTACCAACCGCAACAGCGATTTGAATCCGCATCTTTCGTCGGGTTCGTCGAAGGGTCGGCATGCAAATCGATACAGCAGCCAGAGTGACGTCAGCGAGGAAGATGCTGATGACAGCGACGGTTCAGATTCAGAAAATAGCATGCGTGGCAAGACATCCAAGGACTTGCGGAAGTTCTTTGATGTCTTTGTTGACAAGTGTTTAGACGTGAAGCCCTACGCCTGGCTTGATTTCAACACTGCACACCGCGCCTACAAAGACTTTTGCTCGCGCAATGGCATGCGTGGCAAGGACGTAGCTACCAATTCCCAGTTTAAGGAGCTCATGAATGCAGCCGAGTGGCAGCTCAAGACCAAGGGCAATGGATCTAGCGCCTACTACAATGCTTGTCTTGTCTGAGCAACCTTCTTTGGGCAAGGTCTTTTGAGCCCTTTCCTCATCCTGCATCCTTAGTCCATCAATTCTCTCTTTCTACTTTAATCTTACACTTTAATCTGTTTGATGCCTTCCCGGCTAATGCAAGCTAGATCATACTTAGTAGCAGACCGCTATTGTGACTGCTTATGACACGCTGCATGCGGCCAAGGTGTTTGATTCAGTTTGTCAAGCCTCAATGCTGATGGCGTCAAGCTTCCATTGGTTGGGGCATCCTTGATCCAGTGATCGCGTCTGATCGTTTATGGCCATATTTTTTTTTCTGCACTAATGCTGTGCTGCACTGCTGCTACCGATTCCCAAGTCTTGGTTCTCTGCTCTACACCCTTTTTGTAAACGCGTGTTTTGTGTATTTATATTCTCCATTTGCACTTGCTACAAACTTTAAATTTACTATTATTGTCATCTGCACGCATGACGAACAAGTTCAAATACGATGTAAGTAAGCGTGTATTGAAGCATGTTCGCTCGCTCATAGTGTTTGCTTTTCCACAAATACTGAGTACTAACTAATTTTTGGTTTGTTTGAGACTGGCTGTAGCTTGAGGCGCTCGAGTGGGACGATGCTCATAAACGGAATAAGGAGGGCACATACTGCTATTGTGCGATGAACTACGGCGAAGGAGACTCGATGTTGCGGTGCGAGGGCTGCGAACAGTTGTTTCATTGGGGTATGTGTATAATGTAAATTGTGACACACATTAGTGCTATGTAAAGGTGCAAAGTTCGTAAAGATTTCTTTGCATAATATAGAGGAAGATCGCGCATATACTGATGTTTATTTTTCTGCGTTATATTGTATAGATTGCGTGTCGTGTCTGAAAACAAAACCATTGCTTGGCGACCCATTTTATCGGTTTAAATGCAGCGTGTGTAATAGTGGCAGGGAAGAGGAATACGAACGCGAGACATTGAGTTGGGTACAAGTCATTTACATTGTGCTGTACCATCTGGCGCGGAAGGAGCCTGAGAAAAAGTACTTTCGCTGGCGCGAAAATATCTGCGCAACTATCAATGAGCATTGGGAGGGGTTGTTTCCGAGCAAAACAAAAACAGCAACATGGCACAACACTGTGGCCGGATGTTTGTCAACACATGGCGCTTTATTTAAATCTGGTTTTGACGAGACACAACAGACTGGCAATTGGACCTTGCATGAAATTGTTGAGCCTTCTAGAGAACGGTTTAAGGGTCCAACAAAAGCGCGTGATTCTGCAAAACCTGTTAAACGTGAGAGGCAGAGGAAGCGTGCAAATGACAATATTGAGCATGCGTCGGGAGCTGAGAAGGAGATTCTGGAGATTCTGAACGAAGGAAAGGTTTCCAATTCAAAACACCAAGGCGCTCGACATCGGGTGTCGTTTAGTGATGACGAGAACGAAGATGAAGCTCCACGCAAGCGTTCAAAGAGGCGGGGACTTGAGGCACGTGGGCTAGCAAACGATACAGAACTTTGGCAGAGCTTTGAGCTGTTTTCGAAGCTTGAGCGTCAGCGGCTAGACCATGAATCGGCTACAAATGGATCCGAAGATGCGTTGGAAAAGACCAATACGAATGATGATGCCGTGCCATTGTCTGCGGCGGCTACAGCAGTTGAAGAAGAGCAACCTATTTCGACAAAGAGTGGCACATCCGATGGAATTGGTAAGCACGCTTCTGCCATCAGTCAATAACATTGCTGAACGCAAATGTACAACGTGTGGTAGATAGGAGAAAAGGATTACAGACGGGCTGCAAATGCGTGGTATACTGCTCCTTTGTTTTTGGTCTTATTTTGCAGCCCGGTAGTTCTAAAAATATTAATTGCGCAATTGTTTATTGACGAAATGGTTTATGAATGGTTTTTGGGTAGTTTCTGCAATGTAGCTGGCGATATATTTGATGATTGCAGCTCTCTTAGCTCTTGGTCGTCCGAGGATATTGACATAAAGCTTGAAGATCCAACTGTAGCAATGGATATAGTATTAACGGATAAAAGAAAACTGGATACGTTAGACGCTACGGATCAGCCTTTAGGTAAGTCAGATATTTGCTCTTGGCTTGTGATATTATTTGCAAAAAAAAAAAAAAAATGTTACGGATAGAATGGTAAAATCTGGTTAAGGCTATTGTTGCTAATTATAATATGAGATTTTTAAATTGATGAAAAGTAATATGTTAGGCCAAGAAGCTGTGAAATTGCAGCCAAAAAGCAATTTATGCGAGGTCGATAGCAGCGATGCCCGTACATCTGAGATATCTGTCGAGCCGGATTCTCAAAGAATGGATGTGGATACTGACAAATTGGTCGATAGTGTAGATACGTGTGTGGAACCCGGTGCTAATAACGATATTACAGAACCATCACTAAAAGATAACGTTGATGCGCAGAAGCTAATGTTTGTAGATGAGGATCTTGATACAACACCTCTTCCGATAATGAGCGCAAGAGAGCAGTGGGATGTGAGCGAGCGAATTGGTTCTAGCCATGTGGCTATGGAATCGCATGTTGCTCGTCGTTTGCGCCGACGTCTGCAGCTGCGACGACTGAAGGGATTGCTAGGTTTGCGGGTGTTTGATATTGATAGAGCTGTTGAAGGATATATGAAGCGACAGCAGCAGCTATGGAAACATTGGGATTTAGATTATGAAACTGGCAGTGGTGGCAGCAATTACGAGGCAAAATACGTGCAACCGGCTGTACTAGATGACGTGGAGGCGCCTGGTGTAGGTAGACAATTGAACTTGACGCAGGATGCAGTAGCGCCGACCAATAAGTCAACTGCGAGACAGAGTAATGCTCAAGCAACTGAATTAGCCCCTGAATTGAAAGTGACGGCTTATGCCAACTCGTTTGCTTCCAGGCTGTTGGGCAGAGCTTTGCTGAGGGACAGTCTGACGACAACCGAGGCGCGCATAAGCCCATTCCACGGCCGACTATTGCGGCCATTTATATGGCGCGACCACAAACTGATGAAGAAATCTTCAGAGACTACGCAACGCATAAGCATGCCAATGTTGCACACGTTGCGTGCAATTCGTGCGCGGAAGCATGCGGTATTCCAAGCGCATGGTTTGGAGTGTGCAGTACTGCCTGATTATGAGACAATTGATTATGTGTACTTTCAGTCGGAGCATGTGCAGCAAGTTAATTCGTTGCTGTGTCGGACACTCTGGCCGGGAATTGACGTGAGTGAGGCGCTGCAATATCCAGAGTTTAGTATTGTGGCACTGTATGGGCGACAAGTAGTGGGATGTGCATTTCTGACTCCTGATGCGTATTTGACGTATATTGCAGTGGCGAGTGGGTGGGAAGGTGCGGGCATTGCCAAGTATATGGTGTACCATCTCACGCAGACAGTTCCGACAAAGGATGTGACGCTGCATGTGGCAGCTACCAATCTTGCGATGCTGCTTTACCAGCAGTTGGGCTTTAAACCGGAAACATACAATGTTGGCTTCTACAAATCGTATTTGCCGTCAAACAGCCAAATATGCCCTAATGCATTTTTTATGCGCCTGCGACGTTACTGAGCTAAACTGCGACGTTTTTTTTTTTTTTCCATATATTTTTATTTGAGATTTTTGTCTATATAGTATTTTTATTTTTTTATTTTTTGCTGGCTTTGTAAACAGCTTGTGACTTTAGACATTGGTCGTTATCTCTCGTTTGTTATATGATCCAGTCTCAACTGACGTGGGGGTATGACAACATCACAATCCACTAACCGAAGGGGTACTTTCACGTGATTATTTTCTTTTCTACTTTTTATTTTTCGATAACGTCAGAGTGGGAGAGCCCTCTTTCTGCTGTACGCTTGCAGTCACAGCCTTTATTCATACCTCTTTTGGTTCTAATTTGTCAGCAATTTTATTTGTGGAGGCCACTAATTCAGCGTCGTTTATTCTGTTCAGCGAGTGCAAAGTGGAAAAGGAGAACCCACGTATAAGATAAGGACAGTTTCTGTAGAACAACGGGGGTTTCCTTTTTTTTCTTGGCTATCTAACTTTGTGCTGTTCTCTTTCTGCTCATCATTTTTTTTCCCTCGCTCTTACGCGAGGAAACACTCACAGACCTCATTTTATTGCATACTTGCTAGTTTCCCACCCTCCTTTTTTTTTTTAAGGAACCAGCGGATTTATTCCTCTGACCTTAAAGACACTTGGATTTTCTGACGCTTAAGTGTTGATAAACGATAAAGAAAACTCCTACTCGCTAAAGACGCGAGAGTTTCTTATTATTATTTTCATATTCGGATACCTGGAAGAATTAGACGATGATATTGACAGACGGACAAAAATATGCATGTACCCAATGCATCCGCGGACATCGTGCATCGAGCTGTAACCATACAGACCGACCTTTAAATCCAGTTCGACGCAAAGGTCGACCACCTACTCAGTGCAACAAATGTCGTGAGCTCCGTCGCACACGAAAAGCTCATGTAAAATGTCTGTGCGCTGATATAAACCCCACTACAGATTATACTGACAAATCGACAAAAGCAGCCCTAATGCTTCCCTTGTCACCTACAAAGTGTAAGTTGGACTTTTCTTTCTTTCATTGCTTATATTACTATTGCAAAAATCATCATTGTTGGGATTTTTGATACATATTGACGCACTATATAAAGCTACAATGTATAAAATGTTAATACATCAAAAAAAAATTTCTGTTTTTTTTTTTTTTTATTATCTGGGATTGTTTTTATATATTTATTCTCTACGATTTAGCACAGGAAACGGATTCAGATAGTACTAGACAAGACAGAGCTACCAGCAGTAAGTATAAGGATATATTATATATACATGTTTAACAAGTGAAGTGTTAGATGTACGACATAATTGATAATATTTTCTTTTAATGTTTATATGCTTCTGTACATCAAAAATGTGGTTATAGTTAGTATCTAACATTGCATGGTATGCTCTACTTTTCTTATGCTGTAGTACAGAGTCTGCTCAATCCGTGTTCGTGCAATGAGCAGGACTTTTGCACATGCTGTGAGCCAAGGTTTTCTGAGTATCTCAAACGAAAGTATCCGTCGACGGTTGTTGAGCTGGAGGCCAGATCGCTTGGAGAAAGTTTGAAGCGGCCTCGAACAATAGCAGCATCTGGAGAAACTGCTGTGTCTGCATTGGGCTCCAGCAATACAGTAAATGAGTGCCCAACGGGCCCCAATGCGCCATGCTGTAAAAAGGCGAATGACGACTCGTCAACTGCAGGGTCTTCTGGAGATTCCTCCACACATCATCAATCTACAGCTACAATGTCACAGCATGGGCAACCCAATGGGCATGAAATGCTACAGATGGTTGGCAAGACTTGGCGGCCAATCCAGCCTATGCCCCAGAATAAGGACGAGCGGTTATTGCAGTCAATCTCGCAGACACAACCTTCGTTACACGCGCATATGCCAGTTACACACCAGTTTGCAGAAAGTGAGAGACCAAACTGCGCTTGTGGATGTGACTGTAGTCAGAAATTGGATATGTTAATTCGAGCAATTGAGGCTCGGATGGGTCGGCAACAGCAAGAATCGGCGGCGGCAATGGGTGTGAGCCGGCAAATCTCTGGGAGTGAGCCGCAATGGGTACAGGATGTTTTGTCGCCTTTGGCTTCGGAGCGCACAACGCTGGAATCTATGCGACCTTTGCTGCCTGTCATCTCGGAAACCAGAACCATGGGTGTGACGAGTGGCAGTTCTGGTGGTGACGTGTCCTCAGCTTCATTGTCTGCCAAGCGTCCGAGCTCTGAGTTGGCAGCCCTGCAGATGTCTAAAAGCCGCAGCCGCAGCAACAGCAGCTCCTCGCTGTCTTCAACAAGCTCCGCCGTGCGCATTATGGCGTTGGGCAGCAGAGGCAGCAGCCCTGGCGGAGACCAACGACACCGAGGAGCGTCAGAGGCGTCTGATCACATGTCTGGCACTTTTGCCATTGGTGTGGTGCCGCCAATCACCGGCGCGAAACAGTGTTCCTCGCTTACAAGCAAGTGTATAGGAGCGCAGAATGTCCTTCCGCAGCAGGTCTTGCCGGTCAAAAGCTGCTGCGAGAGTGAACCATTGAGCTCTAGTATCAGTAGAGGCGAGCAGGCATCCTGTTGTGCATCGGGCAGCGGTAGCGCGTGTGCATGTTGTAAGCGCAGCGGGTGGAAGCCCGGAGACCCGTCGATGCCTGACGTCGATTCCGATGGTGCACTGGCCTGCAATTGCGGGTGCCACAAGCCCTTGGCTGAGTGCACAGACTGCATCAAAGACGAATGTGAGGAGTTGCTATTTGCTTCTTCAATATAGGCGCGGTGAAGAAAAGAACCTACCCACCCCTTCCTGAGTCAAACCAAACCCCCACAACACCCCCAACACAACCTTGCAGATAGCCTTTTCTTTTTCTTCTAATCTTGACTCTACTGCTAGTATTATTTTAAAGTCATCAATGTTGTTGGCACACGTATAAACATACTCTTTTTTTTTTTTTGTTACAATTTGTAGAAGAAGAAAAAAAAAACCTACCTACAAATTTAATACCCTTGTTCTTATCGCCATATACAAACACTCCTCTTTATCGCCTAGTACATAGAGGGTGTTTCTTGCAAAGCCCTTTTTTTTTTTTTGCTTCGCAATGGTTCAGAGTGATTTAGACAGACAGATTGAGCAACTACGGCGATGCGAGATAATAACAGAAAACGAAGTGAAGGACTTGTGCAATAAGGCGAGGGAGATATTTATTGAGGAGAGTAATGTACAACGAGTAGATGCACCTGTGACTATCTGTGGTGATATTCATGGACAGTTTTATGATCTTCAAGAACTATTTACAGTGGGTGGCGAATGTCCGGATACAAACTATTTGTTCATGGGTGACTTTGTTGATCGTGGATTTTATAGCGTTGAAACCTTTCTACTACTGCTTGCATTGAAAGTTCGATACCCTGATCGGATATCGTTGCTGAGAGGAAACCATGAGAGCAGACAGATTACCCAGGTTTATGGTTTTTATGACGAATGTATGCGCAAATATGGATCTGCTAATGTCTGGCGTAATTGCTGCGAAGTATTCGATTATATGAGCCTAGTAGCTATTATTGATGATCGCATTATCTGTGTTCATGGAGGGCTGTCTCCGGTTATCAACACTGTTGATCAGATTCGCACCATTGATCGGAAACAGGAGGTTCCTCATGAAGGTGCCATGTGTGATTTATTGTGGTCAGATCCAGAGGACATTGCTGGCTGGGGTTTGAGTCCTCGTGGTGCTGGGTATCTGTTTGGTGGCGATGTCGTACGTGCTTTCTTACATGCCAATCGTCTAGATCTGATTGCTCGCGCTCACCAGCTGGTCATGGAGGGCTACAAACACATGTTTGACAAAACCTGCGTCACTGTGTGGTCTGCTCCCAACTACTGCTATCGCTGTGGTAATGTTGCTGCTATCCTGGAGTTTGACGAGAACCTGGCATCCAGCTTTAAGATCTTTGAGGCCGCTCCGCAGGAGGCCCGTGGGACCCCCGCAAAGAAGCCTGCTCCCGATTACTTTCTGTAGTTTTACTTATTCTCCGCTATCCCCCGGGCTCTTGGTACCTTTTTTTTCTTTTTTTTTTAGTCTAAGAGAGTCCCTTATTTCTATTTACTTCCTATTCAAATAAACTATGTCAATTATTTTTGGAATCCAACAGCATGAAAGATAGAAAGAAAAAAAAAGTGTAACTTGGCAGTGGTGGTTATGCTGTGGTGACGCCTGGCCCTTGTGATGATATGTGATCCATGTTGCGTAGAGAATTTCGGATTACCTTACCTGCTGGGCTTCTAGGAATATTCTCTATAATGGAGAACCCGCCACGTAGGCGTTTAAACTTTGCCACTCGCTCATGCAGCCACTCCACCACTGCCTGACCACGAGCATTATCGTCGACGGCATTACGATTATCACTCTGCTTCTTCAGCACAAAATATCCCTTGGGAATCTCGGTGGCCTGGTTGTCATCGTAGACCGCCATAACCGCCGCGTCTTCAATGTCTGGATGCTCAGCTAAGAGTCCTTCAAGCTCTGATGGTGCCACCTGAAATCCTTTGAACTTGATAATCTCCTTCTTCCGGTCAGTAATATAAAAGAACCCGGCCTCGTCGATATAACCAATGTCTCCAGTTTGTAGAAACCCATTCTCATCAAAGATATTGCGAGTAGCTGTCGGGTTGTCGAGGTACTTGAGCATAACATTTGGCCCTTTGAAACACAGTTCACCCGGTTCACATACACCAAGCTCGTTCCCCTGGGTATCGACAACCTTTGCTTGGGAATTAGGTAGAAGAATTCCAATGGATTTTAGATTTCTGTGCCGTGTGGAAAGCATTGTCATTGCTGGGCTCATCTCACTCATCCCGTAACCCTGTATCACTCTGACGCCTGGCAAGCGCTGCTCTGTCATCTCAATAAGCGTTGGGCTTAGTGCGGCGCCTCCAGACAGGACTGTATGCATGCTCGACAAGTCGTAGCTATCTACGCGTGGGTCCTTTGAGAGGGCGCAAACAATGGGTGGAACAAGGTAGCCAAATGTGATCTTATACTCTTGCACAACCTTAAGAAAGGCGTCAAAGGAGTATCTACGCATAACCACTATGCAACCACCTAGTGAAACTGAGCTATGCATCACGTAGGAAAGACCGTATGCATGACAAAATGGAGCCAGTCCAAGATATGTCTCGTATTCTTGGCACATTGTGGTCTCTACGTCAAGCTTCTTCAGCTGGTTAATCTGCATTGCATTAGCAATCATGTTCCTATGTGTCAATACAACGCCCTTTGGTTTGCCCGTGGTCCCGCTAGAGTAGCACAGATAGGCAGGTGCGACAGCAAAGTCCTCCGGCTGCCCACTGCTAAATGGGTCATCTTCTTTCTCTATGGTGTTGTTCATAGAGTCCATGAACTCAAAAATCGAGTCTTCACACCCTATTCTGGACTCATCGAGCATCAGAATATGTCCAACTTTGTGGTCGACAAGTTGCAGCGCCTGCTCCACTGTGCTCCGTAATCCGTCACCAACAATAATGACCTTGCAACGTGAATTGGATAACTGATGTGCAAGCTCATGCGGCGTATATGATGCATTCGCTGGGCTGCAGGTAGCTCCTAAAATAACCAATAGAATATATAAACATGTACATTAGTTATAAAATATATCGGTATTTTTGACAATAGTTTTGTTAAAAACCTTTTTTTTTTTTTGAGTTGACAGGTTTTCTGTCTTTTTTGCACAAACTAATACAAATATTGGCTGAACGCTCAGTGGAAACTTACCCGCTGCCACAATTCCGTATGCGACAAATGGATAGTATATCTACAGTAGCTCTTACATAAATTATATAGAAGAAGCAGATGTGTTGATAGTTGCTATGCAATGAATGGATCTGATATTGGCTATGATATATAAATATTTTTAACAGGTCACTTACGCTGTTGTTGGCAAATGTAGCAACAACATCGCCCGCACGGATGCCACATTTGCTGCGCAGCGCAACTGCAAAACGCTTTGTGTATGCGATAAGCTGGTCGACAGTCACATACTCGTCTGTTGCAGAATCGACAAAAACTCTGTGGTCAGCACTTGACAGCCGTTTACACTCTGACAGAACATAGTCTGCGACGTTGACATTTGGTACCTCTATATGAGACAGCTTTGACTCGAATATCATGGCAGAAAAATATATGGGGGAGTGGGGATATTTTGTTTTTGGCGTATAAGAAATGCTCAAGCTCTCAAGAGGTAATAAAATAAAGAGAAGTTTGTGGATCAAACAGACATTCTCGTTTTATTGAAAGCCAGAAGCGTGGTTGTTTATATACGCATGTGAGAGGCATATGTGAAGATGTATCGGTGCGCTCGGTCATTTGGCTTTGTTTCCCATGCCATTCACATCAAGCTTGCCCAGCGACAGGTGGCTCTGTGTAGGGGCGCCACAAGAAAGAAACATGCAGGTGGAATGTCCTTGCTGTATGAAAAGGAAGCCACGACTGATGAGCAGCCAACAGATCAACATGGCACGCTAGACAAACGGCCTTGGCGCATGTCTCCCCTTGCACATTGTCCCTTGAAGTCTTCATTCATTCTGTGCATAGAAATAATAGGGAACAAGTGAATCAGTGGGAAAAGGAGGCGCCATTTCCAAATGGCAGAGAAGAGATCCATGGAGCGTGTTGTCTTACTCCGTATCTACTAATAAAGTCCAAGAATAAAATATATCAATGTGCACGTACAAGGAACAAGAACATTTGCACCTTTGTAAAACAAACAATAAACACGCAGAAACCCAGGAACATCTGAATATTTCCTGTAGGCATGGTAATACATACTACCGAAAACGAGAGGCACATTTTGTCTTTTTTTTTTTTTTTTGCCAATCATTCCTGCTCAGAAAGCTATCACGAATATGACCTTGTACAGCCGCCATCCACGGTGCTGGAATTTGGGGACTCATAGGCCTCGGAGGGTTTTGTGGGCTCCTGGGCAGAGCGCTGTTCAATCATCCGTGCACCAACGCGCGAGCGCTGATCCGCCACACGGATGGGCTCAGGCACACGATGCAAAGAGCAGCTGCGGACGAGTCCCACGGCTGTCTGTAGAGAAACTCTATGGCCGGAAGAAACAAACACCGGGTTGACTGCTGCCTGACCCTGTGGGGCAACCGCCATTCCATAGCACGTGCCGGATCTCCCAACTAGCTCCATTTCGCTGACGCCGCACCTGAACTCGTGCTTGATACTACGTGCGTCTCTGCCAGCCATATCATCAATGTGCAGAAAGTTCTTGGCAACGCCAACCGTGGGGATGTCCAGCTCAACGCCAACATGACATGCAGACCCGAATCGCCGCGGGTGCAGCATGCCGTTGCCATCAACCAGTACAACCTGTGGCATCAGCTCTGGTTGACTGCGGAAAAGCTCCGAAAACACCTGCTTGTACGCTGCTGCTTCTCTGAAGGCCAGAAACCCAGCCACGTAGGGCACATCAATGGTTATCTCTACGCACTGCTCATAGAGTACCTCCAACCTCGGAAAGGATAGAACCACAAGTGCTACTACTGCCAGGTCTTGGTTGCCGCTGTTGCCCCGCGGATAGCTGATGTCTATACCGCCCACTCGCTCCAGCCCTACAAACGCACCATTGTCAGCTCGATATTCAAAGTCAAGGCGGTCTGCGTCCTCGCACTGCGCACGCAACTCTTTCTGCCGCCGCTCCCACTTGTGAACCAGCGTCTGGTCCACTGCCATCATGCGTTGTTTGCAAAAGTATTGTTTGAAAAAAAAATGCCAGCTATACAACCCAGCTCTTGAATAGCAACAAGGTCATCATGCAAAAATGTTAGCTGCGGTTGCATGGCTGGTGATCTGATTGCATACTACGCGTCCCTGGATCGCTGCTCTTCTTACACATGTGTTCTACTGCAAGTCCCCCAAGTTCCTCTTTTCCATAACAAGTTATTTTTCTGTAACATCGTTTCTATTCCTGCTTACTGTATATACACCGCCTAATATCACTCTTTCCTCTCTGTACAATTAACTGTTATCCAAACCTTTCTTGTAACAAAGGCAGACCACACACACACAAACATGAAGCGAAGCCAGCGTCGATACAGACGCCAAAGTACAGCAAACAACCAGAAGGAATTCGAACAGCAGACAAGCGAGGAACAATTGGATACACTAGAACGTCTAATCGAGGAAGCACGGGCATTAACATACGAGGCAGTATATAGCCACTATCGAGACTTTTTGTCTATCCAGCTCTATGGCCACGATCCTCTAGACGAAGTAGCCACGCTCAATGACAAATACGACATTGCACGTACTTCTGCTTCTGATGCTTTAAATTCTGAAGATATAGAGCGTCTGGATATGGTTGGCCGTGCATTGCGGGCGGTTGTGCGATTAGCCAGAGCCCATGCGAGTTTGAAGGAGGTTGACGATCAGATACTCCATGGTGACGTGGCCGTTGCTGCTAGTTCGATTGCCGAGGCCACCACACTTCTGCTAGAGCTTGAAGATGATGTTCCGCGTTTGATCAATGTAGAACCACTGGAGATTTTGCAATCGCAGAACGTGAAGAAACGCGCCGCATTAAAATCAGAACTTGATTATTTGATGGACCAGATGTACCGAGTTAACGGGTCCTCAGATGTCTATGAGCTGACTGTGTCATACTGCATTATGTCTAATTACGACGACGTGCCTTATGAGAACCCAGTGACCCTCGGCGACCTGTTCTTTGCGCTGACGGAGCTGGGCATGGATAAGGAGAAGGCTGACACGCTTATTTCCTTATTAACTGATCGCTGGCTGGCACCGTTACTTCGAAATCCACACGACTCTCTGTCAGTATCGCGAACCAAGTTATTTGCAACCATGAGCATTGGTGCATTTACCGCCTCTAGCAGCAACAGCAAGCAAGAGACCATGTCTCTCCGAGTGGCTTCTATGTCTCGTCCGGATATGGAGCAACACTGCGCAACGTTGCGAGAAAAATGGGAGATAGTTCTAGGATTTGTGCGTGACGAGATATTTCACGAAGTAAATGTCGAAGAGGACCATGCTGAACTATTTGCGTATATGGGAGGGCAGTTGTGGACTACATTGTGGCCACTTGTCCGCGAGGAGCTGTTAGTACCGCTGGTGCCTGCCGATATTGATGACATCTCAGATACTCAGTGCATGGCTCCGCTGATGGAACTGGAAGAAGTATGGCTCAACACAGGTCTTATCACTGCAGATTCTATGTTTGTCCGCGACTCTATCCGTTCGTTACTGCAGACGTACGTCAGTAAACGCCGCTACGACCTGCTAACTACAGTAGCGACAATTTTGGCCAGCGAAGACGCCAACACTGTTACCGTCGGTGGTGAGGGTCCCGTTATTGATCTTCTTTGTGAGTATTCCTCGGGAGGCAAGAAGGAGGAAAAGGGATCGCAAAAGGCAGCAAAGGGATTTACGATGAGCGAAGACGATGAAGGTGGGTCGTTGGCTTTTATGCGGTGTTCTATTAGCGTACAGGCACAGACATTGGTAGAGTTTGCGCGTGAGACAATTGAGTTTACACATACTGGCGATGAGAAAACTGCTGCGTTGTATTTTCATGCTGTGCGCGATGCCTTTACGCTTTATCGCTGTCTTGTGCCCTGTCGTTGGGCGACTGAGCTGCTAGTTGACCCTAAGCGTGCATTTGTGATGCACAATGATTGTGAGTTTATCTGTCATCATCTTTCTACACTTGGCTATCGCCTTCGCGACCACTGGCCGCCTACGCTCAAGGCCTCTGCCACATTTATCGACCTTATAGCAGCCTACCGCGCACTAGCCAGATCCTCCCTAACACCCATGCTTAACCGCGTTCGAGATCAGATTACACAAGCATTGGGCTCTTGGACAGAACCTTATTGGCTTTCCTCAAAGCTAGGGAATGTGGACTTGGATATTGGCATGTTGGCTGGTGAGAGTGCGGAAGATTTGGACAATGCAGAAAATAGCCTAACTGTTGCCTGTTGTGGTACCATTGGACAGATTTCTCATGTTTCAAGTGCACATTTGTCGCGGGATATGCATTTAAAAGTCTTGGGAATCCTCTGTGATGTGGTAATTGCCCACGTTGCTAAGCGCTTAAAGGAGACTAAGACAGTCAGTGACTCTACAGCTAGAGAACTAATACGCTTAATTGGCCCCGTACTTTCCCTTGAGGATCGGTTTACTTGTACTGCTCTGAATGGAGGTAAAGCACCAGTAGCCAAATTCTCACAAGAGTGGGACCATCTCCAGACAGAGATTTGTCGATTAAGCAGCATCTCTGCACAGCGTACGTTTGAGGACATTGAAGTTTTACAAAAACCAACCTTCAAATATTGAATAAAGTGAAGGCAATAGCTCCAAAAACAAAGATAAAAATCTTACAGACAAGAAAAACAAAACAATCGTTTAGACCAGTCCAGGAGCCTCCACAGGAACCCCTGCTGGGCCCACTGCTGGTCCACCAAGCCCGGGAGGTGGCATCATCTGGCCTTGGCCTGGCGCACCACCGTTTTGCTGCAAATTTTGCTGCTCACTCTCCCACTGTTGCATCATCTTTTCACGGTCAGTCTCTAATGCAAGTGGAAATACGACCAGAAGAGCGCTGGTCGTAAGCACCCATCCAAGCTTCCCTACCAACCGTGCACCAAAATTACCCCAGTAGCCGATCGTACTGGCTGTGCGAGAGATCGCATGACGCTGACTAGCTGGCACAATTTCCTTTAGTGCTACTAGCCGCTCTAGCAACGATTCGTCTAATATATCGTCGTCCTCAAAGTCTGAATCGTCGTCGTACTCTTTCTCACTCAACGAATCAACGCTTTCCGATTCGGCGTCTGTAGTGTACTGCGAATCATCATCGTATACAGACTCGTCCTCAATTTCTACAAGTTTGACCATGTTGGCTTCCCTGTCTCGCCTTTTTTTAACTTTTTTTATGTGAGAAAAGTGAAATTTATTAGAGGTTGCAAAAGAAAGGCTTAAACTTGAGAAATCCTTTCACAACAAGTTTATCACCATCATCTCCCCCGATCTGCTGATCATAATCAAGCCTCGATTTCCATTATGCGGCTGCCTAACTAAGATTTGCTAATGATTCCTGCTCATCAGATAGTGGATATAAAGTAACAAATTTTAAATGTAATATAATATGTTACTAAAGCACTGATTTATTGTGCGCTGTAAAAAGCATATTTATAAAAGTGCGATAAATATCTTGCAACTAATTAGCGGTTTCTACCTACAAGCACTATTCTAAGCATCCATTTATTAATTAATTAGAAATATTCCACTCTTATTTAGATAAAAGTAATTAGATAACAGTTGTATGGCTTATGTTTAGCTACGTAATGGTTATTCCAGACTAAATACAACTATAATATTAAAACCAAAATTGAAATGAGATTTACAATGATAAAATATGGATACAAACTAACAGGATTATCGCTTAATAAAACAATACTAAGCATTTAAATATTTATTTAATATGCTTATGCTTTAAAACATGTTGCACATTATAAAACATGGTGTACTAACAATGGTTTTCTATTATTTTATGTGGAAATCCTATACTTGAGCATTTCTACTTGAAGGATAGACAGTAAATTCAAGCACTTGTGTCACATAAACCAGCTTTTTTTAACAACGTTTTGTAGATTTAATAACCCTCGGCAAATACAGAGTAATGATACTGTGCTAACCACTCTTTCTGTTTATGTAGGTTTAAACACCAGATTTAGATATAACTCGAAAAAGTTGTATCCAGCCTTATTATCCTAGATAAAACTGCAAAACATCATGCAAGTACTACCGTATTTAGATTGCTTGTCCTGCATTTAAAAGCGCAGGAAAGTGTCTGGGTTACTAAATAAACCTGATACAAACACCAATAGATAACAACAAAACAACATACTAACCTTTGCTTAGCTTAAATATATAGTATTCAAACAAATTAATCAAAAAATGACCAGCTACACTGCCATCATTGCTACTGCAGTTACAGTTCTTGGAGGTGCCCTTGCCACTGCAAACACTAACGCGCCTTCTAATTTTAATATCAGGACCACTGGGCAGACTGGCACTGTTGACAATATCCATGCCAAGCGTTGTGGCGGCTGTGGGGGACTCAATGGATGGGGATGGGGCAATGGTTGTGGATGTGGTGGCTGGGGTTGCAACGTATGCCGTGGATTCGGGTTTCCTGGGTTCTGGTAATCCGTAAAATACAAGGCCATTATAAAAAGTTATTAAATAAGTTGTAGCGCCTTTATTCGCGTTGTTGTTGCTAATTATACTAAAGAATCTTTAGACATTAACTGTACAATGGATCACGTCATACATATCTTTGAAATAAAAAACGTGACTCTTCGATATGCTGATTAAAAATTAAAAAGATATTTGCAGAGGTAGCTCAATGTTATGTTTAGGCATGTTTGTTGACAAACAGATTCTTAAATATCGAATAAACACATTGTGCGACTGCGCCGTTAATCCGAGAAAATCACGATCAAAGCTGCTAGAGACCCCTCAAGCAATGGCGAGTGCAAAACTTGGTGCATTCTGTGATCAGCAAAAAAAAAGAAAAGTTTGCTTTACTGTTTTTAGCATTATTATACATTCATGCGAAGAGGACCTTTTGCAAACGGAGACGAAATGTCAGATACGGAGGCGCAACCACAAAAGCAGTCCAAACGTAAGACTTCTGCTGAGATCCGCAAGGCACGACGTGAAAAAGAGCGGATAGCGAGAGAAGGAGCGCTTGAGACACAACAGAGCGCCCATCAGTACCTGCAAACATGGGATCAGCACCGAAAGCAGTGGAAATTCAACAAGGCCAAGCAACTTTGGATAGTTCGGCACCTCTACTCCGAGTCTCAGGTACCAGCACCGTTATTTGATATTGCCGTGCGCTATCTGGGAGGCACTAAGGGAATGCTGCGCGATAGCATGCTAAAGGATGCACGTTTAATATCCAATCCTGCAGAGGCAATTACAGAGCAACAAAAACAGCTGCGCACCCGCGCTCTGGGGTTGATGCCCACGCATGTAACCAAGGGGGAAGCCAAGACAAAGAGAAGGGTAAACGAGAAAGCAGCAGCAGCAGCAGCAGCAGCAGCAACTGCTACAACAGATACAGGAGAGGAAATATCAGCAAATAAAACACCTCAAACCACCAACGTAGACGAGGATGATGATACAAAGGAAGATGAGGTGCTAGATGTCCCCTTGGGCATAAGGGAACGCGCCGACCGTGTCATTGAGATTTTAACATCTCCGATTCCTGTAGAGCCCGAGCTGTCTTCGAGCGAATCGGAAGATAAAGAGAGCAACAAACGCAAGCAAACGGATAGCTCCGACTCCAGCGACTCTGATTCCGAAACAAGGAAGAAATCAAAGAAGCAAAAGTCAAAGGATAAGTCTAAAGGATCGAAGACGAAGAAAAGCAGTAAAGACAAGAAGGACAAGAAAAGCAAGGATAAAAAAGAGAAGAGGCATAAAAAATCAAAGGTGGATATGTAAAACTGTTAAAGTTTGTGCAGATTTGCTATGCTAATGATTATAAATGTTCAAGCAGTTCTACCAAAGAGTTGGGTAGGAGAGTGGAGTTCAATATAAAGTCCCGATAATATTGATTTTAAGAAGTTTTATATAACCAAGAATAGATGTTATCTAAATCAAACGTCTAGTCAATGTAGAACTGGCGGTCCTTGATCATCCACAGTATGGAAGTAATAGCAACACAAAATGTACTGATGACCGGGCCAGGAAACTTTACAGAGCGGAACACAACAATCTCTGAAAGAAAGTGGGTGCCAGCGATCACATACGACCAAAAAGTCAGATCATACAGAATCTCATTGTCCATGTTAAACGCGCATTTATATCGCAGAATAGCCGAAAGCGCTGTCCACGTTGCAAACAAATGGGATGTCAAAGTAGTAACCTGCTGTGGCTGTTTCGAGTATATTTTACGTGTCATCCCTAACGGAGAAACCATACACTGCACTGTGTTAAACACGGAAAATACAGCTGACAGCCAGATAAACTTTGGAAGCCCACCTTCGGGAACCGTAAATATGTCTCCTAACATTGATAAAAAAAATGTTCTTAGAAATTTTAAAGCAAAAAAAAAAATGGTATAGCTGCGGAATAGTATTAACCATTTTAATACTTGCGTTGAAGAGCATGAGTAAACATATTTTTTGGCGGAGACACTGGTATCTTGTGGGAATCGGTGACGTAAAAAAGCGGGGCATAGGTTAATCATAAGTTTGGTGCACACGACAGCTCTCCTAAACCGAAGCCGCCGACCCAACATGCTGGTAGTATAACTACATTGATGTGACAACATTATTAGCGAGATTTAGAAGATATGCCAAGCATATGACGCGTCGTTAGTCCAGCTTAACACGTTTTTCTGCGCATTGGGGACATCTGCAAGCAAACCCTACGGTACAACAGTACTCGCGGTTTGTGAGGTAATAGTGGTTCCCAAAAAAGCAGAAAAAAATATTTTTTTTTCTTGTCGTTCTGTGCAACTTTCCACTTTGCTACCTCCCTTAACACCTTTATCTGTTCTGTTGTCCGCCAATGCTTGCATTAAAATTCAAAAGTTAGCTCCTGTTTCTAATCTGCATTCAAAACATACACATTCTCTAAAAAGAAAAAATGGGCGTGGTGGAGGAACTCAAATACGGCAACTGGAGTTTATACGGCCAACTTGTTGCACTTCTTTCAGGAGTCCTTCTAATTATATTGGGTGGAGTGACGCTTTTTGCTCACATTATTTACTCAATTCTGGCCATTGTGTTTGGTGCAGTCTGCATACTTATTGAGCTACCGTTTGTGCTTAAGATATGTCCAACAGGTCCCGTATTCGATAAGGCTGTGAACGCATTAAACAATCACTGGCTTCGCTTCCTTGCCTACCTTGTCTTTGCCATAGTTATGTGGTCGTCGATGGCCCAGAGCAGTACGGTTTTGGCTATTGGCGCAGCTACTACGACATTGGCTGCTGCTTGCTATTTAATTGCAGCCATCAAGAAGCAGAGCCAAATGACGACATCCTTGCTTGGCGGAAGCGGAGTTGAAAACCAGAGCCATCACGGCTTTGATACCCGCTATGCACAGCCCGTCTAAATGACTTGAACACTTGACCAAATCCAAGCATTCCGCTGGTTCGGCTCGTCATGGGAAACGGCTTGTGTTCCGAGCCCACCACATCATTGATGCGCGTGCTTGCATTCTCGTCAGCAACTGTCAATCCAAAGTACGCTAAAGCAATCTTCCACAAAGAAGGCTTTCACCTCCACTTACAAGCAATTCAGAATTATATTTCTTTTTTCAAATTGAACACGCTCTATATAAGTTCTGTACTATTGTATCTCTTTTATATTTCTTATGAAACTTGCTAGCAGTGCCGTGTGGTCGTTTGCGGTGGCTGGTTTGGTGCTGACCACTGGCGCAGCGGCATCTCCTGCGCAGCATGTATTTGCTCCACACCGTCCTCAGGACTTCGATGCCGATGCACTTGTTGGTACTTCACCAGTTCGCCATGCTACTCCTAGCCTTCTCAGCAATTCCAAATGGGAGCGCATCGAGAGCATGGCTGCATTGCCTAACTATCAACTGCGCGTCAAGCAGCCAAAGCTCTGCGAGACCAACGCCACGCAGTATAGCGGATACCTTGACACTGATGAGGATAGCCACTTTTTCTTCTGGTTCTTTGAGGCCCGAAACGCGCCAAAGCGCGAAGAAGCACCACTAATCGTGTGGATGAATGGTGGGCCTGGATGCAGCTCGTCCACAGGCCTACTGATGGAGCTTGGTCCCTGCCGTCCTGACAAGGGTGGTGCATCAGTGTCGCCACACAAATATGGCTGGGACGACCAGGCTCATGTAATCTTCCTTGACCAACCGCTCAACGTTGGGTTCTCATATGGCAGTGATGTAGTTAACTCGATTACGGCAGGCAAAGATGTGTACAACTTCCTTCAACTATTCTATCACTCATTCCCAGAGTACTCAAAGGGCGAACTGCATATCTTTGGCGAGTCGTATGCCGGCCACTATGTGCCAGCCACAGCCAAGGCCATCCACGAAAAGAACGTCGAATTCTCTCAAAAACTAGGTCTGGGTCTTCTTAGCACTGTTGAAAAAGAGAAGCGTGTATTGCCACTGACATCGATTGGCATTGGCAATGGTTTGACTGATCCGCTAATTCAGTACAAGTACTACTCTACCATGGCATGCAACTCTACTTACGAGCCAGTGCTGTCAAAAAGCCAGTGTGATAGTATGGACAGATCATATCCTACATGTGCACGGCTAATTGAAGCATGCTACAAGTGGCAAAATGCGCTTGCTTGCTATCCGGCTGAGACGTACTGCAATAGAATGTTGTCCACTTATGCACAGTCGGGCGCAAATGTCTACGACGTACGCATTCCGTGTGAGGGTGGAAACCTGTGCTATCCTATATTGAATGATATCGATGCCTTCCTTAACAAACCTGAAGTACAGAAGGAGCTTGGTTCAGATGTAAGCGAATTCGCATCATGCTCGGAAAAGGTTTATATGGGTTTCACACTTAGCGGTGACTGGATGAAGCCCTATGTCCGTGAGATTCCACCACTACTGGAGGCTGGCATCCGCGTACTGATATATGCTGGTGATGCCGATTTTATCTGCAATTGGTATGGAAACAAGGCCTGGTCTGTGGCGCTTGAATGGAGTGGCAAGAAAGAGTTTGCTAATGCTGCTGATAAGGAATGGCTGGTTGATGGCAAGTCTGCTGGCGAGGCCCGTACACACGAGAACTTCTCATTTGTGCGCGTGTTTGGTGCCGGCCATATGGTTCCGTATGATCAGCCAGTGAACTCACTGGATATGATTAACAGATGGCTGGCTGCCAAACCCTTCTGAGTCTCTTGTGTTGCAAGGCTTGGATTCTTTTGTGCTGGAACCTGTTTCTTCACTTTATTCAATTTTAAATTCAATGTAGCTGAGTTTTCTGGATGTTCAATATTAGCCTGGCATTTATATTTCATCGTTTACCGTGGCTCTGGATTTAGTAGCTGATTTCTTTTATTCAGTTTCATTTACGTGTCTTATTGATTTCTAATAAGCAAGCCGCTTTCACATATAAAATGTACATGTAATATATATTAGGACAACAACAATCAAAATTGTTTTTAATGTAAAATTTACTTCTAGACTAAGCATCTCTATATTGTAGCTAACAATTCGGTACCAGAGACACCAACTTAGTATTAAGAAAACCTTGAATCAACACTACCAGTTATAGTCACAAGGATTATATGCTTGAAATCGTTTCATACGTTAATCGAAAAGGCAATAATGCTGTCCATATGTTTTCTTGACTAGTGTCTCAAAGCAATACTGGCGATTCCGTTACTAGAACCAGCCATGCGTGCAGTAAGAGAGTTTGATTTTCTAGCAGATTTTTCAGCAACAAGGTCAATTATGCATTGACTATAGATTGTTGTAATTTTAATTCTAGAATTGTTAACATACACCAAATATTTTCCAAAATAATAGAACCTACATGGATCACTTCCAATAGCACCTTGTTTTTTGGTGGTTACATTTCCTGCTCGCAATCCAGGAATTTCCTTATGTATTGCAGCAATATTTAACTTGTAAAGAGGTTCGTTTGCTAAACAGTGTAACATGGATCAATATAATGTAGTCTAGTAAAATTTTATAGAAGATGGAATAATTTCAGTCTTAGAAAAATAAATATAACAATTATTATAGGTGTGTGGTCTATTGGGGGATAAAAACGTAAAAGTGGTCTAAAAGTTTACTGGAATGTATCAACAAGAAGCAGATTGGACTGTTTAAATAACACGATAGACTTTGAACTAGCACCTTTATTCCTTGTTTTTAAAGGGTTTTACCTCTCGTGCGAGCATAGCTAATTGTTTTAAAAGACCTTTTAAAAGCAGAATTGACAAAATAACATAAAAGGTGTTTTTTTTTTGTTGAAGGTGTAGCTTTAGCAGATGCACAATAAGCAACGTGCTCTTTTCTTGCAATTACTCTACCTTGCTTGAAAAGCATCTTTAACACGATGTTAAAAGAAATCTAAAAATACACATCAAAGAAGCGTAATATATTTTGGATTCATTCTCTTAGATGATACTGCCTTTAACAAATGCTTTTGGCGCTATAAAGTTAGTTTGTAATTACATTCTCGCTGATTTTGTCAGGTTTCGCGTTGAAACACATTTTAGAGTTCAATCTGTGTGCATGCATCCTGTTTGTTAATTAACCAATTTATCAACAGCCGGAACCATGTACTAGCTAAAAAAAATGTTATTTTTAAAGCCCACATTTATTGAGCATCACAAAATATATCAGCAGACATTACAACAATGTAATTGAATTAAGGAATAACTGTAATAAACATGATATTGCAGACGCAATAAAAAAAAAAAAGACAGCAGAGAAAATAAGGCCATGCCTTTGTGCCTCTCCTCCCAGTAATGTAAATAAAGTAAAGTGTTTAAAGCTAAAAATGGAAGAGGAGGAGAGGATGTGCCAAATAAAAATACAATCCCAGCCCTCACTCTTCACTCTTCTATCGCCCCCATAGATAATACTGGGGAAGAAACTAATAAAAAAGAAACAAAAAGGTGCACCAGGATAAGCCGCAGCAAACGGGTGAATGTATAACAGAGCAGTGCTGAAGTAGTTGTGTGCACTTTTCTAGCCGCAAATATAGCAAAAAGGCAGAAACAACACAGAAACCCAAGAGCAACAAAAGCACACAACAGACACATCCACCCACGCAGCAGTGATAGCAACATAAACCTAAAAGTAAAAAAGGAAAGAAGGGAGCAAGAAGTACACAGAAGGTAATGAAGAATGTCGGGCGCCAAAGCACACATTTAAAGCAAAAGATTGCTTAAAGCCCTGTGTTCATCATGTTACTATCGTTGAGGGGTGGCCGTGACGTGTTTATGCTGGCAGCACCAGCAAGCATTGCAGCTAAACCGCTAGAGGCCTGGGGCTGCTGTCCAATGGCCGACGGCGATATTCCAGACTCGAGCTCTTGTATCCGGGCATGCTGGCTCTGCAGGGCCTGCTTCAGCTGGCGGATGTACTCGACAGACTTTTTCAAAATGACGCCCTTGTTGGGTTTCATATTGAGGTCGATCATTGTCTCTGGCAGCAGCATGTACAATTCCTGGATACGGTCGTTGATGTTGTCGCGCCGACGTCTCTCAACGGCATTGTGGCTCTCTCGGCGGCGGCGCCTCTTTTCAAAAGTCATCACGGCCCTACAAAACAAGAAATATGCAGGCGTGGATGTGTATGCAAGACACATCATAGTAGTTAGAATGGCTGTGGTGTCCGTATCAGTCTGGGTGCGCTCATAGCAATGAAGTGCTTAGAGAAATGACAAGAATAGAAACGCAGGCGCCCACGCGCAGAAAGCGGATGTGCAACATAGGGCAGAGGGGGGGGGGATAAGAGAGAGCAAAGCGGGCAAATATGCGAGCAGAACAAGAAGGCTTTGACACATTGTCAGCGGCACAGTGCTGCTGCAGACATCTGCTGCAAAATTACGTGCATCCGCCTGCTAGTGGTGTTGCTGCCGCCATCCCTCACCAATGCTGTGCACCAGCCAATGGGATATACGTATAAAATGAAGAGCCAACAATGTAGTTTGTACTTACGATTTCTGCGAATCGCCGTCATCTTCCATGAGCGACATCAGCGTCTGGTTCTGTGGCGAAAAGTCAGCGGCGTTAGAGCCAGCCATTTGCTGCGTTGCAAAAGCCGACGGGTCCAGGGCCGAGCCAATGTTCTGGTGTTGCGCAAGGTGGTTCTCAAACCACTCCGAGTGTACGGGCAGAGACATGCTCTGAAAGCCAGGGCTTGTGGGCTGCGGGCTGGCGCTTAGGGCCTGCATGCGCAGCATGTGGTCGGTGGCAACCGCTGCTGCCTGGCGCTGGTTGGTCAATAGCGTACCCGGGATGCTGGTGGCCATAGCGCCTGAAGCCATCGCTGCCAGGCTATTGTTTGGATAACTGCTGCCTGCCGACAGTTCGCCTAGGTCTTCCGCGCCAGGCGAAAACATGTCCTGATGTCTGGGAGAGCCTAGCTGGGCATGAAAAAGGTTCTGCTGCGGTGTCTGTGGCTGGTGGAACGAGTGCTGCTGCTGCTGCTGCTGGTGATGCTGCTGGAGCTGTTGCTGGAAGCTGTTGGCAAATCCGCTGCGATCATAGTCAGTACCAAAAGAAGCTGCCGAGCCGTTCAGCTGCTGGTTGCCGCCCGAAACGCGGCTAATGTTGATGGGTGCCGTGCCGGCTGATTTGGGGTCGTTCATAGCAATTGATGTGCCGGGCAAGCTACCGCTTGTATTATTGTTGTCTGTGGCAATGTTGAGGTGCGTAAAGCCAGAAAGCTGGTCAGACGTGTTAAAGTGGTAAGCAAGCTGCTGCAGTATCTTCGGGTTAATAGAAGTATCCAGCGGCGAGCCGCTCATAGTACTCGGGGTAGTAGGCAGCGGTATGTGTGCTAATAAAGTCTAATAGAGTAGCACAAACTTTGCTCACTAACAACTCTGGTTTGTCTACTTGACAAACAAAAACACAAGAATGAAAAGGAAGCACAGTTGGCTCTTTAAAAGCAAGCGTATCTTGGTTAAGAAATATGCTGCAGCAGCCCAGTAATAAAAAGGCTTGACCCCTCCTCTTGCGTGCTCACGAGGTGTATTGATGTGCTGAGAGGGCCAGACAGTATCGGATGTGAGGGGAGAGGGAGTTCCAAAACAAAAAAAAAAAAAAAAAACCAGATGGCACCGTGTGTGGGTGATGGCTGTGGAGGATACTCGAATAAAATGAAAGGCGCACTTGTTTGGTGTAGCGCAAAAATATAAGCAAACGTGTCTGTAAAGGAGGAAAATTGGCTTGCTAATATAAAATTATAGCTTGGGTGGTCAGAAAGGGGATGGATTGAAGAAGAGAAGAACGCGGCATCTGGGAGGGCCGCAACCATCGCTACAAATAGTGGTGGGCAAAAAGAAAAGAAAGGGAAAGGGGCGCTGATTATCCTCCGCCTCTTCCCGGGTCAACAACCCAGCCCCTGACCCCCCCCACCCTTTCTCTTTGAACTTTTTTTAACACAAAAAAAAATCAGAGCCGAAGTGCGCCGGCTTTTCAGACTAGCTCCGCAGCGCGTCGTACGCTCCCCAGCTCTGCGCACTCACACAGTCTCCCTTTTCAGTCGCTCTTATGCCCACAAGCAGTCTCACAGTTTTTCATGTTTTTTTTTTACCAAAGACGCCTTGACTGCTTGTGCGCGTGCACAATCTTTGTCTCCTAATTCGTTGAATTCTGCTTATTCTACTCCTTCCAAAGCACACACAAGGTTTTCTTTGAACACCTGCTAATACGTAATTTGCCTCAACAGGCTTCCGGCCACTTCCACGACACTTTAAAGCCCATCTACTACTGGCTTTCGCAGCCTGTATTACCAGTTGTTGCCTCAAACAATATTTTATTAATTTGATGCGACGTCCCCGCTCTGTAACAGCAAACGAAAGTAACCAAGGCAAGCGAATGCGTACTGAATCCGACAAAGCACAGCTCTACGATCGGCAGCTAAGGTAAAGCAGACAACGAACACATGTCACAAAGACGTCGATGTGTATGGCGACTATATAGAAAAATAGCGCATGTGCACATAAGCTAACTATTGGACGAGAGTTATATACATCTCTGTACTACGCTTGGCTGTCAAGATTGGACAAATTATCTTGGTTATAGGCTCTGGCAGAAGGATGGTCAGGCTGCTCTAGAGCGGGCGCGAGTACTTGTGTTTGGATCGTCAACATTGGCTTCCGAGTTATTGAAGGATCTCGTTTTACCAGGTACGTGTGTGGATCCATGTTGCAATGCACAAGGAAAAATTCTTGTTGACTAATCTTTCTGCTTGCGGGCAGAACCTGGAAGTGTTAAAAAAAGAAAGCTCCATTCCCCCCCATCCGTGCAGCAGATCCCGTGGCATGCCACCGCGGGACCGTTTAATTCCTTTGTCGGATAGTCAGAAACGCGCGTGCTAAACTGTGAGTTCTGCCATTCATTTGCTCTGTTTTTTTTCCATTTCATTTGTGGCGATAGGGATTGGCGAATTTACCGTGGTCGATGACGCAACGGTCGATGAACAAGAATTGCGCACCAACTTCTTTGTGCGTCCAACGGATCTTGGGCGGTTGCGTGCGCAGTGCATTGTAGCCAATCTTTCTGAGCTGAATCCCGACGTTATTGGCCAAGCTGTTGTTGCGTCGGCGGTCGATTTTATGAATTCTAATACCGAGCTGTTTGATACCGCGTCGCTGGTGATAGTGTGTGCACAGCCGGAGTCTGTTGTGTGCGAGCTTAGCCGACGCTGTGATAAGGCCAATATCCCGATGCTTGCTGCCTCCAGCGCTGGGTTCCAGGCTGAAGTGCTCACCTCTGTTTCCGAACATACTGGTAAGTACTACTATCAACGACGTGTTTTGCTATTGCTCCGTCCACTGCAACAGCAGCAAACTACCCCCCCCCCTTCGGCAAAAGTTTCGCTTGGCTGCTGCGGGCCTTTTTTTACTTTACTGCTTGCTTGTCTTTATAGTAAGGCGCCCTTACTTCCACAAGCCCTGCACGTGCGGGGGAGAGATTTTCGAGGGCTTGGCATTATCTTCCGTCTCATCTGTTTCTTCTTCTGTGGAGTAGGCTACTCTTTATCCAACCACAGCTTTTCTTAGCCGGGACAGGGCGGGTGGAATTACTACCGGCAATGTCACGAGGCCGCTCGTGCGTGCTTGTTTTTCTTATGGTCTGGTTACTGCTGCTAGTGGTATTAATGCAGCTGTTCTTGGTAATGAGACTGCCGAATAGTCACACAATTGTACCTGCTGTATGTCACCAGGTTAAAGGAAAAGCCAGGTGTATGTCATGTATTCTGGCTGCACCATGTTTGGAGACATTTGCTTTCTTCTACCCCACCCTTCGGCATTTGTGTGGGTTTGTAATAGCCGATAGGTGAATTAACCTTCACTCGCATTTGTAAAGTGTGCCTGTAAAATTAATTTATACATCTTGCCCGCTGTAGTCGTCGAATCACATGCAGACACCAGAGCAGACCTGCGCGTTATGACGCCATTTGCAGAATTACGCAAGTATGCTGACTCTGTGAACCTTGAAAGTATGGATTCTACAGATTTGGCGCACGTCCCTTATGTTGTACTTATCATCAAGGCTCTGGACAAGTGGGCTGCTGATTCGGGTGTGGAAAAGAAAGGCTTGGAATACAAGCAGAAGTCGGAGATAGCTACTCTCCTCAGGGAGATGGCGCCCACCCCCGACGAAGAGAACTTTAGTGAGGCTGCGAATAACGTTATTATACTTTGTGTTGACTATGAGGTTCCTTTGGAGGTGAAGCAGATCCTCGAAGACCCTGCAGCCAAACTGATTGCTTCCAATGCGCAGGTAAGTTTTTGCTGTCCATCGGATGAAATCAGATTGGACTTTAATATTGTTGTTTTTTCACATGCTTGTTTTGGATGCTGGAGGATGCAGCTCTCTGGCGTTTTTTTCTATGACGCACTTTTGCCGCGTTTGTCTTCCTTTGAGGCACAATCAATCTTCGGGTATCACGCTGGTCATGCGGCCTGAACAATTCTTAGGTGCCACGTGAGCCACTTGAATTATTAATTACTGCCACCCTTGTTTTCTCCTTTCGGCCGCTGCTGCGGAGTGCGAATCGCCTTCCCTCCAGGGATGCAGAGGCTATTTTATGCGCAACACGTGTGCTCTACTGCCACATACTTTAATTAATCAGTTGGAAATAGTCGGAAGAGAGGAATAATTTTTAGCTCAGCTTGTATGTGTGTGCTCCGTCTGCTTAAATTTAATTAATAACTGCAAACACTTGTTCTTTTTTGTTTTATCGTGTAGACAGACAGCTTCTGGTTGTTGGCCAATGCGCTGCGCCGGTACATGGAAAGCACGTATTCCGAGGGCATGTTGCCGCACAGCGGTGCAATTCCAGACATGAAAGCCGACACAAATTCGTATATTGAACTTCAGCGTCTGTACAAGCAGAAGGCTGAACAGGATAAGACTGAGTTGACAGCCCATCTGCACAATGTTCTACAAGAGGCGTCCTTGCCTAGCAATCATGTGTCTCCTGGCACAATCGACCTGTTCTGTAAGAATGCGAATCGCCTCCGCCTAGTGCGTACACGTTTGCTGCACCAGGTACTTGAGTCTAAGCCTGATAATCTGGAGGAACTGGCTGGTAATGGCGTGCTTGCGCACTATGCACTTTTTAGAGCCACAGATGCGTTCTATGTCAAGAGTGACCGCTATCCGGGTGCTCCTCCCCAAAATGATTCACCTGCAAAGCTTGACGATATTGTTCAGAAGGATACACCCGTACTGAAGCAAATTGCAGAGTCGTTAATGGCCGAATCTTGGGGGGTCGCAGACCCTGAAGTACCTGAGGATTTGGCTGCTGAGTTTGTGCGTTCGGGAAATCTTCAACTTCATAGCACCTCAGCTTTCGTTGGAGGGATTCTTGCTCAGGAAGCTATTAAGCTTTTAACTCATCAGTACGTTCCACATAGCAACATCACCATCATAGACGCTGCTAATTCTAAGTTTGTAGCTACAAAGGTCTGAGTCTCACCACAATTTTTATTACAGTAGCAGCTATTACAACGTTCATAGATGTGCTTGTTGAAAAAAAAAACAGCCAGCTAGTATAGTTTATTTCTTTCAATCAGGGGATACTTCCATTGAAGATTTTACTAATGGTATTCATATTTTTTGCATTTATTCTAAAAACAAAATACTTCTGATGTATGCATTAGTTATAATGAAAGGCTTTATGTTTGGAAGCAACGAATTAAGAAGTATTAACATGTGTTGGTACTATTGAAAATAAGTTAATAAAATGAGGGATGTTCTATGTGGAACTACCAACACCATTGACCTGGTTAACAAACTTGAACAGATCATCACCACCAACGTCATAGTAATCCAATGTAATAAAATTAAGAACACGCTTGTCCCAGACACCCTTGCAGGTCTCCCAATGAGCATTTAGCGAGTCTATTGAGTTATATCCATGTTTCTTGACCTGATAAGCAGTTATTGGAGTATCAATATTTTCCTTTCCAATAGTTAGACGGTTATATGCAAAGTGATTCATGACAATGAGATCACGCGGGATGCTATCCCGAGGGCGGTCCTGATTGCAAGGGAACTTTTCAACAGGGTTCACATTTGCATATGGTATTTCAACAATATACTCCCATTCAGGAAGAATATATGCCACTTCGTTGGTATTTGCCTTGTCGTCAATAAAAACAACCAAGCGTTCATCCTTGTCAATCATACTTTCTAGTGTCGGCCAAGCGTATCCATTATGTTCCTTGTTAGGCTTAAATTCTGGCTTAAAAGCATACTTGTCGATTTCTGACTCTTCAAAGCTTGGGCTTAAATCCTTTGGTGCAAATCCACTAACATTCTCAATAATGAGAGTAATAACCTCGCGTGGATTTGCATCCATAAACTCTTTGATTACCTTTAATGTATCGACAAGTTTACCCTTGTCAATAAGCGCACACGACGTGTGGCAAAGATGCACAGAGTTCAGCAGATTGCTGGTAGTTTTTGAGTTGCCTGTAAACCATGATGCTATTTTGTTTAACACTCCACCTAATGCGCTGGTTGAAACCTCTGCTTCCGCTGATCTTACCACATCCAACATAAACGCCCGTACTCCATCACTAAGCTGTTCGCTAATTGTTTTATCTTGATTAAGCACCGGAAGACCTTTTGGCGGCGGATACGCATAAGAGTTGTGCGTGCATGCAAAGCTTACCTCGTTATATGCACGATCACAGAGTTCTACATGTCCGTTGCACGGGTTGCTTGATTCGCTATACACTGTATGCAACGATGCTGCAAGGATAATTGCTTTAAAAAATCGGGTCATTACAGAAATAAAGTATGCAAAACAGCAAAATGTAGGACCCGCGTTTAAAAGAGGATTAAAAGTACAAGAAAATATCAAAAAAAAGAAGTTTTAAAGGAAAGACAGGGAAAATACCTGGATAAAGGAAATGTGGAGTTAACAAGAGATGTTTCAAATCAAAAGTGGTATTGTATATACAGGCTTTTAAGCAAATTGTCGTGGTGAAAGGGGATCACTCACTGCTTTTTAACAAAAAAACTCTTTGTCCTTTTCTACTGTGAGTGCTTTGTTTTATTCAAGCATGTTTGCTTTACGCCACGAGAAGCAGCGCTATATGCTTTATTTGGATACAACTGCTCTACTCACATGGCTCGTATACTTTTCCAACATGCAGTGAGAAAACAACCGCTGTGCTGTTATTATACTGGCACGAGTTTGTTAATTATTGTCTGCAGATGTATCTGTTGCTTTATTGAATATTGTACCTTTCATAGTACCCAGGTGATAGGAGGCGTATGTCCTCTAGCACATAAACATCGCGCTAACGTGACAACTAATCGGAAAATTGAATGATCATTCCGATTTGGTGCGCGTGCTTACATTTGTAGGTCAACATGTGATGTGTACAGTTTTTAAGAAAACTATTGGCGCATGAAAAAAAAATATATATTTGCGTCGCTCAATGTAATTTTAGGCAGCGAGTAGTCTTGTGTTTTGCGTCAAGAGAAACAAAGTGTGTGCTTGATTGGCGTGTGTAGTTGGCGGGCACAGTTTGCGTCGGCAGACAAGAAGAAAAACCCAAGAAACAGATCAACATTATTAGTAGTTTTAAGTAGCTACATAGCATAGATGTTTTTAGCAATAACATAGCAATACAATACAATACATGTAACTTACAGTTGAACCTCGTTTAGTCGATACTCAATTAGTCGATAATCCACCGTAAGACGATAGAAAATACATCCACCGAGCTGGTAGTTAATAGTTTGGCTGGTACTAAAGCGATACCTTGCCAACACGATAACTCGGTATTATTTTTGGCTCAAGTCGATAGGTGGGCAGACACTGGGTCACGTGTACTCGAATGGATTGGACGACAGACAACACCCAATGTGTGTTGTCCATCGTGTCACGTGATTGATTTAGGAACAATTTGTGATTAGATTTTGCCGCATTATCAATTTTTTTTAGTCGTTTTTACTGAGTTTCAATTGTTTTCTATGGGGTTTTTGTCGTTTTATACAGAGTCTATTGTTTCATCTTGAATACTTTTTTATATTTCTTTGGTTGTTTTTTACATTACATCTACAGGCAGTAGCACAGAGAGTTAAAGCACATACTATTCTTATAGAACAATATTTGATAATGTCTCAGTCTGGTT
>KZ303493.1:231826-253815 GCA_002705745.1 Coemansia reversa NRRL 1564
AGCCAAGCTGCGCAAAATACGGCACAGCTTGGTTTGCCGGGCCCATGTACACCAGCTTGCCCTGCGCCAACAGAATAAGTTTGTCAAATTGCGCGACCATCTCGGTGCTGGGCTGGTGGATGGTCATCAGTGTGCACAGGTTGCGCTTGCGGGACATCTCCTTTGTCAGCGTCACGACCATTTCGGCGGACGATGAGTCCAATCCAGACGACGGCTCGTCCAGCATTAGAATGGATGGATCTGTCACAAGTTCAGCGCCGATACTCACGCGCTTGCGCTCACCGCCGGACACGCCACGCATGCCGTAGCCACCGATCATTGTGTCTTTGACGTGCGAAAGCCGCAGCTGCCGCAGAACTGTGGTAACGCGTTCTTTCTTGTCGTCAAGTGAATATTTTTCATTAGGCAGCCGCAGCTGTGCAGAGGCCATCAGTGTCTCCTCAACTGTCAGCGACGGGTACATTAGATCGTCTTGCTCCACAAACGCCAGCATGCGCTTGAACGTGTGCGGATTACGTTTGGCGCCCTGAAATTTAATATCGCCCTCAAGTCTTCCGCCCTGCACGCGCCCTGAAAGGATGCTGAGCAGCGTAGTTTTTCCCGCCCCCGACGAGCCCATGATTGCAACCAGCTCGCCTGGGTAGATGCTGCCGCTTAGGCCATGTAGGATGCGTCGTGTTCCGTCTTTTGATTTTACATCATAGTTCAAATTGTCCCAGCTAAGAATCGGCTGGGCGTTCTGGGGCTGCGTAACTGTGGCGTCAAAATAGACCATTGTTGACTGGGGATATACGCAAGCAAGTAAAGAATATTAGCAGAATGAGTAATGTATTACTCTCCGTCGCAGGTATCAATAAGAAAGCAGATAACTATTGGATTTTGGTTGTTGTGGCCTTTCTACATCCTCTCGCTGGACACGTCAGCCTAGTCAGCTTTTATACATCCTTGACGCTTGCTTTTCTCTGCTTCATAACCTCGAAAACCGAGGATGGATTACTAATATCACTAGGTACACTGCTGTGCTTTTGCAAGCACGTAATGTCTGGTAACGTTTGCTTGCAATGACTTTTTGAAAGGAATAAGCTAGAGGAACGGAATTGATTACAAATCACAAAAAAAAAAAAGATACGCAAAAGAAATACCTCAAGTCACCGCGTACCAAACTTCTGATGATCAGTTATCCAGCACATTGGCTTATAATTACCAACTATTTTTCTGTATTTTGTGAGACAATGACAGTCACTCAATGTGTGCAAATCTGTGGAAAGCATTACGCACGTTTTTTTTTCCACCCTTAAAACCCGACAAAGCCATTGCACAGCAATCGCATCCCGAGGGTCGGAATTTTTTCCCCCGAAAAGCCGATTTTTCAGCCGTAGCAACAATTTCCACGCCCCCAAAGAAATCCGTGAACATTATTGTCGGATTTCTAAGCTGAGAATGTTCTTTTTAGATATTTTGTTTGAAAGCAGCAGCTCCACAAAAAAAATAATAATCGATAAGTCAGAATCTAGCCAAATCTGGAGTAACCCTTGCGATCAACGTCAGATTGAAACCACCTGCACACCCAAAATGAAATCGGAGAAAAAAGAACAAAATTAAATCAAGACATAACGACAGTATACAATGTAAAATTAAAAAAAAAAAAAGTAGTCAAGACCTGATCAAGGCAGCTGGCAAAGGCAGAGGTTGTTATTAGAAAAGGTAACGGTATCAAAGTGCGTTGTCAAATAAAGCGAAAAAAGAATAGTAGCAACGCTGGTAGCTTGGCTAGAATTTCAAGGTTAAATATAATCCTGAAAATCATTTCTACTCGAAAATGTAATATGTATTTTACAACAAAAGTTACCAATGTGCTTCTCGCTTGTCAGAGCTTTTTTTTTAATTTTAATTTTTATTGTGTTCAAGCTTACAACTAAGTTGCTATAAATTGCACTTTTAGCATTTATCGCCCTGTTTCAACTAGTGTGTTGGACCGAGAACTTGTGACATTTACAACATGTAACAGTCATATTAGTGTAGCATACACAATAGAAATTGAATCCTAATTGATATTAACTTTCTGTCCAAGGCTTTATATTGTCTAGTTTTCATGTAACGACAGACAAGAGCATGGAAATTATCATACAGTTTTTAAGAAAACTATTGGCGCATAAAAAAATATATTTGCATCGGTCAATGTAATTTTAGGCAGCGAGTAGTCTTTTGTTTTGCGTCGTGAGAGACAAAGTTTATGCGTGGTTGGCGTTAGCAGACAAGAAAAACCAAGAAACAGAACAGCAACATATTAGTAGCAGTTTTGAATAGACATAGTGTAGACATTTTTAGCAATGTCATAGCAATATTACACAACACAACACACGTATCTTACCTTAATGTCGCCCGTATTCCTGTAAAGGAGGGGGTAGTCAGGTGTGGAATCGTTAAAAACCACAAGGTTTGTCTGGTTATTCTGTCCGCTGATACCTCGTAGGGTGTTACAATTGGAAATGAGTTAATGTATTTTTATTGAAAATCTTGTAGAGACCACATTTATGTGGTCTCTAATATGCTATGTTGCCACTTGTCGCATCATGGCATTTATCAAATGCTAAGATAGAGGAGTCTCGCTAATTAGTTGCTTGTGACAAACGCACTGCCCGAATGGTGCAAACCCGCTATACCAACTCTCGCCAAAATAGTTATACGCCAACGCCAATACTTTAGTAAATTACTGTAAAAGTCATCTGCAGTTGGTGCAGGTGATGTCATGTGCCATGGGGCTGGTGGGTGGACACGTTTGCAAATGGATGCTGTCTGGAAAATCTGATCTGCACTTTGGTGTTTTCTTATTAGCTTTCACGCAAATTGTGTTCCTGGTTAAACCCCTTTTATAAAGTAATTTCAGGCATTTGAATTCGATGCATGGAGGAGGAGGCAACAACAGCGACACCTCTAAGAATAACAACAACAATTCTAGCGTATTTCAACAATTCCAACTTTACAGCCAAACAGCTATTTATTTAGGAATAGGTACGGGAGTAGCTATAGGACTATACTTAATGTTCCGGCGGTACCAAACAGGAGCAGACGTACCTGAGAGTATGATAAAGTCTCATAAGAAACTGCGAGGGTTCGTGATAGACGTTTCGGATGGTGATACTCTAAGACTCTACCACACTCCATTGATACGATGGTTTGAGACAGCACCACAGAAGAAGCGTGGACTATCAAAATATACCATTTCAGTTAGACTTTCTGCAGTGGATGCACCGGAAGTATCACACTTTGGAAAGCCAGCACAGCCGTTGTCGGAAGAGGCAAAGCAGTTGCTGTCGGACCAGGTGCTTGGTAAGAGAGTCACAGTTAAGCCCCTGTCTAAGGACCAGTATGGAAGAATTGTGGCCACCATCACCTACAGGCGATTCTTGGGTCTCATAAAAACAAACGTCTCTCATGTAATGTTGCGTCAGGGTATGGCATCACTGTATACTGGTGGTGGCGCAAAATATGATGGCGAGAAGGAGCTGCTAGAAAGGATTGAGGCAGATGCCAAGCAGGCCAAGCGAGGCATCTGGGGTTTAAAGAAATACGAGTCGCCGGCAGAATACAAGCGCAAGAACAAATAAGACAGTACTGATATGTCATTTATATGCTATCTTTTTTATTATTATTGACATGACTGATCGTTTGCGGTCACCAATATTCAGTTTAAACTCAATTAATTTGGAACCATCTATGCAATAAGCTTTTTGTATGTGTGTGCATTCGCAGAACAATAACTGATTTACAAGAACTGCAGGCCTAAACCAAACTGTAGACCGGGTTTTGGACGATCAGTGGTAGCAGCGACAAGAGGCATGCAACACGAAAGCTCTACGCGTACCATGCTATGGCGATAAACCAATCCCAAGCCAACAGCAATGGATGGTCTGGTTAAAAAGCGCTTGAGCTCTGCAGTTGGTGTACACTCTGGGCGTAACAGACCACGAGAATCGAGCAGAGCCAGCTGTCCAGCGTTGGCCCACAGATGACCTTTGAGAGCAGTTGAGCGCACATAAGGTAGTGGTGTTAGTAGGCTGACACCAGCAGCATAGTATATATCTCCACCAATACTGTCGTTGTGGTCTCGTGGGCCAATGCCACGATGTTCGAAGCCACGTACGCTGGTCTGACCACCCAAGAAAAAGCGATCTGCCAATGGAGAATTGGAGCCAAAATTCCACAACAAACCACCCTGCACATTGGACGAAACAATATATTCTGATGTGCCCAGACGCTGATTAGTTTGTAGCTCAGCCTGCGTCTTAGCAAAGCGTACATCACCCAGCAGCCCTGCCAATTCGTTAGTCATCCGCAACAGACTGCCACTGGTAGGTACTGTCTGCGAGTCACGATCATCGTGCACAATTGTATGTGAAAGCGATGTCTTTAACGTGTGTCCGGCAGAGGCACGTAACGATGGAGATGCTGACGCTCCCAAACCACAAATTTCTCGCCATGATGCCAACAATCGCACTTCGTGTGTGCCACCAGCTGCACGAAAGGCTGAACTCAATGTCCGCCGCACTTCGTCGTGGGCGCTGTACGGGCGATTGTCCATAGTAACCTGGTGTGCGCTAAGCTCTGCCATTGTCTGTGGATTTGCACCAACTGGAGCTAGTAATATACCTTGAAAAGATGCCCGTGTCTTGCTGCCACGCGCATAGTGCGCCTCTAGCGACTCGCCACCACCCCAGATGTTTACCATCCTACCTGTGACATTTGCCGTACCCTCGTTGTCTCCCACATCGACTCCTGTTCGTAGTGCATAGCGACTTCCATCTTCACATTGAAAACGCACATCCATTCCTGTCTGGGCTTCTGCTGCGTTGTCAAATTCGATCTCCACACGTTTTGCAATACCCAACGCCTGTAGTTTGCCAGCTGCCTCGCGACACTCTGTCACAGCTTGCTCCACAGTTTGAGCGTCGAATACAGGTGCTAAAAGTGTATTTAGAAACCCACTACGGATTCTTGATACTCCTGTGATGGAGAAACGCTGTACTTTTGTATTTTGTTTGCTAATATCGATCACTTTGTTGTGTTGGATATTGGACTGTCGCGCTTCGTTTAGTATTTCCAGCGCTGAAGGCTGTGTAAAAGTCGCATTTTCTGTGGACATTCTCGCCTCAGCTCACTTTGCAATCTCTAAAGTCAATAGATTAGTATATACTCTTGCGCTTAGACCAGTGTCAGAAAGAAGTTGCTGTTGGTTGTGGACCAAACTCCAAACGATTTTTTTTGCGCTGATGGTGATCAGTGCTAAAAAAGATCTGATCTGATCTACCCATTTGTACTTACAGCCAATTTTGGACAGACAAATTTGGTTTGATCTTTCTTGTTCAAGCGCACAGGCGCTTGTAAAAAAAAAAAGTTGTTTCTATTTTGACTCTCATTAGTTGGTTTATATGCCTCCACACAAGCTCCAGTGCGCTGGTGGGCAGGTGTTGGTGCTCGATGCAGAAGTGGTTATGAGTCTGCGAAAGGAGCATCGCATTGTTGGGTCGCTGGAGGGAAGCCATCCGACAAACCCACTGCAGAACCGCTACTTTGCCTTGCCACTCGTGCTGCTCCCCGAGGAAGCCGCTATGCTCGCAGAGACTGGGGTTGTCGAGTTTGAAGGCGATGACTTTGTCTGGCCAGAATCCGAACATGACCGTCTGCGGTTTGCCTTGTACAAAGATCTCCACCGTCAAGGCTATTATGTAGATAGGGGAATAAAATATGGCGGCGACTATCTACTCTATCCTGGAGACCCCTTGCGTCATCACTCGTCTCATGTCGTGACATTACTCGAGCGCAAACGCCCCTTTAAACCACGCGAACTTGTACCACTTGGCAGAGTAGGCACTGCAGTCAAAAAGGCACGTCTGTTGAGTTCATGGAACCCTGAAACAGGCCAGTTCTCTCATATAACTATGAATTGGTCTGCCATGTAAAGATCACTCCTTGTTCCAAACTTGTTTAGAAGCAGTTAAATAGAGACTTGTCGCTGACTACTATAACACCTCGTATATAGCAATAACTGCCTTTTCAAATATGCACAGTTTCTCCTATTTTGTGTACTGAAAAAAAAAAGTAGAAAAAGAAACAAAGTGCGAGTAAGAAAGTAAAAAAAAAAAAAAGAGAGCAAAGCAGATGTAGCGTTCAATCCACCTCACTCTTTAGTGCTTGTGAGTTTTCCGTAAATGTGGAGCAAGAATACTGAAGCAATAAACACCAGACTAAGCACAAGAACAACAACTGGATCAACCTTCAATCCTGGTGCATCATCAGTGTACAGCCGCATCATAGTCTGTGTGCTGCCTGTCGCCCGCGAAACCTGCCGTCCGCTCGCTCCTCCACGCCCAGTGGCTGAAGACCCACCCCGACGCGCCCTAAAAATAATACATATGATGAACTGCCGTAGTATATGCTTGGTAATTAGCAGTGTGCGTGCAAAAAAAAAAAGCAATCAATAAGAAAGAAATCTCAAAAAAGATACCACAAATAATATTTAGAAGAGGTTTCGGATCACTTACCTGAGATGGCGTGGTCCATCGCCGCTAGCAACGGGTCCTTTCTTGACAGCGGATGATTCAGCCTAAAACATAAAAATAGCAGCATTGGTTAATATACTACATGTTTCAAGCATATTTTAAAAAAAGAAGCAGACAACCTGCAGACTTTTCTGATATGTTCACGTCCATGTAATAACAGCTCCCAGTAAGACGTACCATTATTTCGTATTGTCTTATTGCAAAATATAAATCGGTCTGATACCCAAGTCCTGTCTGTTACGTTTATAAGCGTTCTGCAATAAGATAAAGCGGGTTGCACGTCTTTTAGAAAGTAGAAGCCAGTCTAAAACCACTCTCACCACTTGTTTTTTTTTTTATAGATGCGAGATTAGCAAACGTTCGAATGTATGCGACTAAAAAAAAAGCAGGTGTTTTTTTAAAATGCCAAAGATAGAGTTCTGTACACAATTTGTGAATGTAGACTCTCCGGCAATCTGAAAGAATAAATGAACAGAAGAGCGCTAAAAAAAAAAATAATAAGGTGGCTGCAAGCGGACTGGCAAGTACAAAAAGGACAGATAACGAGAAAAAAAAAAGGATGGTCTGAAGATGGCTCTGTAGACCCAAGAATGCCGTGCTCAAAGTCCTGAAGACTGAAAAAAAAAAAAAAAGTGCACGGCTGGGTTTGGTTGATGAGACCAGCCAATGACAGCGTGCAAACACCAGTAGGACTTATCAGAAATTTCTACGCTTGTTCCTGATTTAGCGCAGTGATGACTACCCCCCCTCCCAAATGTCATCGAACCGTTTGTTTCTTGGGCTGCTTGGTTGCTGTGGCTGATAAATAGAAATTTTCCTGACTCTAATAGCTGCGATTGGGATAGGATTTGGTGGAAACAGAACCACAGCATATAGCTTGAACTCAACAAAGAAACGACATTCTGCTTGGAGAATACGGATCATTGATATGCTCACATTGAAAAGATTAAATGCCGCTTAACCTTCCTTGAATTAAAAGCTTTGCTTTTGGATGTATATGCATTTTATTGTGTATAGTAATACATTTAGGTATAGAATACAATGCTTTTAATTAGTTGATGTGGTATGCGTACATGATTGATCTGTAATGATAGCTTCTAATCTCTTTTTACAGCACTGTACTATTCTTATTGCTAGATTATAAACTTTGTTATTTACTTTAGATTTTAAATAGGCATTATTATCCACAAAAGTAGTTTTTCATATGTGCCTAATACAGAAATCAATTATCCTATAAAATGTTTTTATAATATGCTGTTTATGATCTGCCAATAGAACTACCCTAATTATCAATCACTCCTCGTTTGGATATTTTATCCAGAACTAATAGCTGATTTTACTCTCACAAATCAGGTGCTTGTTATGGACGGTTTTTTTTGTCAATAGAATTGTAAAAAGAATATTATATCTATAGAAAAACCCCCCCCCCCTTACATAAACTATGGAGTTGACTCAAGAGCAGGTCGCGCACTACCGTGCCCATGGATACGTGATAGTGACAGAATTTCTGTCTGTAACCGAGATAGCTGCGTATCGCAATGAAGCCGAACGACTGACTAATCACTGTTACGAACAAGGCGATGTCGTAGTTGATTGGGGTTGCATTATAGAGCCATTTGGCTGTGGTATACTAGATGCAGATGAGATTACCAATCAGACCAAAAGTACTCGCAATGGATATATAAACGCTAGAGCGCAAATCAGCTCAGAGACAATTGCCCAATGTACTTTGAAAAAATTCGGTCATTGCGCTAAGCAACTGCTATCTACCGATGGCGATCAACACACATACTTGTTGAACGAGCAGTATATAGTTAAACCGCCACGTTCAAATGCAGAGTTTGCATGGCATCAGGATATATTGTATTTTTCAACTGAGCAACAGACGCATTCTATTCTCAGTATATGGACACCTCTTGATAATGTCAGTGAGGCAAATGGTACTGTACTTATAGATCCATTTCCAGATTCTAGTTCTCCAGCTATATATCCATCATTATCACCATCTGGAACACGCAAACCTGTGGTTGCAACTATGTCTGCAGGTAGTGCGTTGTTTATGGATGGTAGAGTGCGGCATTGCAGTACAGGCAATGCTAGCAGCTCATTTAGAACCGCATATATGCCACAGTTCTCGCTGGGTGCAATAACAACACCCAATAACAGCTACGTTGCCTTGGCAGTACCACTAGAAGACTAGATTATGTAGCTGAAAATGTACCACTTAATATCAACAGAAAAAAAAAAAGGAATTGAAAAAACTACAAACCAATTAAAAAAAAAACTCAGTCTTTGGCATCAGCAATGCCCTGGTTGGTAATAGCAAACACTGCCTCAGATTCTGGAAGACAGGGTGAGTCGTAAATCTTGCACACACGTGTCTCGCCACGACCCTTGCGCAAAGAAAGACGCGTGGTCGAAGCGTGTGCAATGATGTTGCCGCCAATAGGCTTCTTGGGATCAGCAACAAATGTGGCCATACCTCCATCTACCTGTGCTACAACTTGGTTAGTGATAACCACAGCAATTCCAAACTCATCTGCCAGCCGTAACAGCGTGCGCAAGAATCGCGCCAAGTGCATCTGTCGTGCGGACAGCTCGCCACGTCCCGAGTAGTCTGTTCGATACAATGCAGTAGAACTATCCACTATTAGCAGACTAAACCGTGACTCTGTCATTAGCATTGATGCCTGGTTTAGTAGCGCTGTTTGATGATCAGAGTTGAATGCTCGTGCATACGCTACATTGTCCAGCACTTCACTCGGATCCAAACTGTACCGCTCGGCAATCTCCACAAGCCTCTCGGGACGGAAAGTACCCTCCGTATCAACATATAAGCACTTGCCCATTGCTCCACCGCTAGATTCGTCAAGCTGGCATGTCACTGCAAGCGTGTGGCATATCTGACTCTTTCCAGTTCTGAATTCTCCAAAAATCTCTGTAATTGAGCCTGTTTCAATCCCGTGACCGCCAAGTAGCTTGTCGAGCTCCGTTGAGCCAGTAGTGATGTGAAGAAGCTCTGAGCGCTTCTGGTGGTAGTCTGCTGCTGTGGTAAATCCCATCGGCACCAGTTTGGCTGCCTCATTTAATACCTTGTCCACTTTTGTGTCCGAAAATCCCTTGATGGTCAACAACTGCTTACGCGGCGTATATGCCACAGATTCAACTGTAAAGTATCCAGCCTCTGTAAGCTTCTTTACGTCTGCTGCACTGATACCAACTTGCTACAAATGCACAGCAGAATAACCAGTTTTGTTGAGCACAATGTTATATGTGTAAAATAAATAAATAAGTGCTGCCAGCACCAATTTCAATACCTCAAGGTTTTGGATGGGAAGAGGCCCAGACTCTTCTGTCTCCTCAATGGCGGCCGACTCGGACTGCTCTTCGTATTCGTCTGCTTGCATATTTAATAACTACTCTTGTTAATAGAATAACACTTGTGCCAACAGATGCCTATAATAAAAACTTTCTTGCAAAAAAAAAAAAAAAAAGGTAAAAGTAATACAGAAGCGAAAGGTTGAGATGAGAAGCAGACGTGAAAAAGTGGAGCCAAGAAAACGCGGTTTTATGCCTCGGTCGCAAGAAGTTTGCCCCCTTTGTGGCTGCGGAATTGAGACCATCCCTCCCACGCGTTCAGCGAGCGTGGTTGGTTGAGTTTAGCGCGTCTTGATAAGCCTGATCTAGGATCAGTGCCCATGCAGATTATTACGCACACCTGCTTTGCGCTGCTAAAGGCACTAACAGAAGACGTTAAGGTATCTGCAATTTATTGTAACCAACAACCACAATACCTTAAAGCAAAATATAAAAAGTCATGCCAGACAGATAGCAGCTTGGCACCCACTCGCCAAAAATGTAAATCTTGTATTCGTTGAAGCAACTCCACTTAAAAAAAAATGTTATTCACGAAAACGGAGACTACAGGTGGCTAATTCTGCACTGCAACAGTCTCAGACATTCAGTCTGGCAGCAAGCATTCTGTGAACATCCAGCTCAACCTCCGAGCAATCGTTATAAAGGTCGCTCATGTCGAAAGTTTCGTCCCTGCCTAGAAGAATATCGCGCTGGATCTGTGATGCTCTAGAGTTTAACAGCGAGGGCGTCTGTCCGACTGCCTGCAACTCCATCATCGTACGCATTGGTGCGTGTAAACCGTATACTCGACGTTGCATATGAAGCTTAATTCCCAGTTGCGAATTATCCCAGTTGGTAAGACGTGCCTCTAATGGATGGGCTGTTGTAAGCTCGTCAGCAACACGTGTGGCTGGTCCATGGTTTACTCTGTCCTGAACACCATGTCTTGAAGTCTCTGGAAGCACAGAAGCCGTACTGGGTGCAGTATCTGTTTCAAATTTAAGAGGGGTCGACATGATTGCTTTGCCAAAAAAGTTGTGTGGATGATGTCGTGCGAATGCAAAGCCAAAAAAAAAAAAAAAAAACAGAAAGAATTTAAAGACTGAAGAAAAGGTATGGTTAAAGCTGGCATACGTAATTTCTTCAGATGTCCCCTGAGTCACCTTCAAAATGCTATAACTATCCTTGTTCCTTACAATAGCATTTACACAGCCCACACATCAACCTTAGTGATCAAGAACAAAAATAAAACCTAACACCTTATAAAGGATGTTCTATTCAAGCGATGAGGTTTTATTCTCTGCTGGTGCTGTTGTATTTGACGCAACAGAAACTCGTGTACTGACCATTGCGTTTCGAGGACGCAAAAATGATGTAGTTGTATTTCCCAAGGGCCGTGTCGAGGGTGAAGAGAGCCTTATAGATGCAGCGTGCAGAGAGGTTGAGGAAGAGACCGGTGTTGTGTGCAAACTGTGGCCATGCGGTCAGATTGGTGTGGAAACAAGGTACTCGGAGGAGGCCCGGAAGACCAAGATTGTGTATTGGTAATGCAGCCAGCGTTGTCGAAATGAAGGAGCAGCGGCCAGAGGATAAGTGGATGATTCCCACGTGGATTGATGTTGCAGACGCTCCGAATGCGCTTACCAGAGAAGATGACCGTCGACTTTTAAATCTCTGTCTCATCCACAAACAAAAATTGGCTGACCAAACACCATAAGTCTTATTTTATGACAATTGACTATAAATTTATTTCAAGAAAATTAACAATAAATTTTTTTTTTAGTCGATCTTTCATATTGTTTGCTACGCTTGAAATCCACCTTATTAAAAAACAAATTGCACAATTTCCACGCATTCATACCACCTACTCTGAAAATGGGTGCAAGCTCAGAGCTTCAGAAGCTAGAGTACCTGTCGCTAGTAAACAAGGTTACCAATGAGCTATCAAACCACACAGGAATCTCAGACAAGGACGTGTCCGAGTATATCATCCATCTTCACGATGAAAGCAAAAACTACGCAGATTTTAAGCGCAAGTTGGATCAGGATGAGTGCGGGTTTTCAGATACCTTTGTACAGACATTATTTCGGGTTATAACGACGATGAAACCCAAACAAGAAAACAACAGCAAACCTACAGAGGCGACTACTTCTACAGCTGACAAGGCAACTATGTTTCCAGGGCTGTCAATGTCAAACCATCGCAAAGAGATTCGTAGTTCGGAAGCAGATAGGTTGCTAGCCAATGATATTGACAAACACATAGGATCTCTGGTAAGCAATGCTCGTGATGCAGAGAGAGATCAGAAGAGTGTGCGTCGTAGACATCGTAGTAGGTCACCATCTGATTATCGCGATCCTGGAGATAGTCGAAAACGATTAGATAAGCGGAGGAGTCGTAGTCGTAGTCAGGAAAGAGATGCTGAACGTAGAAAGTCTCGATGGGATGATTCTCGTGGCAGAAACAGTCATCGCTCTGAAAATGATCGCGAGCGCTCTAGCAGACATGATCGAAGAGGCGAGCATTATTCCAGAGGTCGCGACCGCAGTAATGGCCGCGAGGAAAGCTCACGAGAGTTAAGCGATGCTCCGGTGATTCATCAGATATATAATGGACGAGTTACAAATCTAAAAGATTTTGGTGCGTTTGTCGCGTTAGATGGGATAAAAGGTCGCGTAGAAGGAATGGTACACGTATCAGCTATCCAGCGAGGTGCACGTGTAAACAACCCACGCGAGGTTTTAGAGCGTGGACAGCAGGTGAAGGTTAAGATAATGTCTATTATTGGCAGCAAGTTGAGTTTGTCAATGAAAGATGTGGACCAGGCATCTGGTGAGGATTTGTCGCCAAATTTGCGTCCTGGTGTACCTGCCGAGGAAGGCGAGACCAAGGCCCGCGTACCGTCTAGACAACTATCACAGCCTATTTCTCTATCAGGAAGCAATGCTATTCGGGTGGGATCGCGAGAAGCTCCGGCACCAACAAACATCACTAATGGCAAGCCAGGCAGGAGCTCTGCAAAGCGGATGACATCGCCAGAACGCTGGGAGATTAAGCAGCTAATTGCGTCTGGGGTGCTGGACCGTGCAGACTATCCTGAGCTTGATGATGTTGATGAAGACGGAATTCCAGCTTTTGAAGACGATGAGGAGGAGCTGGACATTGAGCTTCGCGAAGAAGAGCCAGATTTTCTTCAAGGTCATGCAATTCAGGCGTTACAGCTTAGTCCAGTCAAAGTAGTCAAGGCACCAGACGGCTCACTGAATCGAGCTGCGTTGGCTGGTGCGGCACTGGCTAAGGAGCGCAAAGAGTTAAAACAGCAGCAGGCAGAGGCGGAACTTGACAATCTGCCCAAAGACCTGAATCGACCATGGGAGGATCCAATGCCGGCCCCTGGCGAGCGAAACTTTGCACAGGATCTGCGCGGTGTTGCGGCTGAAGTAGCTAGCAAATCACGCGGTGGTGATGAGCCAGAATGGCGACGGGCAGTGCAGGGTAAGGCGGTAACTTATGGTAAAATCACAGATCTTTCTATTCAGGACCAGAGGCGTAGTTTGCCTGTGTATAAGCTGCGGGATCTTTTTATTGAGGCCGTTGATGCGCATCAGTTTCTGGTTGCAGTTGGTGACACTGGCTCCGGAAAGACCACGCAGCTCACGCAGTATCTTTACGAAGAGGGATTTACTCGAAATGGCCGTATTGGGTGTACACAACCTCGAAGAGTGGCAGCGACCAGTGTTGCTAAGCGAGTGGCAGAGGAAGTCGGGTGTCGATTGGGAACAACAGTTGGATATACTATCAGATACGAAGACTGTACATCGCCGGAGACAAAGATAAAGTATTGTACTGATGGTATGCTTATTCGTGAAATTCTTATGGATTCAGATCTTCGAAGGTATTCAGTTATTATGCTTGACGAAGCACACGAACGTGGACTAAATACTGATGTGCTATTTGGACTGCTGAAAGATACATGTCGTCGAAGGCCTGATTTAAAAGTAATTGTTACATCAGCTACACTGGATGCAGAGAAGTTTTCTAAATACTTCAATAACTGTCCGATTTTTACTATTCCTGGACGCACGTTCCCTGTTGAAGTTATGTTTTCGAGGGAACCTGAGACAGATTATTTGGATTCTGCGCTGATGACAGTAATGCAGATTCATCTGACGGAACCGCCGGGTGATATTCTGCTGTTTTTGACTGGCCAGGAGGAAATTGACACAGCGTGTGAGATTTTGTATGAGAGAATGAAGGCGTTGGGATCAATGGTTCCAGAATTGATAATATTGCCAGTTTATTCGTCGCTGCCATCAGAGATGCAATCGCGTATTTTTGAGCCCACGCCGCCAGGTGCACGTAAGATTGTCATTTCAACAAATTTAGCAGAGACTTCCGTGACAATTGATGGCATATACTACGTGATAGATCCAGGGTTTGTAAAGCAGAACACGTACGATTCAAAGTCAGGACTTGATCAATTGGTAGTTACACCCATCTCCCAGGCGCAGGCAAAACAACGCGCTGGACGCGCTGGACGTACGGGCCCTGGGAAATGCTACCGACTGTTTACAGAATCGGCATTCCGTAACGAGATGCTGCCAAACAGCGTGCCTGAGATTCAGCGTATGAATCTCTCAGCAATGGTGCTACAGCTGAAGGCAATGGGAGTAAATGATCTAATTGGATTTGATTTTATGGATCCGCCACCTGTTCAAACACTGATTGCTTCGCTGGAGCTGCTACACTCGCTTGGAGCGCTAGACAATGAAGGACTACTGACAAGGATTGGACGCAAGATGGCAGAGTTTCCTATGAGTCCCGAACTTGCTAAAGCTCTACTGGCCAGCGTTGAGTACGGATGTAGTGAGGAGGTATTGACAATTGCGGCAATGTTGTCAGTGGAAGGTGCTGTGTTTTATCGACCCAAAGAAAAACAAGCTGCTGCAGATGCTAAAAAGGCAAAGTTTCATCAACCTGAAGGTGATCATTTGACGCTACTAACAGTGTACAATTCGTGGAAAGCAGCGCGCTTTAGTAACAGCTGGTGCTTTGATAATTTTTTACAGTATCGTCGGTTACGCAGTGCTTCAGATATTCGTAAACAAATGGTGGGGATTATGGATCGTTATAAACAGGATATTGTTAGTTGTGGAGAGCGCAATTTTGATCCTGTTAGACGAGCATTATGTGCTGGATTCTTCCGTCATACAGCTAAGAGAGATCCACAGGAGGGATATAAGACATTGGTTGAAGGTACTCCTGTTTATATTCACCCATCCAGCGCTCTATTTAATAAGAATCCTGAATGGGTTATCTATCATGGTTTGGTTATGACATCCAAAGAGTATATGCGTGAGGTTACTGTGGTTGAAGCTCGTTGGTTGGTTGAAGTGGCGCCGACTTTCTTCCGTGTTGCTGATTCTACTCGCATTTCAAGACGCAAACGCAACGAGCGTCTGGAGCCACTTTACAACAAATTTGAAAAACCTAATGAGTGGCGCATCAGTCGTGTGCGCAAGCCTCATCGCTCCAAACAAACCTTTGGCTGAGTTATTATCTATCATGCGGTATGACAGTTCTACAACGCAAAAACTGCACGTCAGGTGGGTGTTTTCATACATTTGACTTGGCTGCATTGACTGGATCAATGCATATGTTAGCACATAAGATGCAAGCTCCAGCCCACCAAAGAACCTCTTTCTCTTCTGTAAGGCAATTAATTTTTTTTTCTATTCTAAAAGCATATATATATTTTTTTAAGAAACTTCACTGACGGTTCTCTTAAGAACTTTCGGCACTACCACTTTCTTTACAGTTTTTGCTAGCGTTTTTTTAAACCGTAAAAGCAGCAAGACTTGACAACCAATTGCTCTTACTGCTGTGTACTTTTAGTTTTATTACGGAAAAGGGCAACGGATGAGATATTACCAGTTATCGCTGTACATGTATAAAACTGGGCTTCATCCTCTTCCGATCTGTATCTTTGTAGTAATAAAGTGAGTCAGCGTATTGCCGTATTTTCTGCACAATCTTTTTTTTTTTGATTTATTTGTGACTAGATTTAAGGAGTATGGCATCAGATAATGAAGAGCTCATTGACACTACTATCGAGTGGAGAGGTCATTCAGCTAAAAGCATTGCCATTCGTGGGACTTTTTCTAGAGACAGTAAGAAATGGTGGCGGGAGACAATAGAACTTACACCTAATGAGGATGGTAGCCGATACAGCATAACTCTGAGGCTTTGGCCTGGTAGATACGAGTTTAAATTTGTGATCAATGGCAGTGAGTGGCGGGTCAACCCAGAAATGTATCCAACAGCTGAGGATGGCCGAGGAAACATAAATAATGTTATTGAGGTGGCGTATCCTGCAAAGCAGCAACCAGGCACATCGCTCACCATTGATTATGCGTGTACCTATGAGGGCGGAAGCGATGTAACATTGGGAAGATCAGGAACCCCTTCCACAGCGTCAATGGTATCGGGCCATGGCGGCACAAGCACGCAGGTAAGTGTAGCTTTGGCTGTCATGGCGCTTAAATATTAGTCTTATTTTATTGCTGCGGTGTGTAAAACAAGTAAATGCATACGCCAGAAGCTTCGGATAGAGCAACTCAGTACTGCGGTGTGGGTGATATAATCTAAGAAGCTATTTTGTTGTAATATAGGATTTTATCCTGTCTAGCAGGCACAAAACAATCAACAAGTCACTGATTTACAAATGTGGTAAAGTGCTAATATAATCTGGTACAATTTGTAGAGAAATGGTGATGTTGCTAACGAGCGTACCCGGCTGCTGGGCACAAAACCAAAGGACAGCGGCAAGTCGCCCGAGTATGTCCGCACATCAAATCTGACGCATTCGGAGGGCCATTTACCGGCCAACACTGATACGTCGCAGCAGGGTGGCGATGGCAATAGTGAAGAAGCAACTGTCGCAAGCGGGGGAACCAGACTCCGGCGTTACGCAATTGGAGCACTTGTGGTGTTGCTGTTTATGCTCCTAGGAGCAGCCAGCGCAGTGTTCGACTCATGAGTGGTGGACTAATGTATCCACGCTCTGTAAATGTGTGCCCCCAAACATGCACACAGTCAACTGACGATATTGCTACATTTACTGTCACCTGTTTTGCTTAAGTTAAAATCAAACAATCCTGTGTTTTTTTTTTTTTTTGTATTCTGTCGCCATCCAAGCATGCCAAAAGGGGTTTAACTTTGGCTCATCATTCTGGGAAGATTGGCGCATTCCTTTGTGCTCAATTGTAAGGACAGAACACAGTTTCTGCGCAAGGCAGGGAACGAAATGTCAAGAAATAGTGCAATATACGAGAGCGTAGAGGTCCTCAGCGCTCGGGTGGAAACAGAAAGCGATTCCAAAATGCACGTGCTCTGATCCTGCATATACCAACTGGGATGGTAAAGTATTCGTTCGTTGAAGCATCTCTGAACAGCGCAAGAGCGATGCCAAATGCACGCGCACTTCTCCATCTGACTTTTATTTTTTAGCTGCATGTGCGCTGTTTGGCATGGGACATGTGGATCTCGGCAGAGGAATGCCAGTCTTTGAATGCAGATCCTTCTGGTTTGCAGCCGTCCTTTATATTGAAAGAGTGTGCATGACCAGCTAACGCAAAACACATTGCTCAACCTGCCAGCGCCGTTGCACAAGGAAAAGCAAAAAACCACACTACTTCTGTGCCCTGTTCGCGTGTGAGCGACATTTATTGCGCACTATTGTGCAGATATGCTGCAAATAAAACCCAACAAATGGCAGCTGGTCGTTAAATGGCATGTATGGCCGTGTCCCTGTGGTCAAGGACAATCACTTTAAACGAAATCCACCTGCTCTATGAAGGAGAAATATCCTTTGCGTTATTGCTTTCAAACGAAGGCGTAATAACCATATGCTGGCGTTGAGTGAAAAATAATTGTTCTTTAATTTCTCTTCCTCTTTTGATGTCATACACTCGAGTGCCTTGAAATCGATGTGCGCAAACTCGCAAAGTACACTTCTCGAATAATCAAAATCCCGAATTTATCCACGAAACCAACACAAATCTAAAAAAGAAATGCTTGCTGCGCGCTGCGCTTGAAAATGATACCCAACACAGCAAAATAGAAACACCCGGGTCTGCATTTTTGGTCGGATGCACAATGCTTGTGTTGCTCCACAGGCTGTCCAAATGAGGCTCAGCCAACGCCTTTTCTTCTTTTGGCGGAATTGCATATTATGCTTTTGCTGTCTGTATAAATAACAACTCCACGGACAGCGTCCGCGCGCAATCCCTTTTTTTTCTTTTTTCTTTGGAAAAAAAAAACCAGCCTAGTAACCTACTTTTTTTTTAGTATATGTATCCTATTTCAAAGACAAATCTTATATTTTCAGTCAATACTTTTGCGTTAAATTTTTCATTTTAAAAACGTCTATTGCGCACTACTATTTGTTTTTTATTCCTGTCATTTTTTTTCTTGTGTCCATATAACGACAGAAAGAAAAAAAAGCAAACAAATTCCTTTATATATATTTTTTGAAAAAAAATATTCCAAATTATTCTAGTTGATGGATACCGTGTATAATAGATACACATTCTCTATTACTCTACGTAGAGATATTTTACAGGAACCTCTTGTTGAGGTCACTGCTCATTTTTCAGAACGTTCAAGTGAACCAAGAATAATTCAGCTTTATTCTGAAAAGGATACGAAAGATAAAGATTTAGTATACTTGGGTTCCTTGGATGTTGCGTTGCCTGAATCAATCTCACATGTTATCTATCATGTTGATGGTGTAGATAATATACCAGATATTTTAGAAGATAATATTGGTTTGTTGAAACTTCCTGATCATGTGGTTAATGTTGCAACTACTGTTGTCCCTCTTAATGGAAGTACTGATTCTGTAATAACCCCGAACGATACTCTACCGGATTATGTCAGTGATGATGATGACGATTCTGCTATTGTTAACCCTCCTAGCGAAATTCAAGGTAAAGTATTGTTATTAGCGGTTACTTTTTTAAAAATTGAGGAAGATCATTCATATACATTGCTACTAAAAAAAGCATTGTTGTATTTTTTCAATGCCATTTTTTTTTTTTTTGGTAATGTAGGTGTATCTGCTCCGGTGACTGTACTAAGAGCTCTTGGAATCACAGAGTCTGCTCAATCATCGTCTCTTGATTTGTCACTTTCTGATATTCAGAAGGAATCCAACTTACCCAAACTGACTGATAGTGTCTCGAATGATTCTGTCTCTAAATCTAACGATAACGCAGCTTCAGATATTCCTACTCTTGCGGATAAGGATCAGAACAACATTGATAACTCCGGAACGTCTTCTACGGAGGAGAATATTGTGCCCTCTAATGTTGAAACGGATGTCAAGTCTGTCGTTGAAAAAGCTAATGTCGACTCGAATGCTGCTTCTGATACCGAAATTCCCATTGTGGATTCTGTCACCGATCTATCCGTTTCAGCTCCGGTTGATCCCGTTACTGAGAATGCCTTGCCATTGACCACCGATAAGCCGATCGAGAAGAAGACTGATGTTAAACCAGCTGCTGAGGAAATCGCAGTGTCTTCTGTTGTTGGTGCTGCAGAACAGGTTGCAGTGGTAACTGAGGATGATGTTGTTGTGAATACCAATGCTGAGAAAGAAGCTGAAGCAAACCCTGCAGAGGCTACCGCAGAGACAGCTGATAACTCAATTACAGATCCCGCAGCAGAGCCAATTGCAGAGCCAGTTGTGGAACTGGACTCGGGGTCTGCTACAGAACCCACAGCAGGCTTTATCCCTGAAACCGTTGCCGAGCCCCTCACGAGCCCGGTCGCTGAGGATGCTTCTGAGACTGCCGCCGAGGCAACTTTAAAGTCTGTAGCCGAGCCTGTCGTGGAGCCCGCCGCAGAGACAATTGCAGAGTCTGCCGCCGAGCCTGTAGCCGAACCTGTCGCCGAGCCCGCCGCTGATTCGACCACGGAACCTGTAGTTGAGCCTGTCACGATATCTGTTGCGGAGACCACTGCTGAGACAACCGCAGAATCTGTCGCAGAAGTGGCCGCAGAACCTGTCGCCGAAACGACCTTAGAAGCTGCCACAGAGGCAATCGCAGAGCCTGCCGCAGAGCTTGATTCTAAGACGACTGCAGTACCTGCTACTGAGCCTGTCGCTGAGACAAATGTAGAATCTGTCGTAGAGCCTCCTGTAGAGACGACATTAGAGGCTGCCTCAGAGTCCACTGCTAAGTCTGTCACTGAGACATCTGCTGAGACACCAGCAATGCCCGTCGTGGAGCCTACTACAGAGAGTGTGGCTGTATCTATCGCTGAGACAGCCACAGAGACCGTTACTGAGCCTGTAGCCGAGACTGTCGCTGAACCCGCTACCGAGTCTGTCGCTGAAACAACCACAGAGCCTGCCGCTGAGACAACTTCCGAGCTTGCCGCTGAGATAGCTACTAAACCTGCTGCAGAGGCCGCCGTTAAGTCTGTTGCGGAGCCTGACGCTGAGTCCATTGTGAAACCTGTAGCTGGATCTGCCGCAAAGCCTGTCACGGAGCCTGACGCTGAGACGACCGCAGATTCTGACGCGGAGCCTACCACTGAGTCTGTCGCAGAGCTTGCTGCTGTTCCAACCGTAAAATCTGTATCAGAACCTCCCACTGAGACAATCGCAGCGCCTGCCGTGGAGCCTGCTGCAGAACGTGTGCCTGAGTCGTTCGCGGATTCTATCGAGGAGAATGATTCTAAGCCTGCCGCTGATAAAGTCGCTGAGTTTATCGCGGAGCCCGTTGCTGAAACAACCGCTGGGCCTGTTGCTGAACCTGTCACGGAGTCTGCCGCCGAGCATGTCACTGAAACAACTGTGGAGCCCGTCACGGAGCTCGTCGCTGAGAAAGCTGTAGATCTTGCTGCGGAGACAACCCCAGAGCTTGTCACGGAGCCTGCCGCAGAATCTATAGTTAAGCCCGCCGCGGAGCCTGTTGCGGAGCCTGCTGTAGAGACAGCCGCAGAGCTTATCGCTGATCCTGTAGCTGAGGCTGTAGCTGAACCAGCTGACGAGTCCGTTGCTGAGCCCTCTGCTGAGACAACTACAGAGACTGTAGCCAAGTCTGCCACGGAGACTGTAGCTGAGACGGCCGCAGAATCTGTCACTGAGCTCGCCGCTGAACCAGCTGCAGAGCCTGTTGCAGATGCTGTTGCTGGAAAGACTGCTGAACCTGTCGCAGAGGTCACCGCTAAGTCCATCGCCGAGTCAACCGTAGAGCCTGCTGCCGAGGTAGCCACAGAATTTGTTACTCAGTCTGCAGCTGAGCATACTGCAGAATCTGTCATTGAGAAGACCTTAGAAGCTGTCGCAGAGACGATTGAAGAGCCTGTCACGGAGCCTGTCGCTGAGTCTGCCGCGAAACCTGATTCAGAATCTGTCGCCGAGCCTGTAACTGAGTCCGCTACTGATGCCGTCGCTGAGACAATTGCAGAGCCTGCCGCGGAGCCTGTCGTGGAGCCTGTCACGGATGCTGCTGATGAGCCTGTCACAGAGGCTGCTGCTGAGCCCGTCGCTGAGACTGCTGCTGAGCCTGTCGCTGAGCCTGACGCTGAGCTTGTCACGGAGACCACCGCGGAGCCTGCCGCTGAGCCCGTCGCAGAGCCTGACGCTGAGCCTGTCACAAAGGCTGTTGCAGAGTCTACCACGGAGACTGCTGCTGAGCCTGTTTCTGAAGCTGTCGTAGAGACTGCTGCTGAGCCTGCCGCGAAGTCTTACGCGGAGCATGCCGCAGATCCCGTTGCGGAGACTGCCGCGGATCCCGTCAATGAGACGATTGCAGAGCCTGTTGCTGAATCTACCGCTGAGCCCGTCGCAGAGCCTGACGCCGAGCTTGTCACGGAGCCTGCCGCTCAGCTTGTCACGGAGAATGCCGCTGAGCCTGCCGTGAAGTCTGACGCAGAGCCCGTTTCGGAGACTGCTGCGGATCCTGTTGCCAAGACGATTGCAGAGCCTGACGCTAAGCTTGACGCTGAGCCTGCCACGGAGTCTGCCACGGAGGCTGCCGTGGATCCCGTTAATGAGA
>KZ303493.1:254744-296997 GCA_002705745.1 Coemansia reversa NRRL 1564
CCTGTTGCTGAATCTGCTGCTGAAGCTGTTGCTGAGACTGTCGCAGAAACTGCCACGGAGTCTGCCGCTCAGCTTGTCACGGAGAATGCCGCTGAGCCTGCCGTGAAGTCTGACGCAGAGCCCGTTTCGGAGACTGCTACGGATCCTGTTGCCAAGACGATTGCAGAGCCTGACGCTAAGCTTGACGCTGAGCCTGCCACGGAGTCTGCCACGGAGGCTGCTGCGGATCCCGTCGCTGAGACGATTGCAGAGCCTGACGCTGAAACCGTTGTGGAGGCTGTTGCTGAGACTGTCGCAGAGACTGCCGCTGAGCCTGCTGCTGAGCCTGCTGCTGAGTTTGTCGCGGAGACTGCTGCTGAGCCTGCCGTGAAGTCTGACGCGGAGCTTGTCGCTGATTTCGTCGCTGAGACAATTGTAGAGCCTGTCACGGAGACTGCTGCGGATCCTGTTGCCAAGGAAAGTGCAGAGCCTGCCGCTGAGGTTGTCATGGAAGTTGTCGCAGAGTCTGCCACAGAGGCTGCTGCTGAGTCCGTCGTTGAGCCCGTCGCTGAGACGATTGCAGAGCCTGCCGTGAAGCCTGACGCGGAGACTGCTGTTGAGCCCATCGTTGAGACTGCTGCTGAGCCTGCCGCTGAGTCCGTCGTTGAGTCCGTTGCTGAGACGATTGCAGAGCCTGCCGTAAAGCCTGACGCGGAGCTTGTCGCTGATTCCGTCGATGAGACAATTGCAGAGCTTGTCACGGAGACTACCGCTGATCCTGCCGCTGAAATTGTCACGGAGGCTGTTGCTGAGCCTGTCGCTGAGACTGTCACGGGGACTGCTGCTGCGGATCCCGTCGCTGAGACGATTGCAGAGCTTGACGCCAAAACCGTTGTGGAGGCTGTTGCTGAGCCTGCCACAGAGTCTGCTACTGAGCCCGCCACAAAGCCTGCTACTGAGTTTGTCGCAGAGACTGCTGCTGAGCCGGCCGCTGAGCCTGTCACGGAGACTGCTGCTGAGCCTGCCGTGAAGCCTGACGCTGAGCTTGTCACTGATTCCGTCGATGAGACAATTACAGAGCCTGACGCTGAGTTTGTCACAGAGACTGCTGCTGAGTCCGTCGCTGAGACGATTTCAGAGCGTGTCACAGAGGCTGCCGCTGAGTCTGTTGCAAAGGTCGCCGCTGAGCCTGCCACGGAGGCTGTCATAGAGCCCACTGCTGATTCGGCTACGGAGCCTTTGGTTGAGCCTGTTACGGAGTCTGTAGCTGAGCCTGTCGCTGAGACAACCGCAGATTCCGTCGCCAAAATGACCTTAGAGGCTGGAACAGAGCCCATTGTAGAGGCTTTTGCCGAGCCTGTCACGGAACCCGCCGTTGAGAAGGCCACAGAATTTGACGCGGAGTCTGCCACTGAGGCTGTTGTAGAGCCAGGCGCTGAGCCTGCTACTGAGACTACCGCGAGGTCTGTAGCTGAAACAACAGCAGAACCTTTTGTCGCTAAAACGACCGCTGGGTCTTCCGCTGAGCCTGCTGTCAAGACAACCACAGAGCCAGCCGCTGAGACAACTGTTGAATCTGTTGAATCTGTAGTGGAGGCTACCGCAAAGTCTGTTGCCGAGCCAGTTGCTGAGCCTGCCACTGATCCAGTTGCTGAGCCTGTTGCCGAGGTCGCTGTTTCGCTTCCTGGTGAGCCCCACGTGGACGTGGGCATTTCGGATTTATCTGCGGATTCGACTACAGCCGATAGTGTCAAAGAGGTGTTGATAGGCCCTAGCACAGATGGTGCTCTCGATAGGGACGTCGCAGTACCCGATGCGGAGCCCGCAGAGCAAAAGATGGAAAAGCCTGCCGCACCGCTGGCCGCAGATGCCACTCCTGAGAATACAGTCGCAGAGTTGGGCGTCGACGAGGCCATTGAGAATCTTGATACTGAGCCTACTGCGGAGCCAATCGAAGAGCCCGCTAAGGCGGAGGCTTTAGCGAGAGATGTGGAACTCGTTGCAGAGGCCATTACGGAAACATCTGAAGAGCCAACTTCGGGAGAAGTAGCTGAGACCACCACTGAGATGGATGCTACACAGAACGCTCAAGGGATACCTACTGATTCTTCTGCTCAAGATGTTTTAGACCCTGCTGCTGAAGCTGTAGCAAACCCCACTCTTGAGGCAGAGACGGAGCAGGTTGATGGGCCTACTGAGAAAGCCGTTGTGGTGCCTGTCGAGGAGCCCGTTGTGGAGCCTGCATCCGAGGTCAACCCAGAATCTGTTGCAGAGGTTATTGCTGAGGCAACTGTTGAAGCCGCTACTGAGCCTGCCGTCGAGTCTTCTGAGAAGGACGTATCAGCACCGGTTCAGGAGGATGTCTCCGAGTCTTCCGCGGGTTTGGCGAGTGGAGATTTTAAGGCACCAATTGAGGAATCCAATGACGTGTCCGCTGAAAAGGACGTCGCGATAACGACCGACGAGCTCATTATTGAGAAAGACGCGCCGATTCCAGCTTTGGAGTCCGCTGCAAAGTCTGTCGCAGTAGCAGATCCCGCTGCAGCAGTTGAACAGCCCGTAGCCGAGGCAAGTACTGAAACTGGCAATTCAGTGCCCGCAGAAACTGCTGACAAGTCTGCCGCCGATCTTGCGAATTTGGATGCTGCAGTTTTGGAGCCGGCTGAAGGCGATGTTGCCGAGTCTACTGAGAAGGGAATTTCTATTTCAGAAGAGGAGCCTGCGACTGCGCAATCCACTGAGCCGGCCGCCGAAGTCGCTGAAAAGGATGTCCCAGTATCAGTCGTGGAATCCGCTGCAGAGCCTGTCGTTTCACCTACTGAAGATGATGCCGCGGAGCCAGTTACAGAAACTGCTACGCCAACCGCTGATTCTGCTGTCAAGGATATTGCGGGTTCAAAAAAGGAGTCCGTTGCAGAACCTGCCGAGAAGGTGATCGAGACACCGACAGAGCCCACAACCGAGCCATCAACTGAACCTATCAGGGAAGTCGCAGAGTCGGCTGGTGAGACCGTACCACAGTCAGCTGCTGAAACTGTTGCGCCGGTTGAGGAACTCGTTTCAGAGCCAGCAGTGGAGCGTGCTGAGACAGGTGTTGCAAAATTGGTCGAGGAGCCTACTGCGGATTCAGCTGCACATTCCCCTGAGAAGGATGCCGAGACGCCAGTGGGAAAGCCTGTTGAGGAGTCTGAAGAACCTGTTGAGCTGGACGTCAAAGCACCGGTTGAGGGATCCGTCACTGAACCAACCACGGAGCCTGTCACGGATCCCTCTGAGAGGGAAGATTTGGCACCTATTGAGGACGATGTTGCCGCGCCGGTTAAGGAATCTACTCCTGACCCAGCCGCGGAACCCACAGCTGAGTCGGCTGATAAAGATATTGCAGAGCCAATTGAAGTGTTTGTCACAGAGGCGGCTGCCGAGCTCACCGCAAAGGATACTGCAGCGCCAGCTGAAGACATCATTGTGGAGCCTGTCGCTGAGCCTGCTGAAAAGGATGTCCTGGCACCAGTTGTGGAGTCCACTGCGGAACATGCGGAGAAATCCACTGAAAAGGATGTCCTGGCACCAGTTGCGGAGTCCACTGCGGAACATGCGGAGAAATCCACTGAAAAGGATGTCGAGGCCCCGGTGGGGGAGTCTGTTGATGAGCCGGCGGCAAAGGATGTTGAACCACTTGTTGATAATGACACTGTGTCTTCAGCCAAGGATTCGGCTGTCGAGAATATTGCCGAACCCGCTGCAACAGACGTTAGCGCCTCATCCGATGATCACACCACGGAGCCAGCCATTGAACCCGCTGAGAAGGATGTCTTGCCAACAACCAAGGAGTCCATTGTCGAGTCTGTCTCTGAACCTGCAGAGAAGAGTTCCGCAGTATTGGTTGAAGAGCCAGCTGCCGAGCCGGCTGAGACAGATGCAGTAGCTCCAGCCGAAGCTTCAGTTGTGGATCCTGCAATTGCGCCTGTCGTGGAGACAACCACGGAGCCCGCCGAGCAATCCGTTGCAGAGCCTGTTGAGCAGACTGTTGCAGAGCCTGTTGAGCAGACTGTTGCGGAGAATAACGCAGCAGCAGTCGATGACTCTGTTGAGCTTGCAGCAGCAGATGCCCCAATATCTGTGGAGGAAGCCATCACAGAACCTGCTGCTGAACTGGCCGAGACCTCAGCCGAGAGATCTGTTGCGGAGCCAGTTACAGAGTTGGTCAATACAGATGCGACAGCTTCTGCTGAGGAATCCGAAGACAAGGCAGTTGCAGAGTCTGAAGCAATAAACGCCGAGTTGCCAGCCGTGGAGTCCGTTACAAAATCCGCTGCAGAGGACGCAGCAGCGCCAGTTGATGAGCCTGTTGCAGAGCCTGTCGAAAAGGACGTTGCAGCATCTATTGAGGAACCTACAGTGGAGCCTGTTTCTGAGGCCGTTTCAGAGCCTATTGCTGAGCTTGCCGTAAAGGATGTCGGTTCATTGATCGGCGAATCTGTGGTGGAGCCGACATCTGAGCCAGTCGAGAATGACGTCGTGACGCCAGTTGAGACTTCTACACCAATTTCCGTAGATGAATCCGCTGCAAAGGACGTCGTGCTACCGGAAGATAAGCACAGTGCAGAGTCAGCTCTTGAGTCTGTTGAGCCGGACGCTGTAGTTTCTGTTGAGCAAGGTACCGGAGAATCTGCTGATGAACCCGAGACAAAGACAATCGGCGAGCCTATCGAGGAGGAAGCCAAGGCATTAGTAGAAGAACCCGTAACAGAGCCGTCCGAGGAAGTCACCGCACCGATTGAGAATTCAGTAGCAGAGACAGCCACTGATTCTGTCGAGGCGGACGTAGAAGTGTCGGTCACCGAGTCCACCGAAAATGACACCGCTATTCCAGTCGAGAAGTCTGCTTCAGAGCCGACTACCGAGCCTACTGAGCAGGATATTGTGGCACCGGCTGAGAAGAACACAGCAGAGCCAGTTGTTGAATTATCCGCCGAGCCTGCTGCAGAGTCTACTGGAGAGGATGTCATAAAGCCAGTCGATAACCCCGATGCCGTGACTGTGGAGAGTGGTTCTTCGGAGCAGGCTGAAGCGCTTGTTTCAGAGCCCACAGTAGATGGTGTTCCAGTGTCGGCGGAGGAATTTGTTTCTGAGAGGGACATTGAAGCGTCAGCTGAGAATTTTGTTGGAAAGCCCTCTGAGGATTCTCCCGAGAAGGACGATATGGCGCCAGTTGAGGAGCCCGCCACAGCACCGGTCGAACAGTCCACCGAAAAGGATGCCGCAGCGCTGGTCGAAGATAGTGTTGCAGAACCTGCTGTTGCAACAAATCCCGATTTGAGCGCTGAGCCAACAGTTGAATCGGCAACTGAAGCTGTTGTGAAAGATGTTTTAGAGTCCGACACTGTAGTGCCGATTGAGGGGGCTGTCGCAGATCCCGCTATTGAAGCTGCTGCTGAGAAGGATATTCCGACACCGGTTGTAGAGTCTGTCGCAGAAGTCGTTGAGGACACTGCTGCAGCTACTGAAGACCCTGTTCCAGAGGTGGTTGAGAAGGACGTTGTGGCGCCAGTGGACCCGTCCGCCGCCGAGCCTACTACTGAGTCTGTTTCCAATTCCGCCAATGGTCCTGTTTCTGAGTCTACCGCCGAGCCTGCTGCTGGTTCTGCTGAAAAAGACACCGCAGTGGTTGTTGATGAGCATGCCAGTGGATCTGTCGATAAGCCCGCCGGGAAGGGTGTAGAGGAGCCAACCGAAGATTCCATTGCAGATCATAATACTGATTCAGTTGTTCAATTAGTAGAGGAGGCTACGGAACCGGTTGAGGATCCCGCCACTGAGGAGGGTGCTACGACTTCTGCCGATACATCTGCCAATAATTCTGTAGCACCAGCGGAGGAGTCTGTTGTGGAGGCAATTACAGCACCCACCGATACAGTTGTCGCAGCTGCGGCTTCTGAAACTGCTGATGAGAAGGGTTCTTCAGTTCATGTAGAGGAGCCCATCGCAGAAGCAGCAGCGGAGCCCGCAAAGGAAATTCCAGTCTTGGCTGAGACGCCAGCCGCCGATTCGGTTTCCAAGCAAGAGTCGGAGCCGAAGGCTGACGAGACCGAGGTAGCTTTGGAGTCGGCAACGGTACCCAACGCAGTGGATGATGTTAAAGAGGCAGCCGCAGAGTCGACAGAAAGCGAGGCCGCAGCTTCAAAAGCTGAGCCAACTGCCGATGAAGTTGCAGAGCCTATTGGAGAGTCGACGGCAGAGCATTCTGTCGAGTTGGCAACTGCTACAGAAGTTGATGTTGCAACTGAATCCGCTGTTAAACCGACACCTGCACAGCCCGAGACAATCGCTGTGGAGACTGTTACAGTAGACGAGCCAGTCGAAGTTTTGACCGCCGAGCCCGAGTCGAAGGAAGACGCCAGCTCAGCGGTTTTAGCTGACGAGCCAGCCAAGGAGGCAGCGCTGCCAGAGCCAGCCGTACAGGATGTAATTGCTTCTGCTGCTGACGCAGACTTTGATGTTGCCGTACCGGCCCACGAGACTCCCTTGGCTACCAGTACCGCTGCTGATGCAGAGACAACGCCTGCTAAATCGTTAGAGGCGGAGAAAGTCACTGCTGATGCCGCTGCTGAGCCTGCTACGGAGGCTGTTACTGAGGCTGCTGCAATAGACGTCATAGCCGATGGTCCTGAGCCCGTAACCGTGCCAAGCACTGAGGAAACTGCAGATTCTACCCCTGTGTCTGCAGCTGAGCCGGAAATTGTTACGGACGACGCTTTAAAGACGACGGAAGAGAATGCGTCAACGGATGTTTCCGAAGAACACATCGAGCCGCTTACCGCCGATACTGCTGTCGATATTACTACCACAACGGATCCTGCCGCAGACCCCGACTCTGCTGTGCCAGTTGCTGACGAACTGGGAGCCAAGGTTGCACCCAAGACTGTTGAGGTGTCTGCCGAGCCGGTGCTGGACGCTGTAGTGGATGCCGATACGGTGACTCAGCCTATAGCAGCAGATGACGCTGGAGCCACTAACGAGCCAGCATCTGTATTGGCAGAAGACCTTGCTGTTGAGTCTGTTCCTACAGCAGCCGCTGACTCGGCCACAGATCCCACTGCTGCTCTTGCTGCAGATACGACGGATGAACAGATCACCGATAGCACCGATAAGCCAAATGCTAAGCAAGTTGACGACGATGTTGCGCATTCTGTTTCTGCGGAGGAGAAAACACCTGCAGACGCTGCTGCTGAGAAGACTGATACGACTCTGGTTGTTGAGCCAACGCCGACATCCGTGGATAAGCCTGCTATTGAGACTGCGTCAGACCCTGCGACCGAACCTTCTGCTGTTAATGTCTCCGAGGCCGTTGTAGAGCCTGTTCCAAATACTGCTGCCGACGCCGTTGGCGAGCGCGCTGTGAAGGATGCTGTGTCCGCTGCTGAACAGTCTGCTGTTGACCATGCTGACGTTTCTGCTGCGGAGGCTGTCAAGGATACCCTGAACAAAGATGCCAGTGATATTGAGGATGCTGCAGTGGTAGCAGCCTCTGTAGCTGGTGCATTTATTGCTGAGCAACTGGATGCGGATGCCGCCTCCAAGCCAGGGGATGAGCCTGTCGTCGGGTCTATTCCCGAACAGAGAACTGTGAACGAGACCGAGGATGCCATTGCTTCAGTGTCTACGGTTGAAACTGGAACTGGAAAACCCTTGGAGTCCGCCGTCGAGAAGACAACTGAGGCGTCCCCTGATACGTCGGCCGATGTTCCCAGAGAACTTCCTACCAACGATTCTGCCGCAGAGTCTCAGACGCAGCCCGTAACTAATTCTGCGAAGAAATTTCTCGGTGCTTCTGAGGTCGAAACTCGCGTTGCTGTGGATGCTACAACCAAGGATGTGTCAAGCGGTGTCAATGCCGCCGACATACCTGGTGAGGTTCAAGACAGCAGCATTAAGCCGCATCCAACTCCCAGCATGGACATGGCAGAACTTGCTGCGGGCCTTTCGTTGGGGCTTGCTGCCACTGGTGCTTCTCTGGCTGCGTTGGCCAACGCGCCCGAACATCCATCGCAAGAGTCGGGTGTAAATTCTGATGGCGACAAGGCAGCACTTGATGCCGCAGACAACAGCGACGCTGAACCCAGCACGGTTGCAAAGGCTGATGCCGAATCCAAACATGTTGCCAGTCCAGCGGATGTGGCGTTTGATTTCGAGGATTGCAAATCTGATGTTGCGGAGGAGTTTGCCGTCGAGACTGCTGCAGAGTTTGCCAAGCTACGCACAGATTCTCCAGAAGTTTCTGCTCCTAAAGCTGATATTGCAGAGGGCGATGGCAATACAGAGCCAGCCTCCGCTTCTGCTGATATTACAGAGGATTTGGCTATTGGCGCTACGTTGACAGCTGTTGGCGGTGCAGCGGCAGCCTCTGCAATTCTTCCAAGTGGTTCCGACGCCAAACGCTCAGTAGATGCAGAGGATGAGACAGTTCAAGCTCCGCGCAGCATTCCTGATACGCCAACAACTGCAGTACCCGCCGGTATCCAGGAGCATTTGGCAGCAGATGATTTTTCTGAAAATCGAGATAGGAAGCCACAACCTTTGGTGCTCCAAAGGGAAGAGCCGAAGACTACGTTGCATGAGAAGAGCAATTTGGAATTGCACGCAGTGGATTCTGAACGCGACATAACTGCAGCGCATGCAATGAGCAGCGATACGCTTTCAGCTATTGATCCGAATCCAGCGACTCCATCATATGTGATGCATTATCCAGAATCACTGTTCGGTGATTCAGCATCAATTACTCCAGGTTTGATTACAATTGAGGATCTCCATGCTGCTCAAAAGGCATCGCCAGTAGTGGGCGTGTCTGCTGTTAATGCTACGTCGTCAGGTCGCAAGTCAAAGGATTCTGGTTTCTATCAGCCCGAAGGTGACGCATCCGTTGGCCAGCGCATGCGGCGACTTATGTCCGGACGTCGCGCAGACACTGGTGGTAGGGCTGCAACTGAATTGGAAATACGCGAGGGAAGAGCAAAGAGTCCTACGCGTTTGTTTACTGATGCCCGCGAGAAACTTGTGTCACAGTACCGCTCTTCTCGCTCATCTCAGGAAAATAAGCGTGGTAGCGCGGCGGCAACAATCATCGATGAGGATGAGGATGAGGATGACAAGTACCGTCCTGTCATTCCTGGCTCTTATCCGTCGGTTGCCCACCAGAAGGATGACGTCGAGGAAGATGATGCGGCTACCGGTCAGAAGCAGCCCGCTTATGAAAACAGTGCTGGTTCATCTGACAATGAAGCCTCTAAAGATCATCATCGTCGCCACACAATCATGGGCGTATTCAAGCGTATCTTCCGCTGAAGGGATTTCTTGTAGTTCGTATGCTTAACTGTTTTGCAGCTGTAGTGCCTGTCTGTTGCTATTTTATACTGGCTAAACTTAGTGCAAAAAAAAAAAAACTAAGGCCAAAAAGTGCTTTTTATTTCTTTTTTTATTCTTGTCAAAGCATTTTATTTCTATTGTATGGTGGTATCTGTGGATCAAAATCCTAGCAATGCTCATATTACCATTTTTCGCTATGTGAGCTTTATCGCTTTAATACAGTTCCTGCCAATTTTTATTGTAAGTTAAACTTCTTTTGCCGCACAGCAGATACAGACACATTGGCAACTGACAATGCATGTTAACGCTAAAGAGGTCGCTAAAGGTGTGAAATGTTCCTGAAACTGAGTTTTGTACCACATGTCATAAGTCACGTGCAAATCCCATAGACAAAAGCACCAATGAATGGGGACAGAAGGATGCTAACGGCCTAGGCTCACGCCACTCCTCCCAAGCCTGCAAGACTTTGCTCACTTCTCGTCTTTTCTTCATTCGTTATTTTTGACAACTTTTTTTATTTTTACTTTTTTATATATATTGATAATGGCATCCAAGGCAGCGCTTAAGCGTCTGAACAAGGAGTACCTTGCAATGCAGAGCAATCCAACTCCTTTCATTACAGCAAAACCACTGGACACAAATATACTGGAGTGGCATTATGTATTGCGTGGTCCACCAGAAACACCATACGAAGGTGGTGAATACCATGGTAAGTATAGCCATATGTCGATAAAGGTCGAAATATAGTTCAAGGGTCTAAAGTATAGTTACTGTTTTTTTTTTATTGTAACAAAAAAAAAAGCTAATTTGTATTTTTCTGTTGGAAATTGATACTATAGGACGCATAAGATTTCCTAGCGACTATCCTTACAAACCACCTTCGTTACAGATGATTACACCAAGTGGAAGGTTTCAGACAAATACCAACATATGTATGAGCATGAGCAACTTTCATCCAGATACATGGAATCCAGCATGGTCAGTATCAACAATATTAAACGGTATGCTTTCGTTTATGGTTGAGGAAGAGGCAACAACAGGAAGCATTCGCGCTTCTACTGCGGACCGTAAAGCTCTGGCACGAAAGTCTCACAAGATTAACTTGGCTAACAAGATGTTCCGAGAGCTTTTCCCAGAATTATGTACTCAAGTTCCAACACCAATTACACAGTCTGCTTCTTCGACAGTGGCGGCACCAGCACTTCAAAAAGGTACAGAAGATGGTAATGTCGGTAGAAATACTCTTCAGAACCGAGGTGCTGGAAGAAATAATGTACCTTCTGGTGCAGCTGTTGTGGCAACTGCTAATAATCATCATCAGGCTACGGGAATGTGGCTTACAACACTCCCACGAAAATGGCTTATTTTGTTTGTGGTTGTTGCATACTTTTTTGCATCAAAAATCATTTCACGACTCCTCACCGCATGATCAACGTAATATAACAGCGTATTGTGTGTTGATGTCTTTTTTTTTTTTATATGTTAGGTTTGCTTTTTTTTTCTTTTTAGATATCAAAGCCAGAGGTTTGTTGTTACAAGCCCTTATAACAGAATAAGAAAAGACTAAAAATAAGTAATCTTGTTTTACTTTTTTGATTTAGGGCAATGTTGAATACCCTGAATTTTGTTGTTACAAAAACTTTGCTTGCGCCACTTGACGATTTTGCTACGGCTGATCAGCAAGAGACACAATGTTCTTGTACTAGAAAAGCACCTGAATTTTCTTTTTTTCTTAAATCAAAAAGGGGTGTTGGAGATTTAGTACAGCCTTGACATTGGCAAAGATAGCGTTGGAGTAGACAAGGACAATGTCTGGTGCAATTTCAGTTGACTGTGCCAAAGGTGGCATTGCTAATGCTGTCTACAAAGCCAGATTATTTGTAGTCTACAGCCTCACTTCTAGACGAGGCTGAGAACATGAAAGAATCTCCACAGCAGCAACATCTTAGTATTATTACTAAATACCCAAACCCTCATTATTTCACAAAAATGCTACTATGTTGTAAACTAATATTTTATATTTAACAATATCCAACTATCACAAAAAATTTTCAAGTTAGGTAGCGTTTGCTTAATAAACTTTACATATATACATGCTAATCAAAATTTCCACTTAATGACTAAAGTTTCTTAAGCATCACGATTTTACCAAACGTTGTGCGTGGTTGATTTGTCAGACAAAAACCAAATAAATATATTATACAAATTATTTATAAAGGATAAACCGATATGTCCTATTTTTATATATAAAAAAAAATTTTATTTAGGCTCGTGAGCTATAGATAAACCTCCTCTTGACAGTGTATGCGCCTAATATAATTGCAGAAAATCCCCTCATATAGCATAGTCAGCTTGTACTTTGTAACTTTGTTGTTTTGTTCTATTTCAAAAAATACATGCTTCTAGAACATAACTAACAAAATCTATGTCAATCACCACAGTTTTTAAAAAAAAAACCCCCCCCCCATGGAAATATTATTTATATCTTAGAACCCAGATGATTCAGTCATTCTCTGCAATAATGTTGTTAATTACCGGATTTCTTTTCAGCAACACTTCAGGTGACGCCCTGGTGGTCAAAGGCTCTGATGATTTAGATTTACGGCTATGGCTACGGTTACTAGCGTGACCAGCAGCAGAAACAGGAATCAGCGCATTGGCAGGCATAGTAACAATGCTGCCAGCGTCGTGCAGAATACGCAACATACCGGCAAGTAAAGGCGAACGTGCTAGCGTTAATCGAGAGCCCACCATAATCAGCTTTAGACGTGCTCGAGTAATGGCTACATTGATACGGTGCCAATCGCGCAATAACTCTCCAATAGCCCGTGTTGAGTTGCTACGAACCCACGATATAATTATAACATCAGCATCTCTTCCTTGATACCGATCGACTGTGTGCATCTCTATGCCGCAGTATACATTCGGTGTGATATCGGCAAAAGACGAAGCGGTAGACAAAGTATCCGTTGTTGTAGATGCAGTATCAGTGGCTGACGAGGCGGTAGATGTAGCACCAGAGTGATCCTGGCGAATGCCATGTTCAATCTCTAGCTGGCGTAGCTGGGCGCGAAACGGAGACAAGACAGCGACACGGCGACCCTCAACACCACACTCCTGTAAGATGGCCGTAAGAGTACGCACAATGTGAACTTCAGCGTCATTCTGAGCAGAGTCTGAGCTATCAACACGACATTCGCGTGCTGATGCGCAGTCAGTGTCAATAAATACGGCAGCGTGCGCAGGATCGAGAGCAGCAACTGCCCAGTCCATATCCCAGGATGCCCCATGAGGCGGACGTGGGGCAGTAAAGGGCCAGCTACGAATTGCATCGGCAGGCGACACAGCGTACGAAATGCGGCGGCGTGCAACTTCTAAAGAGCCGCAGCGCAGATGGCCATCATAAATTAGATTGTTCGCTAAACACTGAATGCCTTCAGCCATGCGATATTGTAACTCAAGGCGCACAACAGCTTGCGGGTGGGCCTCGCACAAACGGCGAAACAAAGATGTGCCGAGGCCGCCATCGCGTGCGCCAGCATTGCGCACCAATGGCGGCAACTGGTGGTGGTCGCCTACTAGCACCACGCGCGTCGCTTCTAGTAGCGGCCCAAGGCAGATTGGCAGCGTAATCTGTGATGCCTCATCGATGATGCAGTAGTCAAATTTGCGCATCGAAAAGACCGGATGTGTGACGCCAAGGCATGTAGTTGCTACCACTCTCGCTCCGCGGAAGTGTGCGTCAAGTTGCCGCACGGTCCGCAGCCCGGCTGGCGGCAGCAGCTGTGCCGCAACCCGCGGATGCACACGCGTAGGACTACCCAGACGCACCATCGCAATGTCGTCGTCCAACAGCTTTAGCAGAATATTGTCCACCGCTGCGTGCGTGTATGATGCCAGAAGGACGCTCTTACCCATCGCTGCCAGCACGCGAACCAGCGCCGCAATTGTCGTTGTCTTGCCTGTACCCGGCATTCCCAGCACCAGCGCATAGTCGTTTGCCGCCAGCACGCGCCGTAGCACAAGCGCCTGCCCTGCATTCAGTTTCGAGCTGGCTGCCGCATCTGCTACAAGCGCCTCGACATTTGCATGCAGCGGTGCAAATGTTGGTATTGCCAGATCCACCAGCAGCCGGCGCCATCGCTCGCCTTCGCCTGCCATAAACAGCCGCATCAAGTGTGCACGCACTCGCCCCATCGTTGACTTCATCTCGTCTTTGTCGATGCGGAACACGTCGCTTCCAGCCGCTGTAGGTACTTCGGCTCCCAGAACTGTTTCGTCGGCTGATCCGCGCGGATGGATATCCATGATCGCCTCAAAGTCTTGGTTTGTGGCGCGGTCAAATCCCGCGCGTCGCCGCGGCACTCCTCGGACTGGTCGGTCCAGTGCCACGGTGATGCGTCCGTACTCCAGTTGCTGAACATACCCAATTGCAAGAGCGTACTGCCCGCCCTCTACAGACACAACTATCGGATCCCCAACTGCAATCTGGCCATCAAGAAATGACCGCTTAACCGCTGCGTCTGTTCCTGCCTCAAATGTCATGCGATAGCGACTATATGCCCCTAGCTCGCCAGTGTCCTCAAAGCTTTCCACCTGCAACTGCAGTCCAGCAATGCACCGCCCTGTCTGCCGCTCGCGATACTCCGCCCCCATGGTCCATAGCTCCGCTCTGAACCGCTGCATGTCTGCATCCTCGCGGTCAATCAGTTGCAACCACTTGCGCACAAACGACATGTGTGCCGGACTCAGCTGCCCAACCAGCGCCTGCCATGTATCATCGCCCACGCCTGCCGTCTCTGCACTGCCGTCCTCGCAGCTAGCGTGCGCAATAAAACATGGCGCCTGATGCGGGCAGCGTGCGCATGTAAACTCGCGCCGCAGCATTAAAGGCAGGCTGCGCTCTGATGTTTCACTCGCGTAACGCAGGTATTCCATCATGCGGTTGCGCATTGACACCAGCCCTCGCAGCTCGTCGTCGATCCGCGGCACCTGCATTACCTCGCTCGAGCGCGGGTAGTACAGCAGGCCTTCGCTCACTTCCACCCCATATCGCTCTGCCAACAGCAGCGTGTACATGACTAGCTGCGCTCGGTGCGACGTATTCTCGGTGTTGCGCCCTGTCTTTAGTTCAAGTGGTGTCACCAACATGCGTCCGTCAGCATAGCGTGCCAAAACCGTCAAGTCTATTTTGCCTTTAAGCCCAAACTTGGGCGACCACACGCTTTCCTCCATGTTTAGTATCCCAGACACTGCTACAGATCCGCCTGCTTGGGCCCCACCCCGGTGCGTTCTGTACTGCGCATCGGCCTGTGCCGCTCCGTGCATGTACTTTTGCGCCCATGCCTGATATTCTGGTACCATCTCTGCTACCTGTTCGTACACAGACGCCTCGTCTAACTGGCACTCCCACAGCCGCTCTACATTGCTCTCAATCAGTTTGTATATCGTCTGACTCATCGTCGCGTCATCCCATTTGTTCTTTAAAGCGCAGCTTTGAAAGAGGTCGTGCAGCAGCACACCAATCAACATCACAGTTGACGGGGGCTTATCACCTGTTATTTCACTTATCCGGTCCTTCAGTACTGCTCGACGAAGACACGTAAACGAATCGGAAAGGTGCGTACATGACACCAAAATATCTGGATTGAGAATAGGCAGCACTCCCGCGCCCAGCGAGTCCACAACCACCACATCTTCACTCCCGATCTCACCAACGAGGTTCACGTAATCTCCAATGCGTATAGGTGTTGCTTCCCATTCGTCGCGCAGCAACACTATGCGCTCCCGCACTGCCGTTTGCGAGTATACTCGCACTATCTTCTGAGACCGCGCGCCAGGTGTCCCCGCTGGCATTTGCTGCTGAGTGCCATTGTAACACCCGTCTGTGACTAGTAGAGTCAGGCATCTTTCACAGTCCTTGTATCGTTGGCTAGGAGCCTCACCATCTACATCCTCTTCGAGTCCATCCATCAGGCCATCTAGATCGTCTGTCGGATCTAAACCTGCCAGTAGACTATCCATGTCAACGTGGTCCAAACACAACAAGTCGGCATCGCTTTCCACACCAGTATTGTCTGCAGATGTTGTCCCTGTCAGTGTATCTGCTTTTGTCGTGCTATCCTGATCAAGCGTAGGCGAAGGTATTTCACTATCTGCATCCAAACTCTTCTGTGACTGCTGTGACTGCTGCTGCTGAAGTGCTAGCTCTAATTTTAAAGGTAATGATCGTCCATCGTAATTCTGCAGCCGGAGTGACGGCGAAGAGGTAATATACTCGCTAATTCCTTCCCTTCCATTAGCCAGATCCTCCGACTCTTGCTTCTGTGGGAGCAGACTCGATAGTAGCAGACGCTTGTCTATAGTTTTCTCACTCTTTGATATTGTCAGCGGCCTGGCAACTGCTCTTCGTTGTGCAAGTGGTGTGGTCTCTGAAGGGTCCACTGCTGTATCTATATCTAACTCGCTGCTCAAATCACTCAAGCCTATCTTTAGCCCTGGTCTTTTCTGGCTTCTAACTGGGGATTGGTTGGTGTTGCGGCTTTCCAACATTCTCTGCACTATTCCTGATGGCTCCTCTTGGGATGTACTCGCAGATGCAGATGTGCGCTGTCGGAGCGCGTTTTTTAATGTCCCGCGCGGAGACGTTGCCATCCAGAATATATCATCGCTGCCGCTATTACTTCCGCTGTCTACTGCCACTTTGAGCTGTGTTGTTGAGCGCTTGACTGCTGGAGAGTCCGCGCTGTGATAACGCTGTGTAATGCCTTTATTTGCATCGCGTTGTCGCTTCTGCGGGATACCAGTACTATCTGTACGTCGTATTGCATGGGTCATCGCTAGTGATAAGTTTTTTCAATTACTCCAAGTATAAATAAAAAAAGTCAAAATATTATCATTATTCTGTTCACCATCAACAAAATGTGGCCTCGCAGAAAGACACAAGAAGTGGGCTGGGTCCGCAAACCGCGCACACAGACACCACGCGTGCCCAGAACGTGCTGCTGCGCATCTTTTTCTCGCGTAAACTAATTGCCTAATCCTTTGATTACAGCCAAGGGCTTGATCACCACACTGCGCATCACCGAATGCAGTTGTGTGGACCAAGTCCGCATATTGTTTTCATAAGGGCTACTGGTGCACTAGGAGAATGATATTTACGTCGGTAGACATGAGGGAAGGACTGGGAACCACAGCAGCAAAATATTAACAGCTTTGAAAAGGAACACAGGAGCAAAAATATAGATTAGCTGATCCCAACATTGACAAAGCAACAAAATATAACTAATGCAACTTACCTGAATGTCGCCCGTATCTCTAAAAGGAGTATGTAGTCTGGTTTGGAATTGTTAAAGACCATATGTTCTTTTGGTTACTTTGCCGGCTGGCACTGCTCAGAGTGGAGGGTATCATCTACAGCCATGTCCATGCGCAAATACACTGCCCACGACGCCAAAACATACCCCTTTTGTTGCAAAACCTGAAACTCCGAATGCCGTGAGAATAGTTCTTTTTAAAAGAAATTTTTAGTAGAAAAACAATAGGCAATTGCAGGGCAAATGTTATTTTGTTGTGGCGGACTATGTGGTTGCACAGCACATGGATGAAAAAGAAGAAAAAGACATGTCAAAAGCTATGGCACTACAGCCAAAGCGACTATTCCCTAACTAGAACGTACAAATACCCCAACGGTCTCGGTGGTCCGTCCTCTGCGCATCTGTGATGAATGGATAAAAAAAGCCTATAGAGTTCCGTCAAAGCACCATCGTATTTTGGAAATGAAATCATAAAAACATACGCCTTAAACAGAGCTAACGAAATGCCTGATTGCATGGTTTTTTACACGTTACACTTGTTGCGCACACAAATACAAAATCCTAACAACAGTTGCGCAGTGAAGGGGTATTGTTACCCACCCTCCCAAACGACTCGGGACCAACACAGGCAAGGCTTACAAGGGGGTGGAAAACCCACTTGGATAATCCAAGCATTCAGTAAATCGGAAATCTGGATGATTAATAAGCTCACCAAGCGAAAGCTGCTGCAATTACTAATCAGAGCTTAAAACGCTTACAAGCTGGAGTAGTATAAAATTTAAGGGTAAGACCTATTTAGTCTATCTTTTATCGTTATTACTTGTCAGATATATAAAATAATAACCTTACTATACAAAAAAAGGGATAAATTGTGTCCATCCCAACAGCGAAGTTTTTTTTTCGCGAATAATTCTGAAACTCCCAATAGCTGGTAGTTTTTCCGTGAAAATATACTATGTAAAGATTTTTTTGTCTGTCTGTTTGCCTGTAGTTCCAAACCAAATTAAAACTAGTAAACAGGTGAACTCGTAAGCAGCATATATCGAAAGAGATAAATACTAGACAAAGCTAAGTAATATGTAAAGCCTGATACTATTTCCTAATAGCAAGCGCCTATCCTAAGCAGCAGACAATCATAATATCGTGAAATAAATATAAACAAATTTTGACAATCCCTGACAAACTACATAGACGCATAAAGATATATTTGATACAGATTCTAGTATACGGTATCCTCAACAACCTTAATTGTAAATTATATGGTTAAAATAGTAACTTTAAAGAGTTTCTACTTAAAGTATATTAAATAAAGAGACTGAGCACCCTCCCCTGAATGATAAGGGCCTATCCTGAGCGGCAGGTGGGGCGACACCACCATTGAAAAAAAGGGCGGAAGTAGTTTTCACTGCAGTTGGATTATGTAATACAAACTTGGGCGCTGCTCATTAGACAAACCAACGGCGTAGACAATGGGTTCCATGCTGGTAGTGGGGTTTTAAGTCGACTGTTCTCGGCCCTCTGTTCCTTTTTCCGTGCTTCTGGACTTTTCCATTTTTCCACTTTATCCTTTATCTGGTACTTTTTCTCCACCTTCAAACTTTTGTTATTTTCTTCAAATCTCCTTGAAAGTCTTAATTCGCTTTACACCGTTTTTTTTCTTCTTCTTTTTTTGTCGTATATACTTTTTAGACAAAAAGAAGGGTGTACGAATACCGACCGTGCACTATCTGGGTTCTGACTATACAAACAAACAAGCCTACCAGCAAAAGGGTCATGACATACACAGCAGACAAACAGCGGGAATACTCGCGGGCCGAGGTTGCTAATCATGATAACTCAGAGTCGTTGTGGGTTATCCGTGGCAACCAAGTATTCGACTTGACAAATTTTCACACAGATCATCCGGGTGGGTCCGATATGCTTTTGCAGTTTGCAGGCCAGGACATTACGGAAGCTATGCGTAATAGCAGCATCCACACACATGAGATACATGCGTATCGTGTGCTGAAAGATTTTTATATAGGAAATGTGATGGCAGACGATCACCAAAACTATCCAGAAGCACCTGGTGGTATTGATGAAATGGATTGCGTACCGAAAGAAGAGTTCCTGGACCTTAATAAGCCACTTTTTATGCAAATGTGGAGATCCAAGTTTACAAAGAAATTCTATTTGCAAGAGGTACATCGTGCACACCACCTTCCAGAGCCGGCAGTGTTTTTTGCTAACCCATTTTTAGAGACATTCACGCGTACGCCGTGGTATGTGATTCCGATATACTGGGTTCCGATTATCATTACACTACTAGTACTAGGCGCAAAATACGAGCCGCCTAATGTGATGATGGTTGGATTTATGTTTGGTATAGTATCGTGGACGCTAACAGAATACAGTATTCATCGATTTATCTTCCATTACGATGAAAATCTTCCCGAAGGCACATTGGCGCAATGTGCACACTTTTTGTTACATGGTGTTCATCACTACTTGCCAATGGACCCACTGCGATTGGTGATGCCACCAGCACTGTCAACCTTCCTGGGAGTTCTTATTCTCGGTATCATGTGTTGCGTTTTTACACCTGGCATGATACATGCAGTTTCTGCAGGGCTTGGCACCGGTTACGTTCTTTACGATGAATGCCATTATTGGCTGCATCATGGCACGTCATCCAATAAGCACTTGTGTCAACTCAAGACTTATCATCTTCGTCACCACTACAAGGATTTTAAGGCTGGATTTGGTATTACTAGTGACTTTTGGGATAATGTTTTTGGTACACAGTTTACCAGTTCAGCATGATATAAGCCTTTATATACTCTTTTCTCCAGTGTTTTCTCTGCCATCTTTTTCTAGGCTCTAATTCTTTTACACTGGTTTTGGTTATACTTGTTTATATTGTGCTTCTATTCTGTGTTTATGTTTTGTGGGGGAGGGGTTGCGTGAATAAGCACGGTATTCTAGTTGCGTTATGACAGCAGCTAGCTTGAGATTATGATTAACTTGGTACAATATGTTTGAAGACTTCTTGTTTGTGCGGGCATTTTGTGCAGTTTAAATGCCAGTAAGATGGGATAGTTTACACGTGACGGCTCGCTTATTGCGTGTTGTCCAATGGCGTCTGGACAACAGGCAAAAACTTGGAATGCAGCTCAGAAGCGCGAGAAATGTACTGACGCATTCTCCGACTCTAGCAAGAAAGCTTTTGCCTCTGCAGCGCTTGGATCTTTCTCTTCCTTACTCTGGTATCTATTATTTCTCGCAGCTTGCTCTGTTTGTTCTACGCGCCCAAAGGAACCCAGAGCGTGTAGTATTCTACTTTGCAACTACAGTTTTTCTCTCTTCTCGATATCTTTCTTGTATACGAGTGAAGGAAGTGGCTGTTGTTCTGCTATTCTTGTTTATCTCACTCGTTTATCTGTGTTGATTTAGCATAAAACTCATCTTTTCTACATTCATTTTTTTTTTTTTTTTTTTGGAACCTGCTCAGATTCAAATTATAAAGTTTTTCTTTTCTTTGGTAGCTGTCAAAAATGGGGTTCCGGTTCCTGACACTTATCCGGCCGTTCATGGGAATTATCCCTGAGGTTGCAGCACCGGACCGTAAGGTGGCCTTTGAGCACAAAATGCTGTGGACGGTGATCACGCTGCTTATTTTCCTGGTTCTGTCACAAGTCCCACTGTATGGTATCATGTCTTCGGATTCCTCTGACCCGCTCTATTGGATGCGTGTGATTCTGGCATCGAACCGTGGTACGCTCATGGAGTTTGGTATTACGCCTATTATTACCTCAGGCATGATTATGCAGCTGCTCGCTGGTGCGCAGATTATTTCGGTTGATTATTCTCTGCGTGAAGATCGTGCGCTGTTTTCGGGAGCGCAGAAGCTATTTGCTATGCTTATTACTTTTGGCTCAGCGACGGTGGCGGTGATGACTGGGCAGTATGGTGATCCGAAGAGCCTTGGTGCTGGTATCTGCTTGTTGCTTATTATTCAGCTGTTTGTGGCTGGTGCCATTGTCATTTTGCTTGACGAGATGCTGCAGAAGGGTTATGGACTTGGATCGGGTATCAATCTGTTTATTGCTACAAACATTTGCGAGGACATTGTGTGGAAGTCTCTTTCGCCTCTGACCATTAACACTGGCAAGGGACCCGAGTTTGAGGGTGCGATTATCGCTTTCTTCCATCTGCTATTTGTGCGCTCAAACAAGTTCAAGGCTGTGTATGAGGCACTGACGCGCTCCAACTTGCCGAACCTGACGAACTTGGTTGCTACCGTGCTGGTATTTGCTGTGGTCATCTACCTGCAGGGATTCCGTGTTGAGATTCCTATCAAGTCTGCGCGCTTCCGCGGCCATCGTGCCCCGTATCCTATCAAACTGTTCTACACTTCGAACATGCCTATTATGCTGCAGTCTGCACTGGCGTCGAATGTGTTTATGATCTCACAGCTACTTTACCGTAGATTCCCAGATAACCTGTTGATCAAACTGTTTGGCGTGTGGGAGCCGTATCAGGGGTCGTCGCAGTTCTTCCCGACTTCCGGCCTGGCTTACTACCTGACACCGCCACGCTCGTTTATCAGCACGCTGAAGGATCCGATACACTTTGTTTTCTATATGGCGTATATGATGACTGCCTGTGCGGTTTTGTCGCGGGCATGGCTTGATATTAGCGGCTCGGGCCCGCGCGAAGTCTCCAGAGAACTGCGCGACCAGCAGATGGTTATTGCTGGCTACCGCGACACGACTATGTATAAGGAGCTCAAGCGCATTATTCCGACTGCAGCAACAGTGGGTGGAATGATTATCGGCATCTTGTCTATTTCGGCTGACTTGCTTGGTGCTATTGGCTCTGGGACTGGTATCCTACTTGCTGTCACCATCATTTACAACTACTTTGAAGCGTTTGCAAAAGAACAGGCTGAAGCAAGCGGCCTTGGTGTTGCGGGCATGTAGGGAAATAAAAGACATTTGCTGTCTTCTTCCTTCTTGCCTGCTTTCTGTTTTCATGTTTCGCCTCTTTTAGCGCTTAAATGGTTTGCTGCGCATGCTGGGGAGATAATGCCCTAACACTGTTGCCTTTCTATCTTACAATTGCTTTTTTTTGCTTTGCTTAAAATTGGACAGAATATATTGCTGACATTTGCTGCTTTTGTGTTGTTATTGTGGTTACACGAACCGCCAATGTTACACTAAACTTCCGCTTAGTTGGTACACAGCAAGTACACATTTAGTCTTGCTCGCTGTAGCGGGTGACGGATCACATCAGCTATATGGTCAAAGTTTACGTGTGGACCATTGCTGAAAATCGGCATGAGGCTGTAGTCGATGGTATCCAAAGAAACCACTCGTTGCCAGTCAATTGACGCAGGCATCACAAACAGCGTCCTACAGCTGAGAAAAAGGATATCAATTAATAACGCTTGTCTTTTTTTGTTTTTACAGTGTCCAAATAAAGCAGGAAACATACCTCTCATAAGTGCCCGATGTCAATTTCTTTAGTAAAAGTGCATCTGGATCTGTTTGTTGTGCTAATGTGCAGTTTACTAAGACTGAGTTACGGATCTGATTGCGGACTTGATAATCCTCCATTGATATCAAGTCATGTAGCTCAACGCGTGCTTGCAGTGCATCTAAGTAACCAAAAAAAAAAAATTACAAATTACAAATTGTGCTTAGCATTTAATTCAGTGCATGTTTGAAATCTAGGATATTTTAGCTTCGTATACTTACCTCGATCCACAGGTTGCGAAAGCATATGCCGTGGTGGCATAAATGTAGAAAAGAAAAACACAGTTGTACGAATATGTGCCACGTTGGTATCATAGAGCGAATTTTCTAATGCAACATTTGTATCCATGCATGTAACATCCAATGTCAATGATGCATTAGTGCAATGAACTGTAGGCAAAACCGAAGTACGTTTAAGAAAATCAAGTGTTGGAATAACCCCAGCTTGGTGTATAACACCATAGGCAATGGCAAGTATCAGGTTAAACAAAACCCAAAAATGCCATAGTCTTCTTAAAAAGATACTATGCCAGCGCCACGTACAAACCATAATAGCTGGGAGTACTGGAAGTAGAAATCGCGGCTCTTGGTGTGGTGCCATTGAAAGCATTGCAAGTCCTGTAATAATAGAAATCGCCGCAGTAACCGAAGTATAACTGGCATTTGTTCGCGAGTTTGACAAACTTATAAACATGCCAGCCTTTGCAATAGCCAGAAAGTATAGCGGACCAAAAAGCACTGGCATAGATAATAAAATATGGTTATACCAAGGATGTATTCCATGAACTGCAAGGTTTGTCCGATCAGTGTTATACAAAATATTGTTCAAAGGCGCAAAAGTCATTGTCCCTGATAGATGCAAGCGACCGTTCGTAAATGAAAGGTGCAGTGATCTGTAGTAAAGAGAATCCACAATAACAATTATCAGTGCTGTAGCCAGACCACTGAAAGCAAACCAAAACACTCCAGAGTTAGCAGCTGTAGCAATACTAACCATGGTACTGCTTTGTATAGTCTGTGCTCTTTGTCTCATTCGATATAGCAAAACTACACATACAATGCCTAAAGGTAATGAAAACATTGGAAATGAGATATGGACAAACGTGCCTAAAGCCAATGCTGACCCGAGTCCAACACATGGCCATTTTAGTAAGTGATTACCAGCAGCCTTTCTGGATACAGAACTCTGAACCCTACTCTCAATAACTGACAGCATATTTAGACACACTGCAAGCAGAACCGATGCAAATGAGTTTGCAAATGTGTGAGTATGGAATACCACAAGGCTATAGGAACTTGCAAGCAAAATCATTGTTGGACGCATGGCTGCTCCTGGATGTAGTCTTCGCACAGTTTTATACACACATATATCAACGACAAACGAAAGCATTGCAGAAAATATACGACATGTATATAAGAAAATCCACGGAGATAGCTCAAGCTTCCCAAATATCTGCTGGAGTACTTTTATCATAAACATAGGTATTCCAGTGTAAATATATATTGGAACGATGGATCTAATAGGTAAGCTGGATGTAAATTCCCATGTCCTCAATATATCAATACCGAATATATCGCCTGCTGTTATTTCGGGGCCCTGGAAAAACTCGTCAGGATGAATATATGCTGGTATAACTGCGAATAATAGACGACTAAGCAACAATGACCAATACCACACTCGAGAGTACAACATATTTAGCAAAATACAGCAACCACAAAGAGCATTGAGATAATAGTCTTCCAGCCGTCAAGCGATACAGTTGGCAGTTTTGAGGTTAGACGTAAAACAGAAGGTATGACTGTGGAATACGTAGAATAAAATATAGATAGATGATGTATAATGAGATATTTGAATCTAATATAAAAATTCAACCTAGTGCTCGAGTCCCTAGATCTAGAGTTATGGATTGTTAGGCTTCCTGCCATACTTCATATATGGCTTGTGTAAAATACTAAGAATTCACTGAACTTATAAGACCCTGCTCTCAACTTGGCATTGGTGATTATGATGGGTTTTGCTGGTTTCTCGGATGGCTTGTTTTAGATACGCAGCCAATCTGTGTGGATCTTCAGAGCCACAAATGGAATAGCATTTTGATGTCCATAACCAATAGCTCTGTCAGCCAGAATGATGCTGCTGCATGAATTGTGGTATTTATATTTTTCCACTGTTGGACAGGAAACCCACCAAGTGCTTTTTCAAGCTTTTCATAATTCTTGTCTTTCATTTCCCGTCACTTATTTAAGTTGTCATTATTTCAAGTCATTTGTTTTTTGTTTTTGTTTTTTTTTTTTTTGTCGAAATGCAGTCTCAGATATACGGAAACAGAACCAGTACAGATCAGACGAATGAGGATATTACAATTCTTCGAATTAAGCGAAAGCGTGGTCAAGAACCACTAGAGGCCTTGGTAATACATCAACAGCAACAACAACAACAGCAGCAGAGGCGGCGAAAGATTCCACGCGGACTAAGTGGACGGAACAGTACTGACAGTCTGGCAAGCGAATGGGCTGCATCGGGTGCTCTGAAGGAGCCTCAGCTTTTTGCGTTTGGTGAGAGTCTCTCAGAGGCAGATTTTTATGATATTAGTAAACGACAGGCCCTTCAGGAGCGTCTTACTAATCTATCGAAATGGCGGCGCGATGAAATGGATGTCGATGATACTGAGAGAAGCGTTGAAGACGCGTCAGTTACTAACAAGCGACCTGCAGAACAGACAGATACGCGACAGACAACATTTCGGGTGATTGGAAAACGCGAGGTGTCATTGTCAGAAGAGACTCCTGGTGACACTCTTACAGTGCCTGCAGGGATTAGAAGCCGGATTCCAGAGGTTGTTACTGCGTCTAATTGGCACAAGGAGAGGCAGCGGATTAAAATGTTTGATGCTATTAACGAAGACGAGTTTAATACAGTGGTTCTCGGTAACAGCCGAGATCCATATGCGGAGGTGGCACTTGGCACTGATAACGAAAGTAAAGTTGTGGCAGCTGATCCAAAGACAGCCGATGATCTGGTACCAATGGTCCGTGATTACTTATCCTTTGCTGCAGGCAATCCAGAATACATGTATGACTTTTACTATGTGAAGCGAACCAGCTCTGATATGAATCCCAATATTCTCCATGCGCCCAATGTCGGTGCGGTACTATGGGTTAATGATATCAACGAGTTCATGGGCGACAGCGATAGCAGCTGCGAAGAGGAAGATGAAGATTCAAATGCTGAGGACTTTTACCGCAATGACTACCCTGACGAACCTGACACTGACAGCGGAATGGATGAATATTATTACTCATCTGGAGAACGCGATGATGATATTGTCAATGTGGCCTATGATAGTCACTACGACGGCGATAGCGATGCCTATGGTAGCAGGTGGTGAGGGGAGTTTCCGAGGCCTTTTGTTTGAATTTCTATTTATTTAACTACTGTTCTATAAGACTTGAATAATACTTGTCCAGCTGCAACTAGTACCAGCACTCCTCCTGATATCGGCGTGCCTTTATCATTGATTGTATGTAAGAGGTAGCTGCGTCTTCGTCAATATTTGCATGACTCTTGACCACGTCAATAAAGGCTTGACGTACATCATCGGGCATGCGATTGGCGTTTCCAGACACAAATATTGTCGCCCCAAAGTTATTAATCAATGACCAAACAAGATCGCCTTGTTCGCGGATGCGCTGCTGTACGTACACTTTTTGATCTTCCTGGTCGCGCGAGAAAGCACAAAACAGATGAAGTGATCCCTCTGTAACCCATTGCTTCAGCTGTTCTTGATACAAAAAGTCCTTGTTTTCATTGCGACATCCAAAGAACATATAGTTAGAGTTAGCGCCATCGCTCTGACGTTTGTACATAAATGACATGAATGCGGCGATTCCTGTGCCTGGTCCAACCATAATTATTGGCGTTGAATTGTCGACTGGCAACCTCATAGTGCCCTTGGCAAAACGCAACTGCACCCTGTGTGTAAGAGGCATTTGTGCCAGCCATTTTGTGCACACACCAACTCGCGGTGCCTGCATAATAGTTTTATAGTTGACTATAGCCACTGTTAGATCGACTAAATTCGGTGTCACTGCAGATGCCGATGAAATGGAAAACGAGCGCTCAGTAATAGGTGGAAACACGTCAAATATATACGCAAGTGGAACGCGTGAGTGCGGTAAATCATCAAGCACTTCTAAAATTGTTCTTCGTGGTCGCATACAGTATGTTTGGAGCTCCTCTTGTCCTTCTGTGCTACTAAAATCGTGCAACCGTTCTTTTTCATTTTCATGCTCTGAAAAGTAATAAAGCATCTCAAAGAAAGAACGTCGCGGAACCGCCATAATATCAAAATAGTATGTAAATAGCCAGCGTAGTGTCGTGCAAGATGGAATCCAGTGTGGAAAGTCAGTTGAATCGTGGGCAGTTATACTCAGTGGCAAATCTGCACTTTCCGACCAACCCATTCTCTCTAGAAACCTGCTCACATCTGATGCAAGGCTTTCAGGTCGCAGAACCGCACAGTCTCCCGGGCCCCATTCTGGCAAAGATTCCTGGTCATCAAGCTCAAATCGGAAGTGACGGATGTCCTGAAAATGATCTCTCGCCGTTAGTCTATCGGCAGCAACCAATCGCGCTAAAAAGCACCCTTCTGTTGCTGGGACTTTGTTAAAACTCACCTGCTTTCCGTTGGAAACAAAAGCAACATCGAATGAAGGGTATGGAATAACTGAACCCGGTACAATTGGCTCAGGTAAAGGATATCGCAGCAGCAGAGCATCCCACAGCATGTCAAGCCAGGGATCCAGCGCGCCGTCAATACCTAAGTAGTGTTGGTCATCCCCATCTCCTCGAGGCACAATGGGCTTTGCACCAAGCTGTTGCAATCGCCTAAACAACCGTTTTGCCGGAAAGTTATATTTTTGGTAACTAGAATCGCCCAGACCAAACACTGCAAAGCTCAGACCATCTAGAGCATCGTGTGGAATCGACTTTCGCAAAAGAAATCTCCAGAATCGCTTCATATTGTCTGGTTCTTCGCCCTGGCCGGTGGTAGAGCACACAAATATAATGGGGCAGACTGCTGAAAATACCTCAGTCTTGTCTATCTGGTCCATTGCTTGTACTCGCACCGAGAAGTGTCGCCGCCATCCCTGTCTTGCAATGCGATGTGCGCTATCTTGCGCATACCCTGTCTGCGATCCATATAGCACCAGAAGTCTACGATCTCCATCCAGACTCGCCATACCAACAGGAGACCCACACCAATTCGATAAAGAAAGTTTTAATTCAAAGTACAGAAAATAAAATAAAAGCAAGGAATTCAAGGGGAAGTAAAGATAAAACAAGAAAATCCAACCAGAATTGAGGTAAAAAAAATACTGGCAAGGCGCTCACATATCAGCGCTTGCGACCCTGACAACATCGATAGTCTTTGGTAGCGATTTCCATTGCTCGTTGATGTTGTCGACCTTTTGGGAAAGCCGCACGGCAGCGGATTGAGAGACAGTCAAGGATTGCTGTGCTTCCTTGATGCTAGAATCCAGGGTTGCTGTCTGCTTTGCTGCACGGATAAGCATATCCCTCAGCTCGTTGCCACCAGATACTTCTTGGGCTAGGGTCCCAAGATCACCAACAGTTGCCTGCGCGTGCTCACGAATATCCGATCGTGCCTCTTCGACAGCTGTATGCTTGTGACTCATAGCAAATGTGTGTAATAGAAATAAATATGTGCGTGTCTGTCTGAGAATGGAAGCTTTAAATCATGGGGTTTTTTTTTGTCTACAAAGCTTACTTTACAAGTCGTGGTTACACGAAAGCGCATACGTATGGGAAAACCATGGTGCACGTGTGTAGTAGACCTGGGCTAGCCTTTATTCAAAAGGCCAAGTTTAAGACACCTTCACTCACACGCCTTTCTTTTCCATTCATTTCCAAAGACATCAAAGCTGCCTTTCAATTTTCTTTGCCTAGCTTCTTTCTTTGTTTTTTTTCTGGATTTTCTTTACATATATTTAAGAGCATCTGTTATAATGTCCAGTGTAGTTATTGATACTAGAGATCAGCTCTTAGATCATGCGACCAGATATCTTAAACACCTCCGAGGAATAATTGGTAAACTCAACGACAATCTGTACACTCAAGGATCCAAAGCGCTTCCAGGTAGTACAATTGGAAAGCATGTTCGACACATACTCGATCATTTTTCACTATTGTTTGTAGCGCTAGATAATATAGTGCCGGATATTGACACCAATGGTTCAGAAGGAAATCTACAACAGCCCTTGGGACCAGTTAATTATGCTCATCGCGAACGAAATCCAGCTACAGAAAGTACTGTTGTCGGCGGCCAAGCAAGCATCGACAGAATTGTACACATTATTAAACAAATGCAACGACACTCATCTACTATTCCCAGGTTTATCACAATTATCGACACTTTACCCGGCGGAAGTGAGGGAAACTTTCTGTCGACTGTCGATCGTGAACTTTGGTTCTGTATACATCATATGGTTCACCATAACGCTATTATTGCAACACTTATGAATGAGCTTGGACTTGAGCCGCCGACCGAGTTTGCCTATGCACCATCAACGATCAAGATGGCACACATGGCTGAAAATAGCTAGTGGTGCTTTGTAAGGAGAGAAATTCAAATCGTTATCACGATAGCTTATTTTATTATTGTTGTTGTTTTTATTATGCCGGTAGCTTTCTAAGCTATTTGTAAATGAAACTACATCAACAACTTGCTAACAATGTGTTTACATTGTTAAAGAATAGCAAAATATAATGCAATGTTTTCTGTGGTTCACTAAATATAATTACGCGGCGTTGTGCGTCCGTGTGCTTAGAAATGACGTTTGTTGAATCTCAACAACCAGGGATTTTTAAAAGACCAGCTACAGGGTTACGGCTATATATAAGTTACATATGACAATATTTGCATGTGGAGCTTGTGTAAGAAGTTTGCTTTGTAGATTTCTTTTTAATGCAGAACTAATAAGATTCGCACTCGGAAACTTGCCGCATATTACAACTGCCATTTTCTGTGTGCAATTGAAGCACTGAATGCTTATCGTTGCGGCTCGTTTCCGTGCCAGAATAGTGGGTCGGTTGTTGAGAAAGGATTGCTGAACGGAGCTGCAGCCCCTGAGTAAAAGTCACAAAAAAAAACATGGTTGTTGGGAATGAAAATACTGCATCTGAATTTGCAACCTTCTCTTCTTTCTTCCCCACCCCTGAACAAACCCTGCGTTTGAAGGGGTTTTTTGCAGCCATGTGCATAATCGGAGAATAAAATAATATGGCGTTATGTGTGTCTGAGATGCACATGCATGTGCGTGCACTCGACTCTTGAATGTCATACATGTTCCGTTGCTGATTACCATCCCTTACTTTTTTCTTTGTTTACAAACTGCCCCACCATAAATGATAATTGCGACAATGTCAACTGGCACGGGCCCAACAGATGGAAAGCCAGATGGGGTCCTATTGTTAGGTCAGCAGTGATGGATGTAGATATTTTTTTTGTATGCAAACATACAATATAGCAAAAACACCTCGGACATTGCACACAAAAAACTCCGATGTTGAATTAGAACGCGTAGACAATGAGATGCATGCTGCAGTTGCGTAATATTCGGGAATCGGAGAGTTTCCATTTTGGCAAATACAAAAAAAAAAAAAAACACTCTTGTTTCGACCCATCCCTTCCACACTCCTTTGTCTGTGGCATGAGAAAAAAGCCTACGCGTGTCTTCCGCCATCGAAATGTTTTTTTTTTTTTTGGCCAAAACCAGGAGTACCTCGATGAGGAAAGAGGAAAAGATGAAACAAACATCCCAACATGTATTTTACTGTTGACTCGGATCTCTTCAGCGTAATAAGCAGCTTCCTAACTGACTATGACCTAATGAGTAGTGGATGTTGTGCCGATAACAATTGTCTCAGGATACCTTTTGTCCGCTCTAGTAGCAGCAAAAAGGATGAACTTGTTTGGAAGAGTAAAATAAATAACGTGTAGACGCGGGTATATTAGGGCCGAGTCGTCGTACGTTGTTAGAGGTGTACATTCAAAACATATTTCCTTGTCGCCCTCAACATTCCTAAACCTAGCCAAGCTCCAAGCATTTTAAAATAGTCCAAAACTTTTCTAATAATCCTCTAGAATGTCTAAAGTCCCATCACATACGCTGGGAATAACAAAATACCAGCTTTTCTGTGTTTTGGCCGCCTCGATTAGTAGCCTAAACTTTGGTTGGAATATTAGTGCAACTAATCTTCCGGGCGATATCATTATCAAGTGTCTCGCCAACCCAAAACACAACATTGCAGGTCTTCCTTCTTGTCTTCCAGCAAACGATATTACATGGGGCCTTGTAGTCGGTGGATTTCCAATAGGCGCTCTAATCGGTGCTCTTTCCTGCACACGGTTTGCAGACAAATATGGTCGCAAATCTGTTCTAATGTACTCAAACCTAATATCCATTGCATCTGCAGTTCTCTACGGAACCGCCATAAATATTCCTATGCTTGCTATTGCGCGCATTGTAGCCGGTATTGCACAAGGGTGCGCTAATGGAACATTTACAAACTACGTTGTTGAAATTACTACCCCTAGAGCACGTAACTCACTTGGTTCTATGACACAAATGTCTATTAGTATTGGCCAGATGCTGTCTATAATTGCTTCTCTTGGTCTTTCGCATCCTCCTCTCTGGCGCATACTTTTTGCACTTACTGGAGTCATCTCATTAGTCAATATGGCACTATTGGTGTTTTGTGTTGAATCACCAAAGTGGCTTGCATGTAAAGGTCGCCTTGACGATGCTAAATTAGCTCTTAGACAACTACGCAAGTCGGGGGATTGTACAGAAGAGTTTCAGTCTCTGGTTGATAGTGTACAGGCTGAGATGGGTCCCAAAGCTTATACTGCCTCAATTTTCGACGTAATTCGTGGTAAAACCCCTGATAACCTTCGCCACCAACTTGTTCTTGCTGTTTTAGCCATGGCTTTCCAACAGCTGAGTGGTATCAGCGGCGTAGCTTTCTATTCGACAAAACTTTTTGGGTCGGTGACTACACAGGCTGTCGAGTACAGCATTAAGCCAACTATGGCTCAGATACTTACAGCTGTTCTGGCTATTGTCGGCACAGCTGCAACCCTATTTGGAATGGGTATGGCAGGATTATTTGGACGGAAAACATTGATGTTGTTCTCGCACGGCTCAATGGCATTGTTTAGCGTACTTATTTCTGTTGGGACTGTAATGGGCTTTGATGCCTTAGCAATTGCTATGGTCTTTGCCTTTTATTCTGTTTATCTTCTTGGACCAGGGCCTCTTCCGTGGGTATTTCCAGGTGAGATGACACCTATTTATGCTGTTTCATCTATTGTCGCAATTAGTGGCAGCGTTGGGTATATTGGTATTTTTACTATTGGAATGACTTTTGCACCATTGCTTAACGCGCTTGGCGGATACACATTTTTGATTTTTGCCGCCACCAATTTGTTAGCTGTTGTGTTATTCATGTTTCTTCTCCCCGAGACAAAAGATTGTTCAGTCACTGATACAATTAAAACACATTCTGTCGGAATACATAACGTCATGCTTCATCAGTATCGCGTGGCGCCCTCTTCCAAGAAAGATGATGCATCCTTTTAACAAAAAAGGTGTGGTTTACATTTTTGTATAGTGTTGCCTTTTTCTTGGCTTTATTTACATTATCTATATAGGCATATTACACAGTTATTACTTTTTATGGCTAATAACCAAAGCCATTATTCAAATAGTTTGAAATCTAACTAAAAATAGTTTCTGAATATTTGGCTTATAAGAAAAGTTATAGTGTTTTTAGGAATTTTAAAAGCATTGATAGAGCTGGTCAAAAAGAGCTGCTTAGGTATTATCGATTACACGTATAGATTCAAAAATAAAACATTTAATTTTGTAAATAAATGGTCAACGGTATGTGTGATAAACAATGTAATGCCAAAATTAGAATACAAAGGTTCTACTAATATTGGTATTTTATGCCACGCTATGACGTCATTTGAACATGCCACACAAAGATGGCAAAAATGTTTGCTTACATATATCCTCTGCCAAGTATGTTGCTAGAAGTGTTTTCTAACCACCCTTGATATTACAAAAGCTTAATTTAAAAGATATTTTACCATTAAATTACGCTTTAAAAAGATTTACAAACAAATATTTCGCAAAATTTCTTTATTTTCTCAAGTTGTCCTAGTGTAGAAAGGTGACAGAGATTCACAACTAATATATATTGAAATTATGTTGACAATAAGCAAATTAACCATGTTCTTGGCCAGAGCTAGTTTTCTTTTGCAACCTGCGATATCCACATAGGCGTATACCAAGCATATGGTTCAAGAAGCTCAATCAGCAACGACTCAATAAGTTCATATATGCTAATGTCGCTTTCAGGTTTGTCTAACATAATACTTTCCCACTCTGACCACGCATCATCACACATCCAACAGACATCGACCTCGATAGTTCTGGCTACCAAACGAGCCAAAAATTGCGACCATGGTTTTTTAAAATGTTTACTATAGTTTTGAATCAATAAGTCTGCACGGATCAGATCCTTTTTATGCAAAGAGTCGACTACTGCTGCTGCAATGTGTACCTGAGCATCCGACTGGTCAATGTGATGGTCAATGATTTGCATAGCACATTCATTTCCAAAATAATCCAAACCCAAATAGCGTAATGCAGACGCTGCTGCCAATATTGCCTCATATGCTGAACCCGAGATCTTTTTCTCTCGAGCAAATGCGTATCGCAGAAAGTATACTGCCATTCCACGCCTTACAAATAAGCTGTCCATATCAGATACAGAAAAAGCCAAACATGCACTTGCAACCTCCTTCATTGCCTCCAGCGCTTGGGATATATCCTCGACTTTGGTAAACTTTCGAGGAATCAACTGTGTTACTTGGATTGCACGCTTGCTCATCTTTGTTGGATCATTGCTAAGAGATATTGTATCAAGAGTACCATTATCAATACCTAGGTACTCGCACAAAGCAGACAAATACTCTGTTATTGCTCGGCTTTTGTCAAATGTCACCAACAGTCGTGCTAGTGCCATATCACATTCCAACTTTGTTTTAAGCAACGACCTAGACGTCCATGATAATTTTGTTCCTTTTGCACCGCGTAGTTCAGTATTAGTAGACATTCTGCCTAGACATTTCTGAACCGTTTTCAGCGATAACCGTAAATTCTCAAATTGGTCGCTGTACTGAGCAAGATCTTTGGAAATATTCCATAAAACTGTTGCGGCCATTGCTGGATTTTTATTAGCAATCTTATTAGCCTCTTTCATACTCAATAACGTTTCATCAAGAGCAACTGTGGAAGCCACCAGCGATTGCTCATGCAATTTGGAGTTTGGACCTCGCAATTTTATGGGAGAACTCTTAGAGTTAAAACTAGTTTGTGACAAGCTGTCCCTTGTCAGAGTACCTCGCTGTATTGTTGTAGCTTTGCGATGCCTTTCAGAGCCAAAATGCGCTTTAAGTGTTGCATCGCTGTTAAATCGTTTACTGCAGATCTCGCAGTAAAAACCTGATGCAGATATCTGTTGGAGATGCGTCTCGCTGCTTCCAGCTGTTGATATTATAGATGAATTGGCAGATTTGGCTGGACTAACTAGACTGGTGCTGCTAGGCGATAGATAACTTTTTCCACTATGAGGTGAGCTGGCATGCTTCTTAGGAGTGCCTCGAGACTCATTCGCGTCGTTGTATTGTCTGCCCTGCGGCAACTCATACGTCTGGTTTTCAAATATTTTATAAGTGTGGTTCATGAAAAAGGGTGAGGCTCTATAGATGCTAGTCGATAGTGTACCCCCACCTGAAACTTTAACATACAATTTTTGTTTTGTTTTAATGCTGTATAGATGATATGTATGGGCAGACACACCTGAGGGGTTTTTGATTATTATTTTGACAACGCGCATTTACCAACAGTGGGAGTTGAGCACACCGAATGGGCCATCATCTGGGAGTCTAATTTCGCTTATCTGCTCTGTAAAGCATGGCTTTAGTTTTTCACGTGTAGAGTGAGCAATGCCTACAAGTATGAAAATATTGAATAAGAGCGATGCGAGCACGGCAATATTCAACATGTTCACAACTGAGCACATCTTGAAAGACAAGTAGTAAAAAAACCCAATTTACAGATATGTTATTTTATAACAGCAGATAAAAATTTCTATCAGGCGTTTAGTTTTGAAAAGTGTAAAAGCGATAATTATCTGCAAGACTGTCTATTGGGAAGCACCAATTTTTTTTTTTTTTTGCACCAAATTATGCAAGGCTAGAACCTGCACATTGGTTAGTGTGTATGTGGCGCGCACTTGTAAATGCCATCAAAGCAATGCAAATTATTCGTAGAATTTTGTCCTAGCGCAGTGACTCATTGTGAATAATAAGTTTTGGTGGCAAATAAGCAGGAGGAGGCGGCTCGTATTTTGGTAGTTCAACTTCTATTGAAGGTTCGCGCTCGTGAGAGCAAGCTGGCCCTGTCAAGGTAGAATGACATTCCTGATCAGAAAAATTGTTTGTGTGTGCACAGCAAGTACGATTGCAGTGTCGGCGACGACGAGCGCCATAACGACGTTCGATTACCATCTGCAACATCTTTCCACGGGAGCTAAGGGCAATCACAGCAACAATTACAACCACGAGAAACCCCACTATTGCTGCCACAATACTTTTAACATCCGCCATATCTGCGAATGCTCAATAGTAAGCTCTGGTTTATATGGCCAAAGTAAAGGAACGGAAAACATTGGAATAAAGTGCATATTAAGAAAAAAAAAACCAATTTGTACGTCTTTTGTCTTTTGCGCTGCGATTTATCCCCTTTCACTCGGATTCCGAAATCAATGTGGACATTTTTGCCTTGACTTCAGGCAAAGTCTCATCAGCAATTGAAGAGTATGTTTGGGGGTAATGGATGAAAAGGGAGTACGCATCTGCCTATGACGTAGATCGCGATTTACTCAGCTGGACAGTGCACCAATCCATTATGCTCGCACTCACACTTACCACTTCTTATTTCAGGGTCCAGCAGATCAAATCAGTAGGAAAGTTTGTTTCTGTGGCTGAATGTTGGTGCCTTAAACAATTTTAGAAAGACGCATAGCTTCTTGTTATAAACAGGATACACCCCCCCTGCTTTTGTCCTGCTTTGTATTTTGTATTCCGTAACACCTCAGCTAGTAATTTTTTTTTCTTATTTTGCACTACGCTATATCCCAAGGCCTATTGAGGCCTTATAATAGTTTTTCTATATACTGCAATATAACTGTTATATTTCAATAAGCGTTTTGTAATGGATAAGGACAGATTTCGCGAGCTTTTACAATCTTTTGAACAGCTTTCTGTCAAACCTGAGGCTGATGCAGAAGCAGACATTGACAGTGATGCAGCAGGAATTGAGATCCCCGAACAGCACAGTAGGCGCGTACTTAGCATACCACGCGAGACTGCACCACCAGTCCAATCTGATATAGAAATATTTATGAGTGAAGTTCAAGATAATAGTATATTATTTTCAGAACTTGAGCTTACTAGTACACTGCCAGATATCGACGCCTTTAAGCCAAATACGATGTCAAGGCTGACTGAAGGAAGTAGCGACGCAACTATGAGGGTGTCTGTTCAGCAACAGTTAGATAGTGCTTCGCGGTTTCGCTTTGTTGCTGGCATGTTGGCACAGCTGTGGTCTCAAGCCGATGGTATGTCTCGTGACAGAACAGCGGGCAAAGGATCCCGTACAAGTCTTGCAAATATAAAAAGAGATATGGTCACTTTATGTGCAGCCAGCTTGGCTGAGGCTGGGCAAATGGAAGCGCATGCCTCAGCTGGCAAAGCTCAAAATGGCTTTGGTCAGAGACATAACGAAGACCACCACCACAAAAATCTTGTTGGATTAAGCGAGCCATTACAAAGTGATAATACATCTACTCAAAAGACAGTGGATGAAGTTACACTAGGTGGACGTATTCTCGAATTTTCCAGCAGTTGGACAGCAGTTACTGCGGATTCATGGGTTCTTCAGACTGTAGCAGAGGGACTACGTTTAGACTTTGCAGCCAGCCCAGAGCCTGCAGGGAATACGGAGGCTGAATATACACTTGATGATCGTGCAGCAATCGAGAGGGTTATCCGATGGGATTTGGGTGATAAGGTTATTGAAGAGATCCCTTACAGACCCGAGCTATTTGTTTCACACATATACACTCTACGTATTGCGGGTAAGCTAAAGGCATTAGTGGAGTTTCGCTCATTAAACAAATATCTTGCAGCAAGAAGCATTAAAGTGAACGAAGGCCCCTCACTAAAGTCAATTATTTGCACTGGCGATTGGGTAACACGAATTAATATTAAGTGTGCATACCCCTCAGTGCCAATACATGCTGAGCACCGACGCTATCTGGTGTTCAAATATGATGATCGCTATTACCAGTATCGTGCGCTGCCATTTGGGATATCAATTGCATCAAGGGCATTTACTAAACTGCTTCAAGCAGCGTTGCAGCCGCTTCGCGACGAAGGGTTCCGTATTACTTCACATATAGATGATATTTGTCTGATGCACAGTTCTTATGATGAATTGGTAACACAGACAACACGTTTATCCAGACACTTGTTGGGTTTGGGGTTCCTGATAAATTCGAGTACCTCCAATCTTGAACCCCTACAAAGCCAGAGATTCTTGGGCTTTGAGTTTAACACAGTAGAAGGCATGTTTTATTTTCCCAGAGACCAGATAAAGAAAGTGCGGCGTGCAGTGCATACAGCTCGATCAACGCCTATCACAGCAAAGCAGCTGGCAGCACTTCTAGGCAAAGTGCGCTCAATTATGCCTGCTGTAGGACCAGATGTTGCTCAGATTTGCGAATTAGAGAAGTGTCTGGATGCTTCAATCATTTCACCTAATGCGTGGGATGAAATTGTTTCTTTATCTCCATCTGCCTTGGCTGAGATTAACTGGCTTTGCGATAATATCCTTAGCCTAAGATCGATGCCCTTTAGTAATTCCTGTTAGTCTTCTGCCAACTTTGCGCATACGAAAAAAAGAGTAATTTGTTTTCTAGGGCTACGTTTGCTATTAAATATAATTTTAGCTTAATCTATTCCTAGAGATGACAATATAGAGTTACATGTAGAAAATGTTTGTGGCATAGTTTGGAAGATGATTAGAATAATTTGGTACTGATGTCTGCGAAAACATTCCTGCTGAATTGGATACTGTCCTGGGCTGCTGCTGATAATGTGTAAGTGAGGGAAATACCGCGCTGGGCTGCGCAAGATGGTATGGTGGATACTGCGCAAGTGGAATCACCGAATGTGTGGGCATACATAAGCCTCTGGAGGCAGTGGGATGTGAAAACGGTGCGTACGATGCTGACAAAATCGCGTTAGTAAGGGGCAAGGAATTAATATGAGGATAGGAGGAGATACGCTGCATTAATGGGGCAGACATACTCGCAGATGCCTGTTCAATAGGAGCACCAGTTGTCGAATAGAATGATGGAAGCAGTCGGTCAATGTGAACAGGAGGAGCCGAATTAAACGCTATATTAAATTCGCTGTTTGTTGTTCTAAAGCCAGTAGTTGTTGGTATAATACTCGAAACTGTCGGTTCTATTAGCACATTGGTCATTGCTGGTGCTTCAGTCAACAATGTGCCAAGTGCTGTTGTCACATTGTTAGTACTGTTAGCCATGTCCATAGTGCTACGTGGTTGCATAGACGGAAACCCTCCCGAAAATCCAACTGCTGCTGTACTGATGGCCATATTGGAGTGCTCTGTTAGCAATCTGTGTATCTGTCGCCCAGATCCATAGGAATCTGCAGCAGGATCATCAGATCCATGAACACGCTTGGTAGAAATTTCTTTACTTAGCTGCTGAGCAGCCTTTGCTCTCGAGGTTAGACCATACGATGGCATCCATGTCTCATAGTTCTGCAACTCTCCGTGGGTTCCATCAGAACTCTGTATTCTATTTTCTCTAGCAGCCCTACGACGCTCAGCCATATATATGCGATTACGTTCTCTGCGTCTAGCACTCTCCTCAACAGTCTCATTAACTCTTTTCTGACTCGCTCTCAATTTTCCATCTGTCCTCCTCGCCTCACGCTCAATTTCAGATTCTTTTTGTCGTCGGTCTGCTGCCCGCAACCGTTCTTTCTCAAGACGCTTCTTCTTCTCGACTGCTGTCTCTCGTTGCCTTCGCCGTCTTACTCGTAAACGAACTTGTTCTTTGCGTATCTCATGGACACTTTTGGTCGAAATAGTAGCTTCTCCACATGTGTTAGTCTGTAAGGATGGCGAGCTGCTAATTCGGTTACTACCGGTATTGAATTTGTCCTTTGTCCTGTTCATGCAATGTGGTCGTCAAAAACTGTTTTTACAAATGTATCAGTTTATGTGAATTTACTATATATTGCACCCTCGGCTGTGATTTTTTTTTCCTAGCAAAATATAAAAGCCTAAATATTTTAGGTTTAAAGCATACTCGCGTAAAAAAAAATTGGTAATTAGGTTCAGTGGGGGAGGAAAACTGCGCCAAATGCAAAGCTGACACCAAACCCCATCTTTGGTAATCAAGCGATCAATTTCCCATTCACTCGCTTTTCTGCCGCCTGTGTGTGGCAAATTGCATTACAGAATGTAACCAAGCAACAAAGCAAAAGGCAACGGTATTGCTGTCACAAGCCCCGCCAGCTTTGGCATTAAGAAGATGACAAAAAAGAAACGCTCAGCTATAGAGTTAATATAACTATTAAAGTTTTGAGTAGCCAATGCAGTATTGATCTCCAGATATGCTGTTGCGCTAGTCACCAAAAGTAATTTTTTGACCCTCATACTCCACCGGAAGACCCTGAAGTTTTGTCTCTGCCATTGTCTCTGTCTCTAGTTTACGCGATCTTTTGCTCTCATTATCCATAGATAATGAGTCTTCATCTCCGACAGTCCCATTTATTGTGCGCTTACCAGGCTTCAGCATCCTGTAAGAGTTTGCTGTCTTTGGATCAAACTCCCAAGGGCGGCCCTTACGAGTAGCCTCTTCGCCTGCATATTCAATGCGCGCGCGTCTACCACCAATCTGACGAAGCTCCGAAGACTTTAATGCCTTGGTTGCATCATCCGTATATTTAAAATCGATATATGCAAAGCCCTTGCACTTCTCAGGGTTATCCTCAAATGTAGCTACTCTCACACCCACAAGTTCGCCAAACGGCCGAAAGGCTGTTTTCAAATCTTCTTTCTTCGTCTCAAACCCCAGATTCCCAACAAACAACGAAGGTGAAGGCGCATTTTTAACCCGTTTCGACTTTTTGCCATCTGCCTTTGGTGTCTCTGTAACTGAAGCAACTGCACGCGACGGCATTCCAGATTTGTTAAAATCACTGGCATTTTTTATCAGCACAGCTCGTCCACCAAGAGGTTGCTCTGAGTGTGCCAATGCCATATTAACTGCCTCTTGTGAGTCAAAATCTACATACGCAAACCCTCGAACCTTCCCGCCTTTCTTCGGTATATTAACCCGTGTTATAGTACCCTTACAGGACTTTAAAAACTCAATTATATCATCCTTCGTTATAGCATACGGCAGATTACCAATCCAGATCCCCCATTCTGAGCGCTGGCTTTTGGTACCAATGTCTTTGGCTTCAGTATCCGTGGCTGGAGTCTCATTTTTGGACTCACTCTTCTTCTCGCGCGTAGCCTTTTTTGGTACCCTATCCTCTGTCTCCGACATAATATATAATAGCAGTGTCTCCTCTCTAAATAATGAAATACAGACTTTGAAATTATAATGTCAATTTTATGTGCTATTTCAGTGCTGAAGAGTTTTCTTTGGGAACAAGAAAGGCTATTAAACCTATCTTTTGCGTCAGTGAAGACGAAAAAACTTAAAAAAAAAAAAAAAAAAAAAACTGTAATTATGGAATCACCAATTGAAAGCAATGGCTGATTAAGATTATCTGTTCACCAAGAAGACCAACTAGATTCTTTCAACACCATTATATGTGAATTGTATTAGTACCCACTTCTTTACACATTCTTTGGCTCGTGGCTTTTCTATAAGATTAACTACTAAAATTATGTTTGTCCAAACGAAAAACAACTAATACATGCATAAGTATATGTGCATCATATAACGAAAAAAAGAGATAAATGTCAAGTAATGCTAACTAAAATATGCAAAAATGTTCTAATAATAAATGTTTGCTTTGAGCAACTAATTGCAATTCCAATTTTGAAATTAAAACAGAATTGCTTTTACTTTCCTTGAATTAATCCCAACACTACAGAGTTAAGTGAATGATACACTCCCACTCTATGAAAGTCCCTATTCGCTGCATTGTTAGCATAAAAAATAAACCTTTCACTTTAAATGGTTGACTTTTGCTTTAAAAATGACACCCTTCTTTTAAATTTCTGTGCAAAAGATTGGTAAAAATCTTTATAAATGGTGTTTAAAAAAAAAGACAAGTCTTGTCACACGTAATTGTTGTGAGTTTTGGTTATTAAGTAGCAGTCAACAAATAATTTTACAAAAGACTACAAAGAAAAAAACAAAGTAATGTGACAAATGACTGTGCGCATGCCAAAGGTAAAAGAAATACTCACCTTTTCAAAGAAAAAAAACTGTTTTGTAATTTACTGTATGTTCGCATATAAAAACCAACATATTAGTACTTTTCTCTTGCTTTTTTTTTTGTTTTTTACCAAACATTTTTACTAATATTTTTATCACTTTATTTATTTAAGTTGCAAACAATAGTTGAAGGTTTATTACAGTTAAATCTACTTTTTGGTAAAGAAAAATTTGATTATAAACCTGCTTACCTAACACCCTATGACCTTAAAGCACTAGAATATATTAGGGGACGGCTAAAATCAAGAGATGAAAACATTTGTTTAGATCCCGAAAAGGGTGTTAATGGAATTTCCATTGAAGAAAGGGAGATCATTATTTACACAAAGAAAAAGGATGAAAACACGGCTGAACCAAATGACAGAATGCTGAGAATTATACTAGGCGATTTGCGGGTCGATGCTCGTAATTTTAACAATTGTAGAATATATGGTCCAAATCAACCATAGGCTAAAAGCACTTAGACAGTTTATAAACCTAACTGTTGTAGTAATCTTTGGTAACACATTGCATTAATCAGGCTGCGCTTAGCCTGTGTATAAATAAGCATTGTAAGCAGAGTTTTTTTTCCGTTTCTCGGTTTTCTCTGGAATTATTTTAAACAATTTCTTTTAAATAAACTTTTTATAAACATTCTAACAACTTCTAACATTTAAATTACACTAATTAAACCATATCTCTCAGGTTTTCTGTTTGACTAAGTTTAGTTTGATTTAAAACTTCTTGAGTTACAAGACCAAGGGGCCACCCACAGAGTCCCACCCATTTTTATGGCTCTAACACATTGCAGGCGGGAACCACAGAATGAGGACGGCAACAGAGAACCCGATTTTACTACAACCTGAAAACACTAAAAGACCAAAAACTCAGACACACCAAGACAAGACGCAAGACAATTCAAGACAATTATTTATTCAAGTAAATCCTTCACAAAATTTATTCAGAAAACTTTAGTTCAATAACACATTGGTTACATTGTTAGCTTAAACAAAATAAAAACTGTCATTTTAAATGCCAGTCTTGTGCTTTAAAGACCATACGACTTTTTAGGACTTATGTCTAAAAGGCTTATAAAGAATCTTTATAACTGGTTTTTGAAAAGAAAAAGACAAACGTCTTAATGCACAATCACTGTAAGTTTGCTTATTAAGTAGCAGGCTGCGGTTATTTTTACAAAAGACCATACAAAGATTCAACGAAATGTGACAAATAACTGCGCACACGTTTAAAGGTGAAATGTGTGTCAGGTGAAATGTCAGTTTCTCGGTCATGTTTCATGAGATCTGTCTCACTTCGTTTTGCTGCTGGGCTTTGTTACCACAAAGCAAAAAGTGCTTTTTTTTTTTTTTTTTTTTTCATTTTTT
>KZ303493.1:297017-310689 GCA_002705745.1 Coemansia reversa NRRL 1564
TTTTTTTTTTTTTTTTTTTTTTTTTTTACCAAAAAAGTGCTTTTTTTTCAGTGTGCTTGCATATAAAAAACAAGTAAAGCACGTTTTTTCACCAAAAAACCTCTCCATTATATTATTACTAACGCTTATCACTACGTACTTTTTGCTTAAACTTTACACTATGACTGAGGTTTACGTACCGCTATACATAGTATTTGAAGGCAAACGCCTTGGTAGTGTTGCTCATTATAAAACACCCCATGACAGTGATGTACAAAATTATCTTTTAGAAAAACTACAAGAAAAAGAAGAAGAAAAGAATATTTGTTTAGATGCTGAACAAGGCACAGGTGGGGTTTCCGATGAGGAAAAAAGACTAGTTATTTACACAAGGAAAAAAGACAACGCCAAAGAAGCTCCAAGCGATGAAATTCTTAACAGTGTGCTATTTGATTTGCGACTTGAGGCTTTTCATTTTGAAGTAAAAAGACAAATGGATGGAGGGAGAACCATAGGTGACAGCACTGAGCTAATGTATAAACCTGAAACAACCCCATTTTTTGAGTCCCTGTCTGAATAAGCTCAGTTCAACTCATTTTTCTTATTTCCATACTTTTTATAGTTTTTCAAAGTTTTTTAATGACAGTAAACAATAATTTTTTGATACAATTATATTTTATTTACTATTTTCTCTAGTTTAATTTCTAGGTGTATTTGGCTGTTATTGGGTTTGTATTTCAAAAAACATCAGTTTTAAGAGGTTTTCTAAAATTGATTGTTTAAAATTTCTTACTCAGTAGGAATGCTGCTTTAAAATTATAAAAAAAGATTTCTTCTTATTGCAAAGACAATAAATAATTTTTTGCATTGCACGTCTGCTCAAATGTCTGCAAAGACAATTCACAGTCTCTTGGGAAAGGTGTGCTTCAATAAAAACTGTCTGGACATGTGAAGGAATACATTACAAGCCAAGCTTTGCAAAATTCATTCTCATACTTTTCACTCTAGTTGCTTTTACTCAGTCCGATGAACGAAAGTGATAATATCCATAAGAAATTAAAGACTATAGGTTAAGATAACTTTTGAACGACAATTGAAATGATTTTTTCACACTTAGATTTTTACACTACATTAAATCACATTTAGGAAACCTCTATATGTGAGAAAAAGTAAATTTTAGATTTTTTTTAGAGTTTTTTCTCTTGTTCACAGATGCATTTGCAAGTTCATCCATGAAACATTATTGTCAACATTATGTCATTTCTCCCTAAGCGTTTTTTGTAGATGTGCCTGCATAGTGAGACAAGACAAAAAGAAAAGAGAGAAAAGTGATGGGTTGGATAGACACATGTATTCAAAGGGAAACGCACATAAAGGTATACACAAAGTACTTTGTGCAAAAAAAAAAAAAGGGCGAGTAAGGAAATTGTGCAGCTCAGTTTGTAGAGACTGCAGGTGTTGAATGCTGGTGGAAAGACTCGCTGATTGTGTATTTTTTTTTTTCACACTCGAGTGAATGGACAAATAGTTTTGAGGCAACACATGATAACCACCTTGCGGATTACCGGATTTTGTGAACAGAGAGGGCAGCGAATGAATGATGCATCCTTTAAACCAGCCTTCTCCAGAATGAAATAAAAAAAATTGGGGAGAAAGGGGAAAAGGGGGCTTAGGTGAAAGAAAATAAGGGTTCACCTTCTTCAGGCGTTGTTCCCGGGTCGCACTGTCTGATTGGCTGAGTTTACTGTGGCTTTATGACAAAAGATTTGGCTACAGACTTTAGAAGGCATACTTGTCCGCCAAAGTACCAACATCACTTTTTTCCTTTTTCAATTCATCTTTTTTGTATACTCTGGCTTCCAAAAAAAAATATTTTTTAGCATTGATCATTCTATTACACCCTTTTCGCTTCCACACATATTCAACATATTTTTTTTTACATACATCAAGAATACACTAAAATACTATCATAATCATGTCCGCTGTAATCGCTACACCTAATGCCTCTGTTGCACTATGCCCAAGCGTAGAAGCGCAATTGCTTCATAGTGCAGCATGCTCAGTCAAAGCGTTTATAAGAACTAGCAACGATGTAGTAGGAAGTAATAATGGTACAGGAAAGCTTCTTACATCTAATCTGCGAAGTAATTTTGCACATTTGATGACGTCAAAAACAAATATGTTACCATCTATTGAGACATTTGTATCAAGTGTGACACGGACACTTGGTGCTAGTGTTGCAGTATTAGTTACAGCATTAATTTATGTGGAAAGACTTAGTAAACGATTACCACAGAAAGCTATTGGAAAAGCTGATACGCCTTATCGCATTTTTCTGGGAACACTACTTCTTGCGGATAAGTATTGGTCAGATCGAGCAATAAAGGTCAGAGCACTTGTCACTGCTACAGGTGGATTATTTAGACATTGTGAGATTTTGGCAATGGAGCGTGCAATGCTAGGGCTTTTGGGCTACAAATTATTTGTCTCAGCAGAGAACATTCGCAATTTTGCAAAAAATCTCGGTATCAACATTGACGCCACATTAGCCTCAACCGCCATTAAGAGCAAAACAGTGACAGTCGAATGAAAAACAATCTTTTGGCCCAAAGAAAATATTTACCATTCTTTTTTTTTTTTTTCCACCACTCTTACTTTTTATAGCAGAAGTTGGCAAAGGTTAGTTTGTATAGTTGTTTGATAGCTACAATAAACTTGTATAGTAAAAAATATATGATTTTCTTTAACATATTAAACATTCTTGACTTGACCTTCGAGTATTTCTCGTTCCATTAGCAGATATTTTATATACTCGACTGTTTTCTGTAAAATTAGTGCTTCGCTACGTTGCGATGGAGTTAAAGTAGGCACAATCTGAATCAGCTGATCGTATCCAGTTCGAATGTTCTGTCGTCGCTTTTGCTCTGAGACGATATGATTGGCCTTTTTCTCACTATCTGTCAGCAGCTCCCCTTTCCTTTTCACCACACGCGATATGCGTCCAGCACTGTCTCTTCTGTGTACATCCTCTGCAGACAATTGTAGGTTATCTGTTGTTGACATGTTTGATAATATACTTTGCTTCTTAGGTTTCGTAGGTTAAAAATGTTCGTTTTGGTAAGAGTAGTAAAAAAAATAATAGCAGCAAATTTAGAAAATAGAGGTAAGCCTATTTTTATAAGGGTATTTGGAGAGGTAAGAGAGGGAAAATTCTAAGACGATAGGATAATGTTGCATCAAGTGAAAAAAAGATGGAGAAAGAGCACATGATGCATTTGTACCCTATTGGTCATTTGGCAGACGGCACTGATCGCCTTATCTCCGATCCCGAGTGGTTGGTTTAATTTGTTGTTGACATTTTAAGCAAGCTTTCTGAACTAAGAAATAGAGAGAAACCCCACACTAAACGTTACCACTTTCTTGAGGACGATCTTGGAAGTTCTGCTTGTCATTAAACAGTCTAGTATCAACCGAGGCATCACCATCTGCAAAATATGTAGAATCAGATGCAGCAAGCGACTTGTCCTGTTCAAATAGTTGGCGACCAGTGAGTTTTCCACCAACAGTAGCCTTGGTACCCAAACGACGCGTAGCAGAGGATCTAGAATCGTCTGCTGAGGAATCTGTCAGGGTTGTGTTGCGAAGGGACATTTCTGTATCAAAGCGCTTCTTCCATTGTAAAAAGATCTCTCTGGTGACAAGTGTACCAACAAACTTTGCACGATCAGCTTCAATTTCCTTCTGAAGTCGAGCGTCCTTCAACCTCTTCAATTCTTTAGTTTTTTCAACAAGCAACTGCACAGCTATTTCTTTCAAATCCGTAGCCATACCAAATACCATAACCATACCCAGATTTTTCTCGTACATTCTATGCAATTCCTCATGGATATTTGTAAGATCTTTGTCATCCAGAACTGCTTCGATTTCGCTTGCTGCTGGAAGAGAATCATCTACTAGTTCAATTGTAAAATCGGGTAGTTCATCCGGATACTTTGTAGTATATTCAATCCCTAGACTTAAGTTACATGGTCTTATGTCTTCCTCTTCTATTGAAATATTAAGTGAGAACTTGTGTGGGTCAGTAGAGTGCTCTGTAAACTCATTGGGATAGATTGATTGTAGGATCTCTATCTCGTCGTTCTGTTCGTCTATATAATGTTCGTTGTTGGTCATGCTTATGTCTTTGTGATCTAGAAAGGTTTCCTTAATATTCGTGTAAGAGAAAGAAAAGATAAAATGATGATGCGATGTGGGCGGGTTTATAATTTTCTGCTTTTTTCCTCTTTGGCTTACCACAAGTAAGAAAAATCATTGGAGGGTTATGGCCCATCAAAAGCATGAAAATCGGGAAAAGTTTGAAAAAAAAAAAAAAAAAAATAGACTAGATGTCTGATGCAGTTTTATTCAGAAGACCTTAATAGAGATATATTATCTATGACAGAAGCAACAGAGTCTCCATAAAATCCTTCTAAGAGAAAAAAGTAATTATTCTACTCGTAGATGACAGTATCGACAGCGCGAGCATAAGGCTTGACACCCTGAGGGAACCACAGAGCAATCTCACGCTCCGCAGACTCGACCGAGTCCGAGCCATGGCAGACATTCTTTCCAATGTCCAGGGCAAAATCAGCACGGATGGTGCCTGGGGCCGAGTCCTGGGGGTTAGTAGCGCCAAGCATAGCACGACCAATCTTCACAGCACCCTTGCCCTGAATGACAAAGGCAGCGACGGGGCCGGACTGCATATATTTCAGAAGCTTGGGGAAGAAGGGCTTGCTCGAAAGATCTCCATAGTGGTCTCTCAGAAGAGCCTCAGAGGGATGGGTAAGCTCCAGTGCAAGGATCTTGAAACCACGAGCCTCGAAGCGCCGAAGGATCTCTCCCACCAGCCCACGCTCAACACCATCAGGCTTAACAGCAATAAAAGAACGCTCTTCGTTGGCAGACATGACGTTTCCGGATGACTTGATAAAAGATAAAGGTTTTAAAGTATTGGTTGCTGGAAATGTGCACCGAGGAATAGTAAGAAATTGAAAAAGAAATAAACCAACCAAGACAAAGCTCACACTTGTCAATGCTCGCATCCTCCGCCAAAATAAAAAAGATTAACCTGTCAACAATAACAGAGAAATTTTTTTTTGTTTTTAGTTTGTGCTGTTTACACACAGTGTACTGAAAACAAACGAGTCTAAGAGGAAGAGAGGTTCCTAGATCAAATCAGTGGAATCATTAACTTGCTTTAAGTCTATCGTTGATCAGAATAAAGAAACCTTTGACAGCTTGCGCCATTTCTTGTTCTGACAACCACAAATTCACTTTAGTGTCTTTTTAACTAAATATGCTTATGTCACATAGCGTAGTTAATAATTTAGGGAAATTGACTGCCAGGCGTGTGCTAGACTTGCAGCTGGGACCAGCGCGGAATGCGTGCAGCATCTTTGCGAAGCTATCAGGCAGCGCCTATGCAACAAGTCGACAATTCAACAGTCTTCGGACAGCAACAGCAGCAGGGCAGTGGCGCGACACAAGATTCCAGTGCAGGACAGATACGTGGATCAGACAGCAGCAGAAAACAGGGGTTGTCTCGATAAAAAGCGTACAGTACCAGCAAAGGCGCGGCGGACGGTGGGAGCAACACACAAAGGCAGACTACGGATCACAGCGCGGCAACAGTTACCGCAATGAGGGCAGCGGAAGAGGAGGCAGAGGTACGAGGGGATTGTTTGAAAAGCTGTCACCCGAAGGCCTGGTGTATGCGATAATTGGAGTAAATGCGGCGGTATTCGTGGTTTGGGGTTCAGCGGGACAGCGAGCGAAAAGTTTAGGAGACGTACGGCTGATGTCATGGATGATGAAGCACTTTACAGTAATGTGGCACAACCTTCAAAGTGGAAGGCTTTGGACACTGGTGACGCCAGCGTTTTCGCATCGTGAGCCACTACATTTTTTGTCAAATATGTTTGTGCTGTACATGTTCGGGGCAGATATAATACGAATTGTTGGAAAGCGACGGTTTATTTTGTTTTACTTGGGAGCAGCGGTGTGTGGTAACTTATTGAGCGCAGTGATTCGCGGTGTGGTGCTGCCGGCAACTACCGGCGACCGCACTGGAATTACACAGCCAGGAATGGGCGCATCTACAGCAGTCATGGGTATTACTACGCTATTTGCATGCCTGTATCCAACCTCGACGATAATAGTGTTCTTTGTGCCAATGCCTGCGTGGGTAGCAGCGTCGGGTGTCATTGCGTGGGATCTGTGGCGCGTATTTAACGCCCACCGCACACGCATCGACGGTGCAGGACATCTGGGCGGCGCGCTTGCAGGATTGGGATACTACTGGTTCCGCCTGCGTCCGTATATCCGCCGTATGCGCTAAAGAACCCTTTAAATGCTATGAGGGGTTTGCTCACATCAGATTTGATTTCATAACGGGGGTGATTGGATGGATTAACGTCACAGCAAGCCTTTCAATCGATCTGTGGGTGTGTGGAAGCCATAGAGAAGGAAAAAAGCTCGTTGCGTGAGGGAGTTTTCTGTACTTCTTACGTCTGTTTAGTTTTCTCTCTCTTTAACTAGAAAAGTGTGTTGTTATCGTGAGGACTGCTCTCTGGCAAGCAAAAGTCCTAGAAATACCTTTATCTTCTTTGTCTTGCCTTGTTTTATACAGCAAACTATCACGCTTTATAGTACACTTGATAGGGTGCACAGTGTACACGCACCACCGTTTTTTTTGGTATCAAAACAACAAGACCTCTTTTTTATTCACTGGTGGGACACATTGTGGAACTAAATGCGTAGGTTGGGCGGGTATACCGACGGCGGAACGCTGCTAGCTGTCCCAGCTGCACTAAGTTGTGGACCCGTGCGGATTGAGACTCTACACGACTGGTGGCGATGGCTACAGCTGGAACGGGAGCGTAGCGCGAGGAGTGCGCAGTATAGAGGTAGCTACAGTTGCCGTCGCGGCAAACACGCCAATGCCTTGCAGACGCAGTCTCATCGAGCGAGCTGCGGAACTCTTGCACCAGCGGCCACTTACTCGCTGGAAAACGGGGTGAGCGAGGCAGACAGCGGTGCAAAGGACAAGGCATCGGATGGCAGAGATGAGGACCAGCAGACAGCAGACGGTCATGACAGCGACTTGGCGGGCGGTGGCACAAGCAGCGGCGGGCGGCATAGCGCCGGCTCTGATGAGGGTGACGACTCGGACGGCGATTCAGGGGAAGAAAATGGCTCGGACGGGTCATCGGGCGGAACATCAGACGACGGCGTGGTGCGATGTGTGTGCGGCGAGCGCAACGACGGTGAACTGATGATTCAATGCGAGGTGTGTCAGGTGTGGCAGCATACGCTGTGCATGGGGATTCGTGATGCGGCGCACATTCCGGACGATTACTACTGCGAGAAATGCCGGCCCGGCGACCACCCTTACATCAATTCACGGCCGCGGTCGCGCGTGTTGGCAGATGCTAGTGCCATGGGATCATCAATGATGCGGCGTTCGGCTGTCATGGCGGTTGCTAAGATGAGTGCGCGCGAGGAGTACCGATCTGCTGCTGCTGCTGCCGCCATTGCCGCATCCGTTGCCACTGCTGCACCCACTACACCTGCTGCGCGCCGCGCCCGTAGACCGCCTCGCCCAAAGCGCCCGCTCGCCGATGCCAGTAGCGCAGATGATTGCCCCGCCACACCTACTGAAGTTGACACTGCTAGTCATGCGAAGCCGAAGCCCCGACGTCGCGCGTCTGGTGCCCCAGCAAAACGCACAGCAGCAGCCGGTAAGCGACGGCGCGTTGCTGAAGCGTCAGAGCCTACGCCTCCTGTGGACGCCGCTGCTGAGGATGTCGTTGCGCGCATGATGGCTGGTTCGCCCCGCACGCCAAAGCGCCCTCGCAATCGCTCAGCGTCCTCGGCGCCCAGGCGTGCACCCGCTGTATCTACCGCCACACCTACACTGCCCACTGCTCGTCGTGGAAAGAGCGCACCCGGATCGCCACACCCACCACGTTCGCCATCACCACCACTGCAGTCCCTGCTCTATGGTGCCATGTCACCCGGCGCTCTTGGCCCTGCCTGTGTGGCGGACTCTACTTCAAACTCTCCCTTGTTTGCTTACAACACCAATGCTGCCTTTGACAAGCCTGCAGATGGCCACTCTGGCGGACCCTCCGACGCCACTGGTAGACATTCCGACTCTCCACTCGATGTCCCTTCTGGCGCTCCTTCCGAAACGCGGCCTAACTTTCCGCCAGTGCTAATGGCGGACATTGACGGCAACGAGTTCTCTGTACCGCCTGACCTTCTCAACGCCAGCGGCCAGCCTGTTTACTCATCCACTGCCGCCGCGTCCATGTGCCGGATCCGCTACCCGCCCGCCCGCGCTTCGATGCCCGATCTTTTGCGCCGCGCAAAGCAGCTGCTAGAGTGGATCGGTAAGACTCAGCTTGAGTATGAGCACGAGCGCTGTACCTGGTTTCCGCCGCCTGACTGCTTGCCTATTCGCCAGTCAGCGGTCCTGCCTTCCGATCGCATGTCCCGCCGTCTGTCCGACGCTCCCACGTCGCCCATTGCCCCTGCGGATTGGCCTGACGACGACTGCGACCGCCCCCAGCGCTCGACTCTGTCCATCATGGAAGACCTGGTCTGGCGCCTCATTCGCTTCCAAGAGACTTACTCTGTCTGAATTTCTTTTCAAACATCCCATGTGTGCATAGCGTTGTTGTTATTCTCATTTTCTTTCAATGCAAAACCACTAAACATTTACTCTCTCCTTGGAAGAGAATCTGCTAGAAAAATCTAGTTTAAAACCCTCACCACTCACTCACCCGCGCACGTACTTGACGCGCTGCTGCTTGCGCTCCTTCTTTTCTCGCCGCTTCTTCTCACGCGCTTCCTCCTCTGCTGATTGCTGCTCTCCTTGATTACCAGCGCTACTGCCCCGAGACAGAAGTAACTGCCGGATGTATGGCGCTGCCACATAAACAAAATACGCTGGAATCGCCAGGTAAACCATCCATGCCCATTTGGTAAATAAGCTCAGTACATGTACAAACCATGAAATGTACACATAATCAAACATATACGATACTAGTCCAGGTTGCTTCAGATCTGTTCCAGAGTCTACCAATATTCCGCCTGGATCGTAGCGGGGCTGCGCCATCTGTCTTAAATTCATATAGAACATTCCTTCTATACCACCCGTCAGAAAATACGCTATTCCTTCTGTCCAGCTAAGACTTCCGTATTGAAAGAACAACCGTATTATCAAATATATTGCGTTAATCGCTAATATTGCTTTGTCTAGGACCGCTACTCGTGCTGCATTCTCCTGTACTATCCTTTTTGCTGACTGTTTTGCCTACATATCGTACTTACATAAAAAATATAAATAACAGAAAGTATGCCTGTTTATAATTGCCATATTTAGACACGACTTTTAACGGTCGTTATCGTTGCTAGTGTCCTCCATTTTCTTTTCCTACCATTCGTCTCCTTTTAATTGTGTGCCTTATAAATGTAACTTTTTTTTAAATGAAATGATTCCGTAGAAGAAAGACAAGAAAAGTATCAGTAGTAAACAACAAAGTTTGACCACCTCCTTTTGGCACTCCCTATAGCCAACTGGCTTCTCCAAGGGAGTGGCTTATAAAATCGTTTTCTCTGTCTGTCTGTTTGTCTGTCTGTCTGTCTGCCTGTCTGTCCGAGATCAGATCCATTAACTGTGATTATGTGCAGAGCTAATAATTTTTTTTAACCATCACATGATTTTTCGAACAAACTACTACACCATTATTCCTGACTCTGCTCAGCTCATGCTATACATTTCTATAAAATTTTCTAATTTTCATAGCAAATTCCTTGTTAAAACAATAAATTTAATAAAAGAACGAGCTACACTTAATAATAAAGCTTTGTCCTGAGTTACAGAAACATCATCTCTGCCGTTAGATTAAACACTATGCCATGTGAGGGAAATAAAACCCTGTCCTGAGCGGCAGGCAGCAACGCTGCCATCGCGAAATAGGGCAGGAAAAACATCCCCACCATGAGATTAAGCATTGTATACCGGGGAGTGCCCATTGGTCATGCCGAAGGCATGGCCAATGAACCGGACCTGGCGCCGAAAGTGCACGGGGGAGGTTTTTTTGGTATGTAGACTTGCTTCGCACAATCGACTGAATCCCCGATCACTACTAATTTATCAGCCAAGATCCAAAAAGGAAGGATCTTGTGTGGATGAGAGCCCAACAGAAAAAACAAGCGGCTGAGACATAATGTCATTAAACATGGCTAAGCCAGAAATTCATTTAATAGCATAAGTGTTCTATGACGCGCAAACCAATTGTCTTTTTATAGTAATCAATGTATGCAACCAGCAGCCTCTTCCTGTTTTTTCTTAATTAAATGGAAATAAGCCTAAAATCTAACTTAAAAGCGCTTCACATAAATCATTGCTATTTCTTTGGAGGCAATACCATTGTCATACCAAAAAAAAACCCAAAAATAAAAAACATGAAAGTGGTTAGCATACTTGAGTCGATGAGGAACACAAAGCCGAATTGTGGCATACAGCTGGAAAAGTTAAAGTTTGGCAAGAATTAGACAAGACTGGGTTAATGATGAAATCCAAAAAAAAAAAAAAAAAAAACACACACACACACAAGTCTGACGGATCTCAGTACCTGGGTCGCATACAAAGCAGCGAGATGCTACTTTAATTCAGCATGTAAAAGCCATCTGCTTGTTTGTATGGTGCTAACATAGAAGTTGTGAATTAGGCGCAGCATTACCACCAGCTTCCAACGTGCGAATAATGAATCACCCAAGATGCATTTTTTTGCCTCGTGTAGCTTGCTTGAGCGTATGTTTGGAATATTTTTCAAACAGCCAATCCGTGAAAACCCGCTGCATTTGGAATTTGGTGCAACCATCTGCCAAAACTTTGTAGAACCTCATTAATACCTTTGCTGATTAAAGCTTGCTACTAATGGTTTTAAACCTAAAATTTTAGTACTGGAGACTACAAAATAAAAATCCACTTGCTTACCCAAGAGCTTCCCAGTTCTTTTTTAACTATTTGTCGTAAATTTTTATTAGTAACCTCTTAAATGCCAGCAATCAGTTATGCTACAAAAAAAACTAACTAATTCTAACAAACAACTCTGAAGACCGTAGCGGTAGCTCTTGGGCCAAAAAAGTTATTTGGGCGTTGGTCACTAAATAATCTTGAAAAAAAGGAGGCACACATAGAAAGTGTTTATTTCTTGTACAGTGCCATTAAAAACCTGCGAAGCTTTGGGGACAAAAATCCTTGACCTTCCATTGATGCCTCGGGGTTGTTAACAGTCTCGTCGTTATTCTGTCGAGCAAATAGATCTTTCAGTCGGGTTTTAATTCCATCCATTTGTTTCTCAATAAACACCCCGTCATTACCACAGTACCAAATATTTTTCATCTCTTCAGAATCCATAATACAAACATCTGGCTCCGGATGGTGGAATATTAACAACCAATTGTCGTTGTCATACTGGAGTTTTATTTTATCTCCAACTGTTCTATCCGTGAACGTACATCTCTCTAAATCAACTCTTTCAAACTCGAGAAATGCATCTACACGGGCTTTATTCTCTAGATATCCAGCCGTTTCCTTGTATGTTTTTGGTCTATTTTCGTCGGACATTCTTGCTTGTTGAAAGGCTTAGTTTATATAAATCTGCTGTAAATGAAAAGCTTTTCCGGTAAATGGTATTGTTTGATGTTTGTGTGAAGAAAAATACATGTAGTTGTACTAAAAACTCGCTGCCTTTTATAGCTGTTTACTTGGCAGAAAAAAATGCCATCTAACTAACATTCTTTTCTCATTCCCCCCAAAACTAGTTCAGTCGTTTGCAAGTAAATTTGTCCAACTGTTTTGCATAAAGCATTTCTTGCAGTCATCCATTACATTCTTCTTTGTTGAAAAGGTGCAAATGTCATTTAAATGGCGTCATTTTTACTAGTTTTATAAAAATTAGTCTTTGAAAGCAAACTAGCTTCTTTGTTACAATCTCCTGTATAAATTGTAAAAAACATAATGATACCTATCAAAAAAGGTTTACCCCAAATGCAGCTATAGACATTAATTTGGGGTGTTTTTTGCACAAAAAAATTCTACAAGCGCAATGTAAAAGAAATAAATATAAAAAGACTAAAAAGTATTTCTTTTTATTTACGCTCGCATCTTTGCAACTTTTTGGAATTACCAACATAACCTCTGATTATTTAGACTATTGGTTTAAGTGCAGTCTAAAGAAACTGCAGGAATATCAATAACTACAAGAAATTTAAATTAATTTTAAATATGTTAGGTTATATCAGAATATGCGGATTAGATTAGTTTGGCAATATAAGCATTATATAAAACACTTTTGTTATATTTTTAAATAATGACATATTGAAAAAAACACGTTCTAGTTTTAGACAAATTGAAATTGTCAAAACACATTACTATTATAAAAGCAACATATTTATTAAAATATCTAGTTCCATACCGTTAGCCTCGCGCACTGCAAAAATTATTTGCACTAGTATTATTTCTAATAACTGTGCTTAATGTTTGTAACCATCAAGTTGCGACAAACTGCGGGCACAATATTTTGGCGTGTTTATTAACCGCTATTCCCAGTAAGTCAACCCACTATAAACTCATTTATTAACACTAATTTATCAAATATCTTACAGTTCAAAATGTATGGCCTAGCATGTACCCTTAATGTGACCAGCATATACAGCGATTTGGCAAATTTTTTAGATACCAGAGTTTATAATATAAATTAAAATAGCGTATGCTTAAAATGCTTAAAATGCATAGAAATTATAATATTAAAAAACGCTCAACTTGAAGGCACAGCACAGCACATAAATAAAAATAACATGTTGCCTGTAAAATTAAACTTATTTATAGACAGTGAGTACTATTGAACGGCTTGAAAATGTTAACGCGGGTATTTGTTTAATTTTTTATAATCTTTTACATCCTCAACTTTGCATTTCAACAATAATGCTCTTGGAGGAGTTTATTGGGGGGGGGAGGCGCAAGAAATTTGTTCTGGTTAAAAAGTTGGCTTTTCGGAAAAAGCAAATCTTGTCCATGCAGTGGGAACTGCAGAGTTGAAACTTTGCAGCTTCGAATGGGATAGCAACAAAGTATTCAATGCTTACTGCGTGTAAAATGATTTACACAATCAATGTGCTTTTTCAGTCTATGTTTCTCGACATTTAATTTTGTTCCTAAAAGCAGTGTCTATTAAAATGAAATCAATAACTACTCATTGCAGTCTATTTAAATAATTCTATATAGAAAAAACACGTTAAAGAATACCAAGTCGGCTACAAACCCACCCTTTGATAAAAAAGCCGGGGTGTGTGTGCGTAGAAAAGGAACCAAAGCGCTGACTGCTTCGTCCAAGGTACTACTGCATCTGGCGCATGTGGGGAGAGGTATCTGCTGCGTGATTTGCAATTATTTCCGTTTTCTAACTTCCATCAATAAGACATTGTAAATAAGGTCACAAAATATTTTTTACTCGCAGGACCACGGCGTTGCTGCAAAAAAAATAATATTAGTAGTTTATCTTTGGCTTTCAAAGTTTTGCAGCGGAAAAGGTTTTGCAGCGGAAAAAACTGGCATTGTGAGTTTATAAAAGCTGAC
>KZ303493.1:316081-391309 GCA_002705745.1 Coemansia reversa NRRL 1564
GTGAGTTTATAAAAGCTGACTAGATGGATGTATCCAGCATCAAAGTATATAATAACCACAACCACCAAAATCCAATAGTCATCTGCTCTTCTATTGATACCTGCGACAAACCGTAATAGACTATCCATTTTGTTCTTTGTTTATTTATTTTTTGTACAGACCGCAGCTATCAATGATATGCTTGGATGCCGCGCCTGCGCAGCCCCAGAATGCACAGCCAATACTCAGCTGGAACAATCTGAACTATGATGTTAAAGTAAAGGACGGCACACGGCGCATCTTGCACGACATCAGCGGCAGCATCTACCCAGGCGAGCTAGTTGCCATCATGGGTGCGTCGGGTGCAGGAAAGACCACACTGCTCAGCATTCTCTCGGGGCGCGTGAAGGGCGGGAGGCTAGAGGGTGAAATTAAATTCCAGGGCGCCAAACGCAACCCGCACACGTTCAAGCGTCTGCTAGCGTATGTAGAACAGGAAGACCTTATGTACCCGTCGCTAACAGTCGAAGAGACGCTGATGGCCTCTGCACAGCTGCGGCTGCCCAATGGAAAATACTCGCTGGATGACAAGAAGGAGCGTGTCAATACTCTCTTGCGGCAGCTACGGCTTTCGCAAGTCAAGGACACGCTTATTGGTGACCATGAAATACGTGGCGTGTCCGGAGGTGAGCGAAAGCGCGTGAGCATTGGCGCTGAGCTTGTGACCGACCCAGCTATTTTGATGCTGGACGAGCCCTCATCGGGGTTGGACTCGTCTTCCGCCGAAATGGTCGTGACGCTGGCCAAGGAGATGTCCCGCAAGCGCAACCTGTGCACACTGATGACCATCCACCAGCCCAGCACCGAGATGGTCGCGCAATTTGACAAACTTATTTTGCTAGCGCAGGGCAAGCTGGTGTATATGGGTCCGGCAAACCAAGCTGTGCGGTATTTTGATAGCCTTGGTTATCCGTCTACCAACTCGAACCCTGCCAGCTTCTTTATCGATCTTATGAACATTGACTTTTCATCAACCGAAGCAATGAAGAAAAGCGAGGAACGTGTGCAGAGTCTGGCTGATTTGTTTGTCAAGTTCCAGGATAGTGGAGCCAAGCTGTTGCCCGAATCTGACAAGGAGGTTTCCGGCGACAGCGGCATATCAACAGTAAGCGGAAGCGCAGCCAGTACAAACAGCAGCAAGATTGTTGGCGACATCACCGAGGAGCAGGCAAATCTGGTGCTGATGGAGTCACCACCGATGAACAGCTGGCTTAGCGAGATGATTGTGCTGCTCAAGCGCGACTGGGCGATGACTAAGCGCAGCAGGTCGTTTGTGTGGGGAATGGCTGCTGAGTGCCTGGTGATGATGCTGTTTGTCGGCTTCGTATTCTTTCAACTTAAAAAAGATCAGGCATCGGTACAAAATCGCGTCGGCGCACTGTTCTTTATGACTCTCATGGATATATACCCCGTAATTATCCCGGCAATGGTAGTAATCATGGTTGGACGCAAAGTTCTGTTTCGCGAGCGATCGAGTGGTACTTACAGAATGACCACGTACTTTTTTGCGCGGGCACTCAGCCTTATGCCTGTCTTCTTCATCCCGTATATGATCATGTACATTGGCATTTACTTTATCTCGCATCTCCAGTACCACGCAGGCAAGTTTTTCATTCACATGGCCCTAAACCTTGTATTGCTGTTCTGTTCAATCGGCTATGCCTTTATGATGGCGATGATTGTCAACCGGATCGACATTGCTACTACCATTGCACCTGTCAGCTTGGCATGTTTTATACTTTTTGCAGGAAATCTGGCCAATGCCAATGCTATCACCCCTGTACTGCGCTGGATCAAATATTTCTGCATTGTCTTTTACACATACTCAGGTCTTATGCAGAACGAGCTTCATGGACTGGAGTTTATATGCGATCCGGACGACTTTTCTTGCTACAAGGACGGCGCAGAGGTCATTGAATTTTATGGTCTTGATGTTGTGCCAATATGGGCAACTATTGTAATCAACCTTGCACTCGGTATCGGATTCTACATTATTGCTTACTGTTTGTTGCGCTGGGCCACTAAGCCGCGGTTTCTGTGGATTTAAATTTAGAACTTTAGAATATTTGTTGCTGTCATATACCAGTTTTAATGTAATACTGTACTTTAAATTATTCACTTTCAAGTGAATGTTTAGCAAATACATGCATTATCGATTTATTTGGTTCAACCAAACGCATGCATTTGCAAAATTTTTTATAAAGACCTAGTCCACCATTGTTTGCTATTTCGAAGATCAGTGGTTGTCAAACGTTATAAGTAAGTTTTTGGTGTTAATATGTACTTATCTTCAAATTTTTTTTTTTTTTACAAAAATTCAACTTTACACGTTTTCACCGCAAAAGCAAACAGTCACCCTTATAAAAAGCTCAAGACATGGGTAATTTAAAACAAAAATCGGCTTTCTGGATAGAAAGTCCAAAAATTACAAATGCGCTTTTATATCCATTAAACCCTTTTCTTTTCCTTGCTTCTGCTTTTAGTTATTAAAATTGTTGTTTCTATATTTTGAGCCTTTTTGTTAACCTCAAGTTAAAACACCAATACCGTTTTATTTATTTTGGTTTATTTGCAGCATTATAACTCTACAATCATGATTTGGTTTAGGTCCACTACAGAAGCTCCTACCAAGCCTAATTTTTCTGAGGCAGCGCCATTGCCAGAGCTGACGCCGGATTATATTAAGAAGATGTACCCAAGTTATCTGAAATTGATTCAAACTCAGGTACTTTTTAGGCATGGAGAACGTGCGCCAATGATGTCTAAGCTTTTCCCGGACGAAAGATGGCTTTTCTGTTATGAAACAAATCGACTTCACTCAGAGTTTATGAAGGCCGTCAATTTGTTTGAGCCCCTGGGTAAGAAAGTTACTTTAGAAAGCTCTGATTCTGCATCAAGGGACAAAATCCAATATGAGCCGGCTTTTTGGGGTATTCGCGTGGTAGAAAAACCTAAACAGAAGGCAAATACAGAAGAATCTTGGGATCCACGTTCGTGTCATATGGGCCAACTTTCTGATATAGGGCTTAGTACTTTGTATCATAGTGGTGCATTTCTTCGCATACTTTATGTGGACAAGCTCAAGTTTATTCCGCAGAAACCAGAAGGAAATCTAAATAATTGGCTGTACATCCGCACAACCGATTATTCGCGTGTAATTCAGTCGACATATGCATTGTTGACAGGAATGTATCCTGGTTATCCCAAGCAACAAAAAAATTTAATGTCAGACAAATATGTATGGCCTGTTTTTGGCAAAGAATTTCTGCGGCAGTTTCCTATTCACACCCGCGATATTCTTAAAGACCCGCTAAATCTTGCCTCGCGTAGTTCGGAATACCATGATATGATCAATGATGTTACTATTGAGGAGACGCGCAAGGTCAAGTGGCTTGATGACATTTATCGTCAGACAATAAGGGTTCCATCAATTGGCCCAAAAGCAAAAGAACTTATGAATCATGTAGGAGTTGGATCGAATTTTCATCATTTATTTGACGAGCTGATGTCGTCAAAGGCACATGGGATTCCACCACCATCTGGAATATCGAGTGAGCACATGGACAATATACATGCGGCATCATACTACCAGTGGATGACAATTCCTCAAACCACAAGGGGTCAAAGAATGGGTTACGGTGAGCTCATCAGCAATCTTGCACAAACCATGGCACAAGCTGCAAGTGCTGCTGACAATTCTACTGATGACTGGCCACTTATTGGTTCACAACGCACACACGACTTGCTACTATCCCATGATGGTGGATTGCGCAAAGTATTTGACCATGAGATTTCACGTGTCCCTAGAATGGCTTTATACGGTACACATGATGTTACCATTGGAACTATTGCAACGATTCTGGGTTCTACTAGAAAAACATGGCCAATGTTTGGCTCGTTAATGACGATTGAACTTTTCAAAGACACTACTACGTCATTGAAAGAAGTTCAGCACAGCCTTCCCGTTCCTTCAACTATTGAACAACCCCTAAAGACAGAAGGTTATTTTGTACGTGTGCGTCTCGATAACGAGATTATTAAAGTACCAACTTGTCAGGTACAAGGAAAACATCATCCAAAAATGGGTTCAACTGTATGTTCACTTGCTGCGTTCTACGAGCATATTGAATCAATTGTTGAGTAAAAAGTTTTTTTTTTTTTTATACGTACTTTGAAACGTTTAAATAAAGCATATAATTGGTTTTTAAAAAAAAAATAAAATAAAAACATTGGAGATGTTTACTGTTTGTCTTAATATGTATAAAATAAAAGGCCAGAATATTAGAAGCAAAAGGACTGATGGTAATTAAAGCCTGATTATACGAAGCTTCATAGGCTCTCTCCAGTACAATTCTTCGTTGTCGCTGTTAAGACCTATTGCGCCATATGAACACTTTACCCACTCACAGTTGTAAAATACATTGCCACCCCACCTTGTCAAAGCGATGGTTCCGTCGTTCATGTAATGTATCTGAACACACTTTTCTTTTGTAGGAATCCCATTATTGACAAATATATAGTCCATCTCGTGATCTGGATCAGTATAAAGGTACTTGTCACCGCATTTTAAATAACAGATATTGTCGATAGTTACGCAATGGAAAATTTCCCCACCGTCTGGATGAGCTGAAAGAAAGTGGTCGTTTCCATCTTGCATGTAAGAGTTAATATTAACCCAATCTTTTCCTTCGTATATACCTTCGACACCATGATTATCAGTATCTGCAGACTCTTCGCCGTCTTCAGTATTGTCGTCATCATCGCGCGGAATTTCTAGTGCAAACTTCTCTTTATCCATAACTTCATTTCCATCAATATCACGTAGCTTAAAGTCAGACAGACGCTCAGGATTTGGACGCCTTTCCTTCTTGCGTAGAATCTCTTCCTCGATAAGTTGTTGAATTGTTTTTGTACCTTCAGCTAAGCAAGATATAGCGCTGTACTTTAATACCCTTGTAAAAGAATAGATGTTTTTGACATCGTCTACATCGACAGCACGGTAATCAAAGCCTTTGTTGACAATAAAAAAGCTACCCATACAGGCATGCTTGCCTTTAACAATACTGGCAAACTTGTTAAGATCCTCATCTTCATCATCTTCGAAATACTCGACTATAGTGTTGTTTTCGGTGATGTTAAATTGATTTAGACAGTCTGCATCTTTTGAATACACAAAGTAATGGACCGGCAGTTGGCTCTTACACATAAGCCCATCAATTTTAACAAAAGAATGATTAAAGTGGGAAGCATTTAGGTTAAACCGCATAAAGCACATAAGTGCATTGCGAGATTGATAATTGCATTTTAGTGGGGCACTGTCACCAATATAGGCAGAGAAATAATCCTTTTCAAGGACAATAAACTTTGCGCAATCTTTCAGCTGAGCATTAGGATCAAAAGTCTTAGAATCAATAGGCACAAATTCGGTAACCCTGTCTTGAAGACATTTGTCAAGATCGTCAACATTGACATACTCGGGAACAAAAATGGTGTGTTGTGGCTTTTCCATGGTAATCAGTCAATAAACTGCTAAGCTGCACCCAAAGAGATATTTCAAAAGAGTGGACGAGAATACTTTTGAGAGGAAGGATTAAAATAGACAAGAAAAATGCGGTGCCGTTCTTAGTGTCCAAGGTTGTGATGTTTTTATAGCTTGGGTAAAAGCAAAGTTTGCGACTGCGGAAATTTTTAATGGGAAAATCAACAACAAGTGCTTTCGGATAAGCGATTAACGTGACAAGCAAGGGTTGCTCGATTTTGATATTGAAACAGCTGGAAAAAAAGCATAGCTACACACAAAGGAAGACAATTACAGATCCAGGATAACGGGTCCAACAAAACCACTTCTCTTAGGCAAGTGGAGTTCTCTCATGGATCTGAGGCTTGTTCGTGGGTGCAAAAGGAATATCTTTTTTCCAACCCAACGACTTAAACAAGCACTCATTATAAGTTTTCTCAGGGACACGGCAACGTCCAAACATTTGGTTCTTGTCATCAAGACATTGCCAATGAGCGCGAAACTCGTCTCGACAGTTAGCCTGAATCTTCTCAAGCACGTCGATAGCACAACGAGTGACTTTTCGACCTTCACGTAAACAGTGTTGTGGGTTCCGGTCCTCGTCCTTACACAGCATAAAATCCTCGTTATATTCCTTGCACATGCTTCCAATTACAAATGAGGCCGATTTGAGAGGCGCACCTGTGGCGCCAACTTCTTCTACATGTGGCAGGTCTGATGGTGGCGGCGTCGGGTCAACCCAATCCTCACCCTTAAAATGCTTGTAACCCGGATTTACCATCGCGCAGCCGAGGAGAAAAATAAAACAAAAGTCGAAAAAAAAAAAAAGAATGCGAAGGCCCTGATGAGAAGAGATAAATTCAACTCTGAGCAGGAGTTTGAAGTGTGCCTTTTGTTTAGCTTATCGATGAATGCAGCCACTTTTGGATATGGTGATTTGATCACAGTTGATCGAGGAGAGTAACTGACAAGCTTTGGTGAAACTCGAGAGCAAGAGGGGCCTTTGTTTACAGCAGTTGTAATTTCACTTTTTTTTTTATATATTATTCATTTCAGCGTTGTTCTTACAGCAGCAGTGGAATCCTCATGGCAAACAAACGTAAAGAGAGTAAAGACAACCGCGGGTTTTTCTTATTTTCAGCTATAAACGGGCTTATTGAACGCGCACGCTCGTCAGCAGAAAAGGAATCACAGCGACTGTTCACCACACCACTTCCGGTTACGAGCGTTCCAGCAGCAAAGGATTCGACACAGCAGAGGAATTCAGAGCAACGTAAACGAAAGAACACATCTCTGGTAGAGTCTCTTTCAAAGGCAAAGCACAGGCCGCGGCCACCACGAAAACAGCCCGAAGCACCGGTACCCTTGTTGCGCAAACGTCGGGCAGTTAGCCATTCTTTATCAGCATCACTTCCTCTACGTGCAGGGTCGGCCATGTCAGTACGGACACGACTGGCCACTACTGTTGATACGCTAGCATTAGATGGTACGCTATACGCGCCTTGTACAAGCAGTGAAACACTCTACGCTTTTAATAAGTATTGGATGATGTGTATTGTCTTGTTTGCTAACTGTGCATGTACTCTCTGTTTTCTTATTTTACAATGTAGACAATGCTTCTACTGGGTCCAATCCAGAGAGTGAGAATGCGATACCAGCACCAGGCACTGCCTCTAAGCGCAAGCGGAGTGAGGAGGCGACACTGTCTTCACCACCACTATCATCAGCACAGCTGCCGCAGCATCAGCAACAGCATCAGGAGCCCCCTTCACCACAGACAAGCCTGGATTTATTTCCAAAGAAAGTTCGGTTATCTGATGTATCAGCATTAGAAAAAGAGAGTGCAAACACGGAGCGCATTGAGAGCCCGGAGTCCAGTAGATGCAGTCCGGTGCTGGAAGCGCCGATACACGCAGTATCCACGCGTAGTTCAATGACTGCAGTGTCTGCATTCGCACCAATGACACGGCCAACAACAGTGACATTTAATGGTAGTGAAGGCTATGGAACGAGCCCATCTTCAGTTGTAGAACGGGCACGACTGGAAAAGGTGGAGCGCGAGCTGCACCGGTTAAAAAAGATTATAGCTTCTCTACTCCCAGAAGAGCTCAATGACGACGATCTGCGGTCTGTCTACGGCGAGCTGGAGCAGCCGCGTGTATCATCAAATGACTTTATTTCTCGTCTTATTCGCAGTCGCATGGGAGTTGTGCGTCAAGGAATCTCGCCCGAGCTCCCACCGTCGCCTACCTCGAATTCGCCAGTGCGCGGTCCTGTTCAATCCTCCACAGGTGATATTTGTGCGCCAGACTCGACAATTCCACCGCCTCCACCGCTGCCGCCGATAAGCTCATCACTCCTTAATTCGGCGTTTTCTCAGGGTGTGTTGAGCGTGCGAGGGCAGAACTTAGCAAATAGACAGTTATCACAGTCCCGGGTCCAGCCATCACTTCAACAGCGGCGAGGCTCAAATGACTCTGCCTCGTCCTTATTGCCGGCAAGTGGACGACCCCGTGTGGTTTCATCTACAGTACGGCAGCTGCGCGCAGAGCTTCGGCCGATTCCCAAGCCTTCTGAGGATCTGCCGCCACCACACAAGGACCCGGGAGTGATGGTAAAATTGTTAGAGGAGATGAAGCATCACAAACTCCGTCCTGTTAAGAAGAGGCCAAAAGACATGTGCAGCTAAGTTTAATCCGCCATATCCTGCTAAATGAGAATTGATAAAGCAGGCTAATTTGTACATGAACATTTATTTGCATATTGAAACCAAGACAGCTAATACATTTTTCTATGGATATTGTGCGCAGATGGATGGTCGTGGCCGTGAGCCCTTATAAGCGGCGCAAATGTCCCGAATAAAATCCGAGGGACTATGACCTCCAGGGCATTCGCGCCAGCCGCCATCTTCTACGCACCGCCTTTTGCCGTTGATGTACACTGTGGCACTTCTTCCAACCCCAGCAAACTCGGTGTTTTCAATAGACTGCTTAAGCAAATCCCGACCCTCTTGTTGCGTCGCACAATTAAGAAATGCTGCCGTGTCCAGTCCCGCATCACTAGCACACTGAAGGGTTAAATCAGAATCTTTTCCAATGTCTTTGAAATGGCTATTGAGACATCCCAAGAACCGCCAGAATGTGGGCAAATCACCACGGTGCTTTAGTGCACAAAGCTCATCGATGTTTCCACGACATTCCGCCATTCCATGTGCACATTGTGCTCCAAGCGTCGAATTCGGGTCCAGTTTTGCAATAAAGTTGAGTTGTACATCCATTATCGAGTAAACTGCTGGAATAACCTCACTGAAAACTGTCTCGACTTTAACTGCGTCTGGACAGCGGGACATTACAAATAACTCAACTAGAACCTTGTCGTCCTTGGATGGTGTCACCATATCTGGTTGGTAAATTGTCGAACTCTGCTCAATAGATGCCCTGTCGCTGCTGTCAATAGAGAACGGCGACCATGTTGTTAGTTTGCCACACAGTTGCAGTGACAGTAGCACTGCTGCTGCTATAACAATGGCCACAATAGTCGCAAGTAGTCTCGCCTTGCATCTGTTGGATGTAGCTGGTTGTTGTCGTGATATGCTTGATTCAATGTCGTTGTCATCGCCTTTGGGTCGAATAAGCCCAGTTTTGTCCATTATTTTATATTATAATAGTTGACAGAGTTAATTGAATTGCTGCAAAAATACTTTTTTTTTACTGAAGAAAAGAAAAGGAAGCGTAAAAAGCAGTGCCAGAAGGGGTGTTGCATTCTTTTTATTTTATTTTATTTTTGCAAGCAAAGAACCCTTGCATGTCGAAATGGTGTAACCTCGGATTGGGGGGGGGGAGGTGTTGATGACGACCTTACTTACACAAAGAGGGATCCGTGTCAGCTAACAGACCAAATGGCTAGCACTTGAAAATAGACCACGCAATACCAATCAACAAAGTGCTGTGGTGTTGACTGCTATGCTGTTCCTGTAAACAAGTGCTTGTTGTCTCTTCTATCTTTACTAAGCCCCGGAACCAAGCCATTAACTCAAAAAAAAAGATCATAATCCATGATCTATCGAATGATTATTTTTGGGACTGCTACTTCATCTCCGCATTCTAAAGCCAAAAAGCTTGACTATTTGAAGGTTAGTGCTATTCTACATCATTTGTTTTGACATATAATTTTTTTTTTTGGTTGTTTTAATGTAAAAAAAAAAACAGTCAATATTTTTTGTGTAGTTTATACTCGCATGTGTAAACCATATATTAACTAAATAAAACCTTTCACACACAAAAAAAAAAATTATCAAGTTGTACTACTGCCAAGCTTAATGACAACATATTAATTTAAAACCAATCAAACTGAACACATGACATTTCCCTTGTAAAGCATACTTGGGTCAACTATGCCAAAGATTGAAAATTAGACCATTTAGTTGGCAACTTGTTGCGTATTAAGCAAAAAGAAAAATGCTTCAGCTTAAAAGCAATTTGTATCTATTTCCTTATTAAAATTCTAACTGGCTGATAAAGTTTTTACTTTAATTATTACGCATATCATTAAAAATGTCAAATAAATTTCTACTAAAAAAAAATACTATTGGCTACTGTTACAAGGAATCTACATATAGTCTATGTAAACGTGCGAATGCACGTATTTCTAATGTTCAGCATTTGTGATGGGTGGTGTAAAATGCTTTTACCGCCATCATATCAAGATGCTATAATATTATGCCTCTGGTTAAAAAAAAAAAAATTAATAAAAATAAAGATGGCCAAATGGCAACTCTGAGACGCACCTTGCGCGGATGTTTTTTTTTTTTTTTTTTTTAGGATTACAACATATAGATTAACATAATTGGTAATAGTTTGAATTCCAAACTTAGGATAATGGCATACAGAAAGTAAAAAAAAAAACAAAAGAAAAATTTAGGCCTAGAAGAACATGCGTTTGAAAAAGCCCATGATTCCACGATGTTTTCTGCGTTCACTACTATCGGTAGCAGTACTCAAACGCGGTTGCTTGACATCCGCAACATCAGATGAAGCAAGTTCCGGTGTGGTCTTATCATGAGTAGCTGACTCTGCTACAGAGGCAATAGGTACCTCTGCCTCCTTAGTAGCTTCTGAGACAATAGCAGAGGTGGGATAAGCGCCTGGAGCAGATTCTTCAGACACCTTAGATTCAACCAAAGGCACTACAGCCTCACTTTCATCAACAGACTTTGCATTCTCTGTCAATGATGTTTGTTGGTCCTTGGAAACTTCTTGCAGTACCGAGACATTTGAAGTTTCAACCGCGGCAGAAGCGTTGACTTCTTCTAGGGCATGTGAGACGGATTCCTTGGCCAAAGCTACTTCGTCCTTGGGAACCTCTTGTGGCAGCGGAACATCAACCTCCTTGGTAGATAGGATTTCGTTCTTTGGCACTCCTTGAGAGTCAGAAATCACCTTGCTGGCTGAAGAAACAGTAGGTACTTCAGCGGCAGGAACAGGCTCAGCTGCCTCACCAATGACAGTAGGTGTGTCAACAACCTTAACCACGGCAGCAGGAGTTGCAGCATCTTCAGTAGCAGGCTCAACAGACCTTGGCGGTGCTACCTCATCCTGGGATATCTCCTGTGATACCGGAGTTGTAGTATCCTCAGCCTTGACAGATAGAGCAACGTCTTCCACTGCTGTGACATCGGCAGCAGAATCCTTGCTTTCTGCTACAGCTTCCCCGACTACAGGAGCATCGGTCGTTTCGACCACTGCAGGCCCAGAAACATCCACAGCAGTATTATTTTCTACCTCCTCAACTGCAGGCGCAGGTACAACCTTCTCGACAACAACAGTAGCTTCCTCGTGGTGGACAGGTGCCTCAGCAGGAGTATCTGCCACAAATACAGTGGCTGGCTCATCTGCATTATCCTTTGGAGAATCCGCTGACACATCCTCAGACACCTTTGTAGTAGCAGCTAACCCTTCAACAGCGGCGGATGCAGGTGGTTCTTCGGCAGCAATATCATTAATGGATGGCTCAACAGGCTCTTTGATAGTAGATACAGCCTCCTCGGTCGTGGGTACATTTGGCGTAACAGCTACATCCTCCTGCTGAGTGACGGGCACTGCCTCCTCTGTTGCAGTTACAGTCTCCTCAACAACAGGCAAAGCAGTATCCTCGGTAGCAGGGATGGAATCCTTTGCTACGGGTGCAGTCTCTTCGACAGCAGATGCGGTAGCTTCCTCAGTTGCGGGAGTAGCAGTTACAATAGCAGGTGCAGCCGTCTCTTCAGCAAGTGCAGCAGGCTCCTCATTTAAACCTGTCACAGCAACGTCCTCAGCAACGGATGCGGTTGTCTCTTCCACAGCTGGCACTACTATATCAGCAGGCGCCTCTTTTGTAGCTACCTCAGACTCCTCCTCAGCAGCAGCAGCTGGCGCAGGTGCTTCAGTTGTAGAAGTGGGATTTTCGATATCAGCAATTGGTGTAGACTCCTCCTCAGCAGCAGCAGCTGGCGCAGGTGCTTCAGTTGTAGAAGTGGGATTTTCGATATCAGCAATTGGTGTAGACTCCTCAACTGTAGAAGCCGCCTCCTCAACAGCAGGTAAATCGACCTCCTCAGAAACAGAGGCAGACTCATTGATAGCAGCAGGCGCAGTCTCTGCAACAACCGCTGGTGCATCAACATCCTCAACAGCAACTGGCTTAGTCGCCTCAACCGTAGAAGCGACCTTCTCCTCGACTGCAGTAGACGCAGACTCTTCAACCGCAGAAACAGGCGTGATCTCTTCAACAGCAGAAGCACCACTATCCTTTACAGCCGACACCGGCTCCTCATCAGTAGGAGCAGGCGCAGATTCTTCGACTACGGGAGCAGTAATATCCTTTGCAACCGGCACGGCTGTCTCGGCTTCAGCAGAGACGATTTCCTCAACTTTGGCAGAAGCAGGCTTCTCAACAGCGGAAGCACCGACATCCTCAGTAACCGGCGCAGTCTCCTCGACTGGAGCAGAAGCAGTCTCCTCGACTGGAGCAGAAGCAGTCTCCTCGACTGGAGCAGAAGCAGTCTCCTCAACCACAGAAGCAACAACGGCAGCAGAAACTGGAGCGGTCTCCTCGACAACAGGAGCAACGTCTTCAGAAACCGGAGTGGTCTCCTCGACTGCAGCAGACGCAGTCTCCTTCTCCACAGGAGCAGCAATATCATTTTCCACTGTCGTGGTCTCTTCGGTTGCTTGGACGCCTGGCACTTCAACAGCGGCAGCGGCAGTGATGTTATCGGTGGTAGAAGAGGTAGGCAACTTGTCACCAACATCAACCGCGGACTCTGGCACATTGTCAATGGTGGTGGTCTCTTCAACATCCATCTTGGGTCCCTCCTCCGCAGCGTCATGTTCGATATCAGACACAGCCTTTGACTCCTCCTCGGCGGAAGAAGGCGCTGGCACCTCCTGGGAGCCGCTAGATTGTTCTACTGGCGGCTCCTGAGCTGGGGATGCAGCCGGATTCTCCGCAACGACTGCTGGTGCAGAGATGTCCTCTGCCGTTTGTTCCTCAGCCACAATAGCAGTGGTCTCCTCAGGCTGTTTAGTTTCAGTTTCAGCCACAGATTCGACGGTGATCTCAGCTTTAGCGTTAGTAGTATCCTCAGCCACATCCTCATTGATATTCTCGACAACAGTAGCGTCCTTTTCCTCTTTCGTCTCCGCCACCGAGGCGGACTTGGGCACCTCAGTTGCGGTCTCGGATGCCTCAGCCGCAGATACTAGAGCAGGCGACTCGGAGATATCAGCCGCCGTCTCAGCAGGCTTTTCTGCAGTAGATTCGCTTTCAGGAGCGTCGTGGTTGACAGAGACAGCAGGTACATCAGCGACATGATCCTCAGCCGGTACTGAATCAGCTGCCGGTGCTATATCGAGTTTCTCATCAACTTTGACCTGAGCCACGGCGTCATCCTTCTTCTGCGCATCTGCAAGGCTGCCTGTGTCATCTGCCAGCGAATCAGACACAGCAGCAACAGGCTGATCAGCAGATGTCTCATGCGGATGTTTGTCCGTTGCATCAGCAGAAAGTGTTGCTGCCTCGGCTGTGGTGGTTGGCACTGTTGGCGTTAGCACATTATTGACCATGCCGGCATCGTCAGTTGAGGTTTGGGCGTTGGGGTCGAGCCTCCACTCGCCATCCACCTTAAACTTGTAGGCGTAGCTTGTCCCTGGAACCAAATCCACTGTTACCTCGTAAACACCATTGGCAGCTTTTGCCATGGAAATCGGCGCCCAGTGCTTGGCGACATCCGTCCCAAACGTCCCGAGTAACTCAATGGTCTTTGCCTCCTTATCCGTAAGCCGAAAAACCTGAGCAGTTGTCACTGCTTTCGATCCTTGCGTCGTCATAGCGTCACACATTAAAAAAAAAAAAGCGTATAGAAAACTCCCTCGTTCCTGTTTTTCTTTTTATTTTAAACGTAAAGTATACAAAAAAGCACCTTAAAAGTATTAGTGCTAAAAAGTAGAAAAAAATGACCACGAGGAGAGAAAAAAAAGAAGGGATTGTTTTGTTGATGTTGGGATTTTTTTTTTGTTGTAAAAGCAAGAGAATACGCGCTCAACTTCACTTGCCTCCTTTGTTTGAAAAAAAAAACATATTGAGTTGGGTTGAAAATGAATGACCACAAATGATCTGCTCGATTGCCCAAGATTCCACCAAAACACGCGATGTAGTGTGCTTGTTGAATTTTCTATGCTTGCAGAAAAAAAAAAATCCTTGAGCGTGCTTGGAAAACAAATGCTGCATATGTTTGCTTTCTGCTAAAGATAAAATGCTAGTAACTGGTCACTTTTTTTTTTTTTGCTAGAAATATATTTGGAGTGGATCATTTTCGTGGTTTCATAGTGGCCTTTTGAATTTTGTGTGCGTGTATTAGTAGGCGAGAGTTGTTAGCTGCATATTTGGCGCTAGTAATAAAAATAGGAGGAAAGAAACAGCAAAAGTTGATTATAATTATTTTGTTTGTTGCAAGCACTGCAGGCATTTCATCTCTAATGCATGTCTGAATCTATTGGCGGCTAACTTTAAAGTTTACTTTCAGTATGCTAATAGCAGGGCGTCTATACTTTGTATGTAAGGATACTGTTAATATATTCATGTTAAGATTTATTAGAATTGTTAGCACTTCTGTGGAAATTACAAGACTATAGCACACATCAGTACTTATTTGAGAAAAGAGTAGTGTTCTTATTGCATGATAACTATTTTATGTCTATTAAATGTTCTGTCCTCTAAATAGACAGAATTTCATACTGTAACTGTAGCTGATATTTACTCGCCATCCTAGCAAACAAAAGTGTCTAGTTATATTAAAAAAAGAGTTTTCCTTCTAAAGAAAAAAAACACAGTCAGCTCTGTCAGCATTGATTTTCTGTGGATTGTTGTTACTGCTGATCGCTAATACCTTGTTTCCTTACTGCTTGTACTTTTTTTTTTTTTTACTACCACTACAACTTGTGTCACAGATGAGTAATTGTCTTAAAATTATTTCTTAATTCAACATCATTTCTACCATTTCAATTATTACAAAATATAATTTTACTAAATGCCAATATTTATTTATTTTTTGCAATAAACAATTAATTAAATGTCCACCAAAACAAAAAGTTTTTTTTTGTTTTTTTTGGTAAATATAGCTACATATTTCCAAAGGCGTTTTTAAAACTAGGGCAGTTTTTGTTAAATTCATGAGACTTTTCAGCAAGAGCTTTTCTACCAGCAAAAGTCATTTCTATAGCACCTGTAGTGTTCTCATCACTAGTCATCATAGATAATAAACCTATAGCAATAGTAGCAACTGACCATGATGGATTCCATGATTGTGGATGATAATTACTCATTGATGTACAAATATCCATATTCGTATCAAATCGTCCATTAGGTGTTACAAATCTAAGTGCAGGTGGTTTAAATGGATACTCTTTAGGAAATGTTATCTTTCCATGATATTGTCCTCCCTCATATGCTGTATCTGGTGGCCCTGTTATTATAAAATGCCATTCTAGAATATTGTTATCCAGAGGCTTTGCCGTAATAAACTCTGGTGGTGATTTTTTAATCATTGCATACTCCTTGGTCAATCGTTTAATAGCTGTTTTTGACGCCATTCTTACTCTTCTATTCTTCCGTTGTAGCTTCTTTTAAAAGTAAAAAAAAGAAGTAATTAGAATTATGCAATTAAACAGCAAGATGTAAGAAGAAAAAAAAAATGTTTTTATCAAAAAAAAAAAAAAATGTCAAAGCCGCTCTTTTGACATGAACTACAAGAATGTATCTGTCGTGCTGCTGCTATTGTGGGTAATATGCAGATGTCGCTATTTCGATGATGGCGCTAGCGCAGTGATAGCAAAATCAGGTAGGATAGAAAATCCAGAGACAATACCACTGTAATCATCTGCCTTGTCGTCACGGCGATCACTAGGCGACAGCGACAAGTGCTGCGTAAGCATATCTCCAATCCACTTGTCAATTGGTTCAGAGTCAACATGGTTGGTGATAGTGACACCAGCACCACCCACTACAGTCTGATAGCAACGGAAGCCCACCTCACCAAGTTCCTGCGCAACACGATCCACAGCAGCACCCGAGACATCAATAGGAATAAGTGTCAATGCACATCCACCTCCACCTGCACCAGTGAGTTTGGAGGCCATTCCACGCGCTTCTGTAATTTCACGAATACGCTCAAGTGATGGATGGCTTACACCCAAAGTAGCTAACAATCCATGATTTAATCGCACAATATCTTGAAGTTCCGAGCAACATGGCTTGTGTGACTGAAACAATGACCCAGCTGCAGTGGAAATACTATGAATGCTGTCTAGAATAGTGTCAACTACTTCTGGATGGCGTTCGCGCAATGTACGTACACTAGCAACTAGTGCCTTAGTACTCTTAGGAACCTGTGTATTTGTTATAAGTACACGTAGTGCGCGTGTACTATGTAGACTGACAGATTCGCTACCGCGTGTGTATGCCAGAAACCCACCATAAGTAGCAACGGCATTATCAATACCTGAAGGTGTACCATGAGCTACTTGTTCTCCACGATATGCCCAATGATTAATCAATTTGCGGTCTTCTGCTGAAGCACCCATCTGTTTTAAATGTCCGGTTAGTTGTAGTAGTGCTGTAGATAACACTACGCCGAATGCTGCTGATGAACCAAGCCCTGAGCCCACTGGTAGCAACGAACGTACGCAAATGGTAAACCCACCCATATTGCCTCGTTCAAATAAACTACCATACATATACGCAAAAGTCAAAATAGCAGTACGTCCTGGTCCTTCTGCTGCAACAATACCTGTCAACTGCGTCTCAATCTCACATGGATGTGAAAGCGAAGAAGGTGATAACCGTGCCAATTGTGTACTGTCAAAGTACACATCAACATTAATATCTGGTAGAAATAATCTTGTCTTACCATCCTTACGTGGTGTTACTAAAGCATACGCACGCATATCAACACTACCTGCAATTGCTGTCTTTCCATACACAACTGCGTGTTCTCCGAATAATATTATTTTGCCTGGAGCACTCACCACAAACGGTGCTACTACTCTGGGTATCGCAACCATGTTGTACAAGTGGGATTTCGCTTTTGATTCTAATAAAAAGGTAAATTAGCTATAGTTATTTTTGGTAACACAGAAGCAAAAGACCTTTTTGTGGTCTTTTGTTGTTGTGTGGAAGTGTGTGGTGTTTTTTTTTTTTTTTTGTGCATGCCAAGAGTGTGATGGTCTTGTTAATGCGGAAGTGTTGCGACTCGAGCCGGTAATCTCAATTATTATCATGCGAGCCGCCCCCTTTTGCCAAAAAGCAATCAAGGTTGGTTCTCAAACTGCTTACTTTAACTTTCACACTCTGACTTCAATTACTGTATATAATTAAGTGTCGCTTGTCAGAATCATGGGGACAGAACCAGACAGAAAAGTTAGCACGAATACCACTATACCCCCTTCGAGCTATACACTACACCAGAAAACACCACAGCGGTCAGAAGTCGAAGGTGCTATTCTCCAAATATCAAAATCGCCATATCCAGCACTGATTTTGTCAGCAATCAACCTTGCAGCATTAACAAAAGCCAGAAAACTTGTGCGCGGGTATCCGTCAGTGATTCAGTGTACGGCATATTCGGGAATATTCGCAGCATCTGCCTATGCATTAAAGTCTGATGATTGGGTGAATGGATCGGGTATTACATCCATATGGTCAGCTGTATGGCTCTTCTTCAATGCTCGTAATGCTCTGAAATCTCGTCTTCCTGCTCCTATTGCAATGACAGCCGTTATTGCCTCTATAGGCTCTATTTACGGATACCGCTACTCTACTATTGGCCGAGAGTAAGCGCTTGTAAACAGGAGAAACTTGATCCACACTCCATTGAATGTGTTTTGAGGAAAGGTTGGCATTTGAGTGGGGGTATATATTTTGGTAATGGGAATAACGGGCTTTTCTTGTTAGTGGGAGTGACATCTGTGCATTGGCAGTGTGGTAGGGGTTGGTTTTGCGCCGCAGACAGTGGAACTAGTAACAAACAATGGAAATTATTTATTTTGCAGGACATGGGGTGGCAGATACAGTTAGCAACACTGACAGTGGAATTTGGGCAATAGTCAGCAATGACAACACTCCGTATATATTCTCTCTTAAAAAAACATACAGATGTATGTTATAACCTCTATATGACTTTTATAAAGTGACTTACAATAAGAAAACAACTATACATAATACCATACCTTTGCAGACATATAACATATGTAGCTTAGTCAAATATCACTATACTGGAAGTAAACCTCTGCAAGTAAGATACCTGTCGAAATAATCAACCAAACGTTATCTGCTGCTCATGCACAAACGACAAAACCACCTGCAACGCGAACTTTATATGCAGAAAATAGTAGTAATGGTGTGTCTGTGGAGAAAGCAACGATGAGTTATCTGCCTCTGCACGTCATTGCACACCAAAGCAAAGGTGTTTATTTTATTGGTAATAGATCGACTACTTGTCCCTTTTAGAGCTGTTGAGAAAGGGTTGGAGAAGACAATTTCCCGCGTATTCCGAAAGCAATGTGGATATTCTTTGATACTCTTGTTTTGTGATACGCCAAAAAGACAAAGGATGCTGTAGGAGGAGAAGGTGAGCAGATAACTAACAATTCATATGGTAATGATGGAATAGCCCCTTTTACTAGCATACAAAATTACTCCCGAGTCACTTAACTATAAAAGCCGCCATGTTCCCACGTCGGGATTTTAATACTGACCATCACTATGCAACCTAAGCCGGTTTTTTTTTACTCTTTCACTTATAAGAAAACATCGATTGAATTGTACAAAAGATATGGTATTCAAGAGTATTGTGCCTTCTGAGGAGGTTCCCGATGTGGATGTGGCAACCTTTTGCATTGAGACATCCAAACTAAACGCCGACCCATCATCATTAGCTTATACGGATATCAACACAAACATATCAATTACATATGGACAGCTTGAGTCACTGTGCCACCAAATAGGCTCTGGTTTGGCTAATAAGCTAGGAGTTAAACCAGGCGACGTAGTAGCAATATTTGCTTTAAACAACATTTATTATGCTCCGGTGTTTCTGGGTGTGGTTTCCACAGGCGCAATGTGCACCACAGTGAGCAGCGCATTTAACCACTCAGAGCTTGAGTATCAGTTGGCTGATAGCAATGCAACTGTATTGTTTACTGGCGTAAACCAGCAGAAAGTGGTGCAAGAGGCATTAGACAGAAGGCTTTTAAAAATTCCCACACAACGCATTGTTGTTTTGGATGGCGCACCTCGGAATCCGGCGTTTATTCCATTAGATTTGCTGCTGTGTAGCATACCATATTCCAGGTTTCAGATAAGTGAGAAATATCCAGCAAGCTCAACAGTGGCCGCAATAATATATTCATCAGGAACTACAGGAATACCCAAAGGTGTGATGCTCACTCATAAGAACTTTGTTGCCTATGCAGTTCTGGGTAGGAGCATTTTTGAGTTCCAGAAAGAGAAGCTGCAGGCAGAACAGCAAACTCAGGCTTTATCCAAGGAAGTTTTAAAGCGATCAATTGCAATTCTACCATTTGCGCACATCTACGGACTAACATCATTGATAACAAATTCGATAGCTGGTGGTATGACACAGTATATTATGAACAACTTTTCAATTGATGATTTCTTGCAAGCAATTCAGAATCACCGTATACAAACCGCTGCGCTGGTGCCTTCAATACTCAGTCAGATGGCTAAATGCGACAATATAAGATATGACTTATCATCGCTGAAAACGATGGTAAGTGGGGCTGCAGCATTATCCGGTGGGGTACATAAAAACGTCAGGGACCGATTTTCACTGAATATAAGCAATGGATATGGAATGTCGGAGACCTGCAGTGGTGTGTGTCTGATGGACAGCTATCGTTTTATTCCAGGATCAGTTGGGTTTATCTATCCCAATACTGAGGCAAAAATAATTGATATACATACTGGCCATGAACTGGGCGTTAACCAAGAAGGCGAGTTCTGTGTTCGTGGCCCTACCATTATGATGGGCTATCTCAATCGACCAGAAGAGACAAGTCGCATAATTGACAGAGATGGGTTCCTTCATACTGGTGACATAGCCATGATTACTGAAACTAACCATGTATTTATTACTGATCGCATCAAAGAGCTGATCAAGTATAAGGGATTGCAGGTAGCACCAGCTGAGATTGAAGGACTTTTGTTAGATCATCCTGAAATTGCTGATGCTGCTGTTATTGGTATTGATGATCGCAGACGCAATACTGAGATACCACGTGCGCTTATTGTACCCAAAGATCAGCAGATTACTAATAATAAGAAAGCTGCTGATAAGTTGTGTAGTGAAATTGAAATGTGGATTGGTAGCAGAGTCGCTGATCACAAGCGTCTCCGTGGAGGCGTCATGCTTGTAAAGACCGTCCCGCGTAATCAGTCTGGCAAAATTATGCGCTGGCTGCTGTGTATTCAGCAAAATGTCAAATGCGCGTCTAAAATCTGATTTGCTTAATTTTTTGTGTGCCCTTTTTTTTTTTTTTTTTTTTTTTTGCGGCCTTTTATTCGAGTAAAGCAGAAAAAAATTTTTCCTTTTGCTTCTTTTTCTCTGCTTACGCTCCACTTTTCTGCTTGTCCTTTGCCCATTTTTCCCTCTTCTTAAACTACCGCATAAATCTACAATAGCTTTTAACTCGCTCGCGTATAGCAATTAGTGGGAATATAATTACAATGGCACCAGTTGAAGGTATTCCTGACGTGATTACGTCTTCGGAGGCGATTCCCAAGGCGGCACCAGAGGTCACAGACAAGGTGGTTACTCAGATCAAGCACTATTTTAGTGATGCCAGCTTGAACCACGATGAGTTTCTATGCAAGGGTATTGCAAAGGATGATGGATGGGTCAGCTTTGAGGTTTTAGCGCGGTTCAACAGACTGCGGCAACTGATGGGGCTTCCAGACACATCGCGTGCTGGAAAGGGCAACAAGAAAAGTCAGGCGGTGCCTGTGAAGGACGTCATTGCGCAGCTGTCAACCATTGTTAAGGAAGGCATAAAGGAAGATGACCCACTCGAGATCAAAGAGGACAACACTGCTATCCGGCGCAAGGAAGCTTACACGCCCAGCGACGAGTGGTTTTCGAATACTGTTCATGTAAAGGGTTTGCCTTATGGAAAGGAGTGGTCTGGAATGATTGACAAACTTACAGAGTTCTTCAATAAAAAGGGAGAAGTGGTTCTGTTGCGTTTGCGTCGCAATCCAAAGTCAAAGGCATTCAAGGGCAATCTACTTGTGGAGTATGCGACGAAGGATCAGGCAGAGGCAACAGCAAAAGATGACGAGCTGGTTTTTGAAGAAAACAAGCTGGAAACCACAATGCTACCTGCTTACCACGACGAAAAACTGGCCGCAGATGAGTTTATCCAACCTGAACTGCGTAAACCTGGTGCCAGTTATCCCACATTTGAAGAATGGTGTGTTGCACATGGTCGGGAGCCCCCAGCGCCGTTGCAGAATGATAAGACTAAGAATAAGCCTGCAGAAAAGGAGCCCGAATTTGAAGTGGTCCCTGGAGTACTGGTACAATTCACCGGTGTAAATGACGATATTAGTATTCCGCAACTTAAGGAAGCATTTGGCGCACTTGGCGATGTCAAGTTTGTTGAGCATGAGAAGGACGAGGAGAATGGAATTGTCAGATTCAAGGAGCCTGTTCCTAAGGATTTTGCCGAAAAGAATCCCGAATTGAAAATTGGTGATGCTGTACTAAAGCTTAAACTAGTAGAGGGCGAAGAAGAGAAGGCATTTTTTGAGCGTGCACGTCAAGCTTCTGTTAACGCTCGTGCAAATAAGCGCACTTCTCATCATAATGGTGGGAATCGTAACAAGCGTTACAGAAAGTAAAAATTTTTTATAATTTTTTTTTTTTTTTGATTTTTTTCCGGCATGTTTTCTACAAGAAATACGAAATTGAACTTTGAAGGATTAACCTTGTGCTTATCTTCTTGCAGAAGGTGACGCAAGCAATAAGAGGAGAGTTTATTTCTTGTTACTTATTTGTAACCTTGTGCACATGATCCACAACTTAATCCGAAGACATACAGCCAATGAGAATGAAGACGATCACCAGGTACATCCTTCCAAGAAAAAAAATTGGACCCTTAGACACGGCAAACTGATCCTTCTTCCTGTCTTCAACAAAAGCACATTTGCCCCCCCTTTCCCACTTTTATACTCCTCCCCTTTCTTTTTGCTGTTGCCTCCTTTGGAGCAATCTGTGTATCCTGGTAAGGGGTGTTTCTTCTATTACTACTCCTCTTATATTTTGTACACTGGTTCTATTCTCTTGAGCAATATTTTTTTAATACGCTCCATTGCGTAATATATCCTTATACAGTGGAAGGGGAAAAGCCGCTTTTTCTTTTGGTACACAATAGAAGACGGAAGTTTTGTCACTACGCCAATACAAATTGAAAAAAAAGAAGGACTGCGTAGAAAAGTCACTTTTCTACTTATTTTCTCTGCTTAAAAAAAAGTATAGCTTATAAGGTGGTCGCAATAGAAACCACAAGAAGCAAAATTCTACTCTTAAGAATTGTATTGGAAGATACCACACTAGGAAAAAGGTACAGGGTCACTTTTTTTCTATTGCGCGTATAAACAGTGAGGGGGAGTAAACCAAACAGCTTTTTTTTTTAATTTTCCTCTTGGTATTTAGTGGGAGAGGGAAATAAAAGTGCACTTTTCCTTTTCTCTCTTTTACTTATTTTCATTTTTCTATTAGTTTACAAAAAAGTGCTGCCGCTCCACTTGTTTAAGGCTCACGGTTTACCTCTTCTTTTTTCCTTTTCTTTTTTTTTTTTGCATAAAGCACTAACAAGACTTGTGCTTCTTTTATTACAAAAAGAAAAAAAAAGTGGCGAACACTTTAAAGTCTTCGTTTGTTTTCAACTTCACAAAAAACCAAACTTGCCTTTTTTTTAGCTTTCTTCGAACGTATCCACTTGGTACATTGTATCTTTTATTCTCGTCTATATTATTGCATATTCTTTTTGAAGAAAAAAAAACTGACACTTTCTCTTACGCACACACTTTTCTTCCCTAAAAAAAGCTAGGCTATCGGATTTAGCCATTCTATTTTCTTATACTACCTTTCTCTGCGGACACTCTTGTGGAAAAAAAAAACCCCCAAGCAGTTGGGATAAAAGGGGAAAAAAAAATACTCAAAGTCAGCTTATCCACGTGCTGAGAAAAAAAAAAGTAAGCTGACCATCTCACGCGTCATCTCGAATACAGCTTACAACATTAACGAGACGGTTGAGAAACACTTTTAAGAAACGCCTTTGTTTCATTTGTAGACGGGTTGTATATTCATATTGCGCCTCACCATTCCTATCCCCCCCTTTTCAATTACAGCTTGGGGGAGACAACTTCCGATCCCTTGTTGGCTTGTCTACGCAGTCAGCAAGGTCACACACATTATCATATAGAAATAGCGTAAAACGACAGCAAAGCACATATAAAAAAAATGTCACACGAGTCGCTTCTCAACGCATATGTGTTTGATTATCTGAAGAAGCGCGGCTTTCTGCAGACTGCGCTTTCATTTGCGGAAGAATGCAAAGGGTTGCCGCTGACTAAGGTGACGAGTGAGGATCCCACAGTCGAAGTTGCAGCGACTGGAATAAAGTCGAGCAACGCACAAGAGTCAATGGGTGCCGTAGGAGCTGCTGCGCTTCATGCCGCCGACAACAACCCAGGAACTAAACTATCTTCCAGTCCCGGCGTTGGGCTGGCATCAACACCGGCGACAACTGCAAGCAGCGAGCGCACAGGAGGGGCAAGCCCAGCAGCGAGCGCAAGAAGTCACCGGCAGTCGCAGCAAGTGCCGGGAGTAAACATCCCATTCAGCACAGCCAACGGATTTTTGTCAGAGTGGTGGTCAATATTCTGGGACGTGTTTGCTGCAACCTCGGAGCGGCGACCGGGCGTGGCAGTTCCAGAAAACGTGCGCATGTACGTGCAGCATCAGAACCAGCGGAATTCACGGAGGCCCAGTCTTGGCGCGGCGCTCAACTCCAATGGGAAGCGGGCAGCAGGGAGGTAAGTACACTTTGTGGATTGAGTTGGAATGCAGATTTCTACTGCAGAAGACACCAAAGGTCTTTTTTTCTTTTCCCCAAAGACGGAGTACCTTCGGCACCCACTCCGCACTACCCGATCGCAGTAGCTCAGACGGAGCCCTGGGGCAAAAGTGGCAACAAGCAGTAATACTCAAATGTTTTGTTTTGGGTGGGGTACGCCACAAATGCATGGGGGATGTGCATGTTTTGATTTTATCCTTTTTGCATGCGTAGTGACGCGACTGGTGCGGAGAACCCCGCAAAAGTTGCGGCAATTGACGTGGGTAGCGCGCAAGCAGTGCGTGGACGGCGTGGCGACCGGTCGCCACAAAGCGCAGCGCTTGCAGCCCGGTACTCGCAGATAGACGAGCTGGAGAATACCAGGCCAGGGCAGGCGAGTCTAGGTAATGGCGCTGTGCCGACAATTCCTCGAGGGCCGGGAGTTAATATCAGTTCGGCCGGAGAACAAGTGCTGTCGGACGACTACACTGAATTCCTGTCTCGGAGTATGCGGGCGTTTGGCGATGGGGCATCGGGTACGTCTAGTGGTCCCTCACATCCGCCGCCGCAACCGCAACCGCAGAAGCAGCAGCAACAACAACAACAACAACAAACACAGGCGTTGCCGCAGCAAAAACAGCAAGTGCTGGTGCAGAACAACGCACATTTGATGCGCAGCCAGATAGGTATGTTGAGAGCAATCCATGCGTATGCATTGTAGAAGGAATGTAAGTAATGAAGTATGAGTGCAATTGCTAATTAGCCAGGGCATGCTTTTAATTGCTAAGGATCTGTAGACAGTCAGCCAAACAGCGCACGTGTTGATCCAGGCAGCGTTGTGGCCCAAAACAGACCAGGTAGCGCAGTGACTCAAGCGCAAGTACAGGCGCAGGCGCAGGCCCAAGCCAACCATAATGCACAAGTGCAAGCACAGCAAGCGCAGGTCCATCAACAGGCGCAGGCCCGAGCCCAAGCCCAAGCCCAAGCTAATGCCCAAGCGCACGTCCAAACGCAAGCACAACGGGTGGGCGTGGCGGTAAATGGCAGTGGAGCAGCGTTTGCGTCGCCAAGGATGGCCAACACACCGGCTCCGCGGACAGTGCCGACGCAGCGCACGCTCAGCAATCAGGCTGGGAGCCCGATGACATTACATCAGCTGATGTCGCCTGTACAGGCGCAGCGAATGGGCGTACCGCAGGCTGGGATGGCACAGCTGGGAATGCCACCCGCTGGGTCAACAATGCCGCAGATGCAGTCAGTAGTGCGACAGACAACTATCCCAGCTTCGGCGGCTGCGCTGGGAATGAGCGGTGCTGAACTTTCGCTTGCAGGGACGGGAGGGCTGGGACGCAACTCGGTGCCGGCTATGATGGCGTATGCGCAACAAGTGCAGGCCGGGCAGACGTCAGCACAGCCGACCCTGCCATCTCACGGGTCAATGGGCGACACACCTACAAATTACATGTTGCAGCTTCAGCTCCAGTTACAGCAGCAACAACAGAGCGCAAATGTTTCTGCTCCGTCGCCACACAATCCCGTGCATCCTCCCCTCCATCAGCCGCAGCCGCTCCAGCCGCAACTGCATCAATCATTCCAATCCCAACCGCAGCCGCACCAACCACTCCAGCAGCAGCAGTTGCCGCCGCCACATCCGCTCCAGCCGCCGCAACCACATCCTGCACACACACAGCCTGATTCGGACCATCAACCTCCACTGCAGATGCGTCCTCCGCCTGTAACCAAGAAGCCCCCGCCAAAGCCGAAGGCTCGACGTGGGCCCAGAAAGACAGCCGAAACAACTTCTGCCATGGGCGCCAGAAAGCCCGCACATATGGTTCAGGGAGGATTGAGTGCCGCTGAGCAAACTCTGGCTCAGACAACATCCCAGACTGTCAGCAAGATCAGCGCGGGCCCAGCAACTGCGCTTCATACAGAAGTCAACGCAGTTACCACCACGCAGAACGAAGCAGCACAGCAGAGCAGCACTAGTAGCATTGGTGGACTCAGCGACAATGCGTTATCTGCACTGCTGGCTCAGAAAAGTGGACCTAGCGGCGACCCAGCACTTGCTAACGAATTTGGCTTGAATATGAGCGATTGGCTGGGTGATAATTCGACAGATGCACTGCAGAACCTTCTGGGAATTGGCACGGCAATAACCGATGGCATTTCTGCTGGCAGCGGCGATGGGAGTCTGTTGGGAGGATACAGTATTACCGATTCACCATTCCAGGGCTTTGCATTAGGGGGCAGCGCTGCAAGCGCATTGCCTGGTGTGTTGCAAATGAGCCTGACGTCGGCACCTCCCACTGCTGGCGGTCCAAGCTCAGATGCAGGAAGCACGGTATTTTCACCAGCGGCAGCATCTAGCCACAACATGTAGAATAGCTGCATTTCTTTATTGTTTTTTTTTTTTGTTTGAGGCGTTTTTTTTTTCTTGCTTGTGACGCAAATATTATGTGGGAAAAGCTGTACAACACACGACAGTTAACTACACTGTCTCAGGAGACAAAGAAAAAGGATGTATGAGTTACAATAACCAAGCCATGCATAAGTCTGTCTGTATTGCTTCATGTATCTTCTGCATATTTTTCTTTTTCTACTCTGGTCAATGCATCGAAAGTTCTATTGTCTGTCCATTGACATTTTATTGATGGCGAAAAAAGGGATTTTGCACCCCCGAATAACATCCATCATATCGTTTTGTAATAACGCATACATGATGTCCAAAATGCTTCTTACCGGTGTTTTTATTGAATTTTTAATTATACATATTTTTTATATTGTAAAAAAGATTATTTTATATGTTAAATCTAACAAGTAAATAATACATGAAGATGCAAACAATTCTTTTATATGGTGTGTTTGTATTGCCATGGGTATGGGGGAGAGCACCACTGGTATCTCTTACAGTGCGTATATTTAGAAATAATACAGGAACAGAGTATCAGGCAATATTTGATCGAAGTGACTATGCATATCCATTACGACAAACAGGATCAGGTAGTTTTTCAGGAGAGCTTTATGTACCAAAAGTAGCATGTGCAGATGAATTACGTGGTAAACAAACACAAACAGCAGAAGGAATTGTATTTCTACCTTATCGTAGTTGTCGTTCAGAATGGGAGGACATTTTACAAATGGAAATTAATGCAGGAAGAGCATCTGGTGCTCTATTATATTCACTAAAGGATGATGCTGCTCAGGCTGCTGAACGTGTGGCATTAGAAATATCACTATTAAAGACACCAGTATGGATGGTGAATAATGTGGCAGGAAAATATTTGGCAGAAATTCAAAAACAAGATGAAAAATTGCCTATACCACCTACAGGAATTGAATACCAACGTATTGATAGAATAGCACGTAAAACAGAGAGTGAAAATGAGAAGGATGGGGCTCATGTGCTAGTGGCAATTTCAAGATCTGCAGCAGATGTCGCAGCAGCAGATCGTAATTTTTTTCTAAAAGCAATGGTGGGTGTGGGTATAACAGGAATAATATGTTTTTTAATTGCTATGGCAGTACGTTACTTTGACTGTCTAAGATCTGCTACACCATGGCCAAGAAATCGTAATACTACAAATGTCACTTCTATAAATCGTAGATGGTTAGCTGAAGCTCGCTATCATCGTGCTGAGACTGTTTCAAAAAAACGTGTCTTGTTACGTCATGAGCTTGAAAATATGCCTTGTATAGTGGTGACTGAGCACAATTTAGGCTTGTCATCTATAAATACTCCTGTTTCTGTGCCAAAACCTGCAACTCTTATGCCTCTACGTATTCTAGATGGTACTGTATCGTGTCCGCATTTGCCAGGTATTGGGTCGTATTCTTTGGGAAAACATAATGAACTACAACGCATGACGTCTGTGCAGAATTTTAACCGATTGATAATGGACCATTGTCATTCTCCTGCTGCTACTGTGGCTGCTCCTGGCGGTTGGGATGATAGACCGACTATGGACTGCGCCATTTGCTTGGATGAAATTGTCGTTGGAAATGTCATACGTAAACTACCCTGTCCGCATGTCTTCCACGCCACTTGCATCGATCGCTGGTTGTTGTTTCAATCCTCTGTCTGTCCACTTTGTAAACGGGACACTCTTTACGGCTCATCTTTTCAATAAAATTGCCCTAACCAATCCCTTCACAGATAATCGAGTCATTCATGCGAGCCGAGTCATCCTCCTCTCTTTCTCGTCTATTGACACCTTCTCTGACACCGTCCGTATAAACAATTTAACTTCTTTATATCCACAATTGGTTTACCGTGAAAAAATAACCAGAACTTTTTTCTTTTTTTATTCTTCAAAAAATTATTCTTGTCTTTTAATGTATTGACGTTTTAACAAATTACTTTAAAAAAAAAACTTTTAACAACAGACTACGCGACGCGTTCTTTTATTATTATTGCGAGTATAGAAAAACGCGCTGAACACTTTAAGGAGGGGGTTTTTTCTTTTGGTGTCGTTAGAATGCATAAGCAATATCAAACACGTTCAAAAAACTTGCAAGATAATACTGGTGGTTGTATTTATGAACGAGAAGAATGTCAAAATTCACTTTCAAATAATCGTCTTGCCAGTCCTGGACTTGTTGAAGAAGGTCCTGCTGTATATAATACTGTCAAGCGTCAAAGGCTTAACGCTATAGAGGGTATGTAAAAAAAAAATTGTATATGTTCTAAAGTGTGGGGAGAGGGGGTTTTACAATTCCATTTATGCATTTGTTTGTATGCACTTATTGAAGCTTCTGTTAAAACGCGTTTTACTTTCAGGATATTTATGTAGGTGGTGATCATAATGATCAGTTTGTTGATTTAGAATCGATACAAGTTGTGCGGGCTCCCAAACGAAGAAACCCTGGTTTTGATCGACGGTTTCATGACACTTTTAAAGAAAAAGAACACGTTGAAGGCGATCTATCTGAATCACACAACCATACATGCGATATAAACTGCTCTTGCTCTGCTCAATTGCCTGTTGGCGTGCAACATAGCAATCACAACAAAATACAGCTTGTTGCTCCTACAGACACTACAGACACCGCTGCAGATGCAGATGGCGAAGATGATTTAGTCACCGATACCCAGCCTAAAGCTGCAAGCACTGATGTCGATTATCGTGTAATTAATAATATGAGACATACCGATTCCGATGCCGATGCCGAACCCGATTCTGGCGACGAAGAAGTTGCCGAGGATGGAAGAAGCGAGCCGGTTCATAGCGACAGTGACGATCATGAGGAGAACCACTACGAATACGAGAGTCCTGCTGCTGCTGCTGCTGCTGTTGTGGAGGAAGAAAATGAAGAAGAGGATGACGAGGAAGAGGACGAAGAGGTGTTGGATTGCGATGGCGAGAATACACTAGAGGAGATCAAAGAATTGGAAGCTTTGATTCCCGGTTTGTCAGACCAGTACCGACTGCTTGGAAAGATAGGCGAGGGTACATTTAGTACAGTCTACAAGGCCATTGATCTGCAGCACGACCGCTACGAGAACTCCAGCTGGACGATGATTTTTAGTACTGCCTGTCTTCAGGGCGCGAGCACGCCTGAAAGTGAGGATCTGCTTGGCGCCGGCGTACTTGAAAGCAATATGGATTCTGCGAAACAGCGACAGCGGCGACAGCAGCGTAAGAGTGCAGCACGCCGTGCGCGGGTGGTGGCTATAAAGAAGATCTACGTTACCAGCTCACCAACGCGCATTGCCAATGAGATCAGCATACTCAACGATCTCCGCGGCAGTCAGTTTATTGCACCGCTAGTGACAGCGATGCGCAAAGAGGATCAGGTAGTTGTAGTGCTGCCATTCTTCCGCAATGACGACTTTCGACGTTTCTACCTGGACATGCCACCAGAGGAAATGCGCTGGTATTTTGCGTCACTGCTAAGTGCATTAGAGTTTGCCCACGCCAAGGGCATTATGCATCGCGACATCAAACCCTCCAACTTTCTGTATGACATGCGCCGACGTCATGGCGTGCTGGTGGATTTTGGCCTGGCTGAGCGTGAAGGCGATCAAGAGGCCATGCGTGCACGCTCACGCCACTCGCTGCAGATGGACTCCTCTACGGCCATGCGCCTGTTTCGCAGCTTTGACGCAAAGGGTCGTCCGGGAGTTCCGCGCAAAGACACACGTCCGGGGCTGCGGGCTAATCGTGCAGGGACGCGTGGATTCCGTGCGCCCGAGGTTTTACTAAAGATCCCTTGCCAGTCTGTGGCTATTGACATGTGGTCCACAGGTGTTATTCTTCTGTGTTTGCTTACGCGTCGCTTTCCCTTTTTCCAATCCACTGACGATACCGAGGCGCTGCTAGAAATTGGCGTGCTATACGGCCGTTTGGAGATGGAGCGTGCTGTGGCTGACCTTGGTCGCACATTTCTCACCAATGTGCCAACTGTCAAGGACCGTGGTATTAGGTTTGAAAGCTTAGCCAAAGCTTACAATGCCGAGGGTTATCCACACTTGCCACCAGAGGTATTTGATCTTTTGCGCTCGCTACTGACACTTAATCCAAAATCTCGCGTTACTGCCGCTGATGCGCTCAAGCATCCGTTTATTGTCAATAGAAGCTGAAAAGCGACTCTGTTTCTTTAAATAAAGATTCTGCATTTTCATCATTTGTAACTACAAGATAACTCTATCAACTGTTAACCATCATTCTTAAACCATGTCTTCGGGTTTGGACGAAAAGGTAACGTGATCCTTGTCGTTATCACTCACATCTGCTTGAATGGCCATGTCATCATTAAATGTCTCTGTTCTTGCATTTACAGGGATTGCCAATACTTCATTAGTATTGTGTGAGTAGACAGTATGACGGGACTGATTGGATTCCGTACCCTGACTACCTTTGCCTGCACCAGGTGTAACAGGCGAAACAGACTCGCTATGTTGGGGCGGATGAGTAATATCCAGCGCACGTAGTCCTTCAGTGACATGATTCCAGCCGACAATACCAGGACCGAGAACATAAACGGCATCTGCAGAAATAAGAGACAACGATGGTAGCGGGTTACACATGACAGCGGCAAAGACTTGACCTTGACTGCTAACAATGCGGTAGAGGCCCAATGGAATACATCCATGTTGTTTCATAAGTGTCAATACCAGTGTATCATAACGTTTGCCGATAAAACGAGAAGGCACGTAGAGCAGACTAAGTTTCCCTGGACAGAATGGTTGAATAACATTAGCCTCCTCAGCTTTAGGAGTATCAATAGTAGAGGAAACGCTTGAGCAAGGTGAATGACTAAAAGTCAAATGGCGTAGGACATCCAATATATGTGAGCTAAAATAACACTGACATAATGCAGTATCAATAAGCGCAGGTGTAAAAATATGTCCTCCCATGAAAGTGCGCTTAAGTAAAGGTTCGCCTAACAATTGTGTGTGATCTAAATACCGGATATTTTCGATATCCAATAGTTCTGTAGTGACGAAGAATTGACATCCACATAATTGTTGAATATTCATATTAGTCAAGATAGCCGATGAATCATTGCTGGTCTCTTTTGTATCTGATGTGCGTAATTGACTACCACCCAATACTATAGCTTTCTGTGCTTGTTCTATGTGTGCACGACGTAAATCTGCTTGTAATAATGGTGTACCTCGAACCACATAGACATTAGAAAAATCATTCAGTATTAGTTTCACTTGTCCATCAACTTCACCAGCAGATAGAATAACAATAGATAAATCTTCGTCTTCGTAGGCGTTTTTCAGTGACTGAATTAGGAACTCGATACTGCGGGGAAACACTTTGCTTGAGTCACATATTACAATATGATTTCGTATGTTCATAGGCACTTGATCATGTCGACGTGCAACTCGCTCTACTCGTGTACGCATAACGCCTTTAATAGAACTACTTTGTGGAAGTGCTTCGGTTATCGACTCAATATTGTGGGCAGGTGAAAAGTAGGAACTATCGCTGTCACTAATATAGTTGCTCTTCCTACTTTGTCGTGTATCATTGAGCGGTCGAGCAATAACACGTCGTGGACTGTTAACTTGCATAGGTGCAATTGTTGTTGGCCGCTCTGGCATTTCAATGTGCATATTACTGGCAAGAATATCTCGAAAACCCCGCTGAACAGGGTGATTTACTGGATTATCAGATCGACTTGTTTCTTTCACTTTCTCATGGACTCGTGTAGACCATGAGTTTTTGCGAATCTTCGTACTCTTTATCGATACGCGCTCAGCAAACATAACTGCACTTAGAACTGCTTGAACATCAGTGGAAATGGCAAAAAGCATGTCATACTTTTGCAGAATGTAGTTGCGTGGTGCTAAAAGCACTTGATAATAGCCTGCGTCTGATTCTAGTGTTGGATGATGTCCAATGTGATTGTGTGGAGATCTTGATCTAGAATAACTGCCTACGCAAAATATCAACAATCCATGACACCGATAGAAATACCGTGCTGCTTTAAAAAACGACTTTCCTACTAGTGAACTCGCCACATGCGTTTGGTATATCTCTTGACTAATACCGTGAATGTAGCTTTTTACCCAACTGTCATCTACATAAAATTAAAGCATTCTAGCTATTAAGTTTGATTACCATGTCAATATCCAAATTCAATACAAAACATTACTGGAGAACGTTGACTTACCTACTGAAACTGCAATGTCTTCTGTAAAAACACCAGAAAAATCCCAATTAACATGATCGCCCACTGATGTAGAAAGCATAAATGCCAGCGTGGCAAACCCAGGTGTAGCGCAGTTTTGCGCCATAATGCCAAGACGCATCTCATCTACACATATAATCCTGGCCGTCTGCAAATAAGTCAAGTGAGTAATGCTCCCTGGAAGTATAGTCTGCGCATATACCTGAAATTTTGGCGCTACAGGCAACCTCTTGTTGTCCGTTGTCTTGTGCGAAAAAGGCACTCTAAAGGCACTCAGCGCCAATGCAATTAGTACTGTTTCTGCATCTTCTTCAACACCGGTTCCGTTACTAACTTTGCGCGTCAATATGTATACGCAGGCAGCCAAGTCAGCTCGTGCCCGCTTTAATGCCTTTAGACTTGTTGCACGCCTATTTTGTAAAAAAAAACAATAGTTGTAGTTTAAATATTGATTAACGAGCGGTTATTTCTTAGCCATAAAATATCTAATCATTATTGTTTTTTTCTTTTTTTTTTTTTTTACTAAATACTTACCCTTTAACGTAGAACACCCGATTGACGTACATTGGATCCCGAAGCAATGCTTTCATACGCATTGATGGCTCTTCGCTGTGAAGAATGACGATGGTGGTCTTGAATATGTTTGATCCATGATCAGCATTAAAGAATTCTTGCAGAAACTGGCTAACCGATTCAATTTCAATATAGCCACAGACAAGCGCATGTCTGGTTGCTGTTGGTAACGCAACGGCTTTGCTGTATGTTGAAGTATTTACCGCCAAATCAACAAGTTTAGAAATTCGCGAAGGTATTGCCAATGCGATTAGCGCCAGTATTGCCATTGAGATTATCTGGTAAAACGTGCTTGGTGGAATCGGTCCATCTTCACCAACCCCGCTCACTATATCAAATTTGTGTCATACATCATTAAATTGTTAGCTACAATAAACAAATGGGCATTTTGGGATTTGTTAAAATAACAAAATAAAACATGTCTAGTTATTTTGTAACTGTAAAATTTGCATGTACTTACTGACTATCGAGTAAATTGTGTCTAAAAACGAAAACCCTTCAAAAACCACATTGTTTGCTTGGCAGTACCAGTTGACACCAGAGTGTACCAGACTGGCAAAAAATAATATTGCAACAATAATGTCGCTGCATAACGAAATAATCTCCTGTCTGATAATGGTAAGTCGCACATACCTCATCGAAGCTGCTATTGCGATTAGTCGATCTACTGCATAATGTAGTCTTAGAAACCTGGCTGGATAAAATATAGCCTATATCTTACATGCCAATTGTATAGAAATTAGTTAACCGTTTATACACATTACAATCTTGTAATTAACAAATTACTGAATATAAAAGTAACTGATTTATTATGCTACTTACCATTACACCTGCGCTCATGTAGCTGTTTCTGATTGACTCGTGGCGTACGCTTATAAAGAATGCGGCAATCGGTGCCACAAATGCAAACAATACCACTGCATGCTCAAGTGAGCGGTGGTTTGCATTGATAACAACATATCGAATGATGTACTGAAAGAGAAATACAACTGCAATAAGAAATTCGATCAGTCGTGCTGCCGTTGAAATCCGAGCAGGGTCATGCTTAGCATCAACAAAAGTGGTGTTCTACAAGGCAAAATATTTGTGTATACAAGTTAAAGGTTGGCCAAAATCAATTAAAACTGAATTTATAAAGCGCAGGCATGTTTACAAGCTTTAATTTTTTGATACTTACGACGATGTATATTATACAGATTGTCAAGTTCAGTAAAAAGTCAAATACGTCCCAGAGTCTTCCCCATATGCTTGTGTCTATAATAAAGAGAAGACGCTGTCGCCATCCATTGACAATACTGTCAAAGGTGACAAAAGTTGCCTGGTCTGGCATCCGCTTTTATAATACAATGCAAGTAAAGTTGATACAATAAAGGACAGAGGGAAATCTATATAGTCTTGAGTAGACAAAGGAATAATAATCCAGAAGCTTTTTTATGGTGGCGTTATACCATTTTAAGATGGTGGTTTACTTATAAATTTCGCATATTTAAGCAAAAAGGAAAAAAGCAATAGATGGCTGGAGCGCTTGACGGTCATCAAAACGTGCGCTAGGATAATACATGTGACCGACAAACAGTTGTGGTCATGGGTGCGTGCTGCCCAGTATAGTCAGTCGGAGAAATGCTGGACACGTGGGTACGTGCTGTATAAAATGTAAGGCAACCTTTAGAAGTCATACCTGCAACATGATCGGGTTGCTTCATTTGCCCATCATGGGTCTGTCCAAAATAAATATAAATAAACGCTGTTGCCTTTTGGATTCACAATATAAACAAGGAGAAAGCCGAATGCCCCTTTAATAATTAGTAATATCCAAAGCACGTAATGTGCTAGTCTGAATCTGTATTATGGTCAGTTCCTCTTCTTCTTCTTTACTGCCTAGTCGCCTGCTTATCCAAAATACTGTAATTTGCAAAAGTATTAGTGCTAAGAAAAAATTATTTTGGCGGAAGTTGGTATAGCGGGTTTGTGCCATTCGGGCAGTGTGTTTGCGTTGTGTGTGGGGGTGTTGTTTGTGCACGGTCGGAGGGGTCGTTGGCAGAGTGGGTTTTGCGTTGGTGTTGCCGGTGAAAAAAAAAATGAAATGGTAGAAAAACATTGCATATTAGTAGGCAGTTGTACATCAATAAATAAACACATCCACAACATAAAAAACTTACCTCAAAAGTATCGTGTTCAGCCAGAGCTTTTTTTTTTTTTTTTTTTTTTTTTTTTTTGCAAAGTCCAACATATGAAAATGCTTTCTTCATGTGGACTGTTTTTCTGGTATTTGCTATTGGAATTACTTCCACCTTCAAGAATGTCGATATCTGGCAAGGATTGCATAGTTTGCATAACTGTGGGTGTGTGTTGTTCTTGTATTGTTAGTATTTTTATAGAAATCATATAGAAACTATATCAACTATCTACTTTTATTTAGAGAGGATTATATAGTAAGTGTATTATTATGTGTTATTCAGTTTGTACTTGTCGGGTGTCTTGTCCTGTGGATGGATAGGCTGTCTTTTGCTGGCTGTGTCTTGAGACGAGAGAAGCATATGGACTAGTTAAAGAGTATTGCTTGCAAAGTAAATCAAATGAAAGCAAGCCTCGCAGATGTTGATGCTTCACAGGCTGTAACTAGCAGTGCTCTTGACTGCGATTGCTATCCATGCCACAGGACATGTGTAGTTGCCACTGGCTGCTTCTTTACCACCAAAACCAATGCCAATCACACTGCCAACGACTCCTACAACCATGTGCAAACAACACCCCCACCTGCAACGCAAACACATTACATAATTGGCGCAAACCCGCTATACCAACTCCTGCCAAAATAATTATACGCCGACGCTAATACTTTTGCAAATTACAGTATACAACCACCTTTATCTTTTATCATTTGACTTAATAATGATAATCGTGATAATACAGTTAGGCCATAATATTTTTAGCTTATCAACTTTGGTTCTAATTTGCTTAAAAGTTTCATGATTAATTTGTTATATGTGCCTAAAGTTGAAGAAATAAGGAGGCGGGGATTTCTGATAGATTTGAAAGCAGTAACTAGATACTAAGAAACAAAATGGATGTGGGGATAGAAAACCAAGCGCTTAATATTGCTAGGCTCTGATCCACCACTGTCTCTTTTGTTTCACCTTTATAAGCGTCTTTCCCGCGGTGCGAGCTTTTTATTTTAATTTTTTTTTTATTTTACGAGTGTATAATAAAATTTACACCCTTTTCAACACTTTTTTTTTCTATATTTCTATGATTACGCAGCAGCTATGTACAGAGAAAATAAAACATTAGCTGAAGTGCTATCTGGAGATCCGCATACTATTTGCTCTAAGAATATGGAAGAAGCAGTTAGTAGAATTCGCGGATCAAGCAATTGGATACAGCGTATGGCACAGGAATGCAGAAATGCGCAGAAAAGACAAGATGAGGATGAAGATTTGGTTAAACCATCTGTTGTAAGCGGCATAGATAATTTATTGCTGGATCATAACTTTCATATTGGACAGTCAGAAATCTCCCTAGAGTTGGATAGGCAGGATATTACATGCCAGATTGAGGGTAGCACACCGTCTGACAAGGTTCTAGATGTAATACCATTAATCAACCAGTTTGAAAGTTGGGAGTCTCAAGAGCATTTGTATCCAGTTCATATTCAGAGATCAGAAACCTCAATTGATAAACATATAGAATTCTCTACAATAAGCTACTTAAGCAAGCGCCAGTTGAAACTTGCTATGTTTCTTTTAGCCCAGACAGCAATGGTATCATATCTTGCCATTTTATGGCACTCACAAAAAAATCAAATAGATTCACCGTTTGTATGGCATTCAATTTTTATGAGTTTGTCGCTGGTGCTAGTTACTGAGGCTGTAGTAGTAATCCAATATGTACCCTGACCTGTTCTTAATTATTATTCTCGGTTTTCAAAAATATTTTATTATATCTTATATATCTTAGCGGGTATAACGCAGATAGCTGGCATTGCTGAATACTGGACAAATCGTAAATTGATTGAAACTGAATCCAAAAATGTCTCTTCTCACAGTGTAATTGGAATAATAACTATGCTGTCATTTTTTGGGCAGCTAATGCTTGGTATGTACATCAAGCTTCTTGCACCAGTTCTCGGTTTGGGTGAAAAAGCAAAGTTGTTGCTTAAGTACTACAGAGGCTTTGGCTATATTACGTTACTTTTTATGTGGACATCTGCATGGTTTGGAATACACACACGTTGGCCTCAGAGTGAAGATGCTAATTTCAAGACTATTGATATATACGAGTGGATATTGTTTGGTACATTTGCTATACTTTTTATTAGCATATTTTTTCTATTGATACAAATAAATTAGAGTTTAGACAAGTAGTCTAGCTCAAATCTATTGTAAAAAAAGCTTTTCAATTCTTTGCCACTTAACAAAGCAGTATCTGTATAGTATTTAAAAAACACACCCGTCTTACTAAAAGCAATTTTACTTTATTTATAAAACAAATATTACATGCATCAAAAATTCAAGCAATGGATATTTTTGATCAACGCCTATAGTTGATACCAGAAAGAAACATTAGCTAATAACACAGATTGTTTTCTCAGTTATTCCTTATCACCCCAAGAAAAAAAAACAAAGTATTGTTCATTATCTCAACCCCCTCGTTACAGATAGAAATTCTGGCGCATAACACCAGTAAAATAACTTGGTTAGGATAGAATTATTATATAGTTAAATTGTTTATAAATAAATTGTTGTTTCAAAACCCTATAGAAAACCATGCAAACAAAAAAAATAAAGCAAAAAAGGCTAATTTATATTTGTAACTGAAGGAGAATTGACAGAAATCCGTGACCAAAGGTGGTCACTGCAACCAGGAAACACATAACGTTGTCACTTAATCTATGAGATCACACTTAAATGTTGTACTCAAGTGACAGAGTCAATCTTGCAGTTGCCTGCAGAGTCCATGTAGTAACTGCCGTCGGTGTGGAAAGTTAATACATTATGTATGGTAATGTATTGTATCGATTAAAATTAAACCAAAACAATACTTTTAATATCCTCACATTCTGTTTTCCATTAAAAATGCAACTGTTTTTTATTTGAAAAAAAACTTACACTTCAAAGTTTCCGTGTACTCTTTATTCTTTATTTAAAATTATATCTGGAATAATAAATTCCCGTGAGCATCAACTTAAAAAGAATTAATTATTTTAACTGTCATGACCATCTTTAGTCACACATTTCTGTCGATTCCCCCTAAGTTACAAGTATGAATTAGCTTTTTTTTGTCCAGAGTTTTTTTTTTTTTTTTTGGATTGTTTTTTTTTGGATTTTTTTTCCTATATAACATTTTATTACAAACAATTAAAAACACTTATGAAACTTGTTACTTTAGTAACCAGATAAAAAAACACCACAGCCAGAGACCATGAAGTGGTCGCCGTCAAAATCCACACCATGGTTAATGCTATAAGCCATACCGCAGTTACTGACAAAGCCCATAACGCAGTTGCCATTAGAGTACATGCCACAGTCGCCGTCATAGGCCATTCTACAGTAGCTGTTGGAATATATGTCGCAGTTGCTGTCAAAAACCATACCATTCTCATCGTTAGAGACTATACTATGGTTGAAGTTTGAGGCTATACCAAAGTCGCTGTCAAAGGCCATAACGCAGTCGCCGTCAAAGTCTATACCGCGGTTACCATCGGAATACATGTTGCAGAAGCTGCCGGAAGCCATAACGCAGTTGCCACGAGAGGCAATACCGCGGTCACTGTCAGAGTACATGTTGTGATCGCCATCAAGGTCCATACTGTGGACACCATAAAAGTTTATACAGTGGTTACTGTCGGAAGCAATAATGCAGTCGCTGTTAGAGGCCATACCATTGTCGCCACCAGAGGAAATATCGCGGTTGCTGTCAGAATAAATATCGCAGTTGTTGTCGGGATACATGTTGCGGATGTTTCCCGCGACTATAACATAGTCTTTGTCAGAGGCCATACCATGATCGCCATCAGAGTCTATAATGTGGTTGCCACCAAAGGCCATACCATTGTCGCCACTAGAGGCAATATCGCGGTTGCTGTTAGAATAAATATCACAGTTATTGTCGGGATACATGTCGCGGATGTTTCCAGAGACTATAACATAGTCTTTGTCAGAGGCCATACCATGATCGCCATCAGAGTCTATAATGTGGTTGCCACCAAAGGCCATACCATTGTCGCCACCAGAGGAAATATCGCGGTTGCTGTTAGAATAAATATCGCAGTTGTTGTCGGGATACATGTCGCGGATGTTTCCCGAGACTATAACATAGTCTTCGTCAGAGGCCATACCATGGTCGCCACCAGAGGCCATACCATGATCGCCATCAGAGTCTATAATGTGGTTGCCACCAAAGGCCATACCATTGTCGCCACTAGAGGCAATATCGCGGTTGCTGTCAGAGTACATGCCGCGGTTACAGTCGGAATACATTTCGCGGATGCTGTCAAAGTCTATACCATGATCACCTTCAAAGGCCATATCACGATGGCTGTTAGAGTACATGTTGCGGTTGCCGTCAGGGGCCATGCCGCGGTTGCAGTCAGGCTTCATACCACAGTCGCCATCAAAGCACATGTCGCAATCGCCATCAAAGTCCATGCTGTGCTTGCCGTCAGAGGTCAAGCCATGGTTGTAGTCAGGCTCCATGTCGCAGTCGCCGTCAATGACCATACCACAGTCACTGTCAAAGCACATGTTGCAGTCGCCATCAGAGTCCATGTCGCGTTTGCCATCAGAGGCCATGTCACGGTCGTTATTAGAGGTCAATCCGTGGTTGTAGTTAGGCTCCATGTCGCAGTCGCCATCAATGGCCATACCACATTCGCCATCAGAGTCCATGCCGCGCTTGCCATCAGAGGCCATGCCACGGTCGTTGTCGAAGTCCAAGCCGCAGTTGCATTCAGGATCCATGTTGCAGTCGCCGTCAATGGATCTACCATGATTGACATCAGAGTTCATACCATGATCACCGTCAAAGGCCATAACGCAGTTATTGTTAAAGCTCATAGCGCAGTTGCCGTCAGAGGCCATAACGTGGTTGCCATCACGCATAGGTTTCACTTGCAGAGCGAAGGGTTGTGCGGCAAACGGCCTCTCAACATTTGGCAAGCAATTGTTATAATTGTTGGTGTAGCTGGAATTGGTTAACCGAGGACTTGTAGAAGCAGATAAAAGAGGCACTGTTTTAGCATAGTTCCGGAACAATCTGCGAGCAGGCAGAAGAGGGGGTAGTCTAATATGCTTACGCTTTACATCTGCGTTTTCAATTTTGTTATAAATGTATCTGCTTAAAGGGATACATGTAGAAACTTGCGAGGGTTTCCTGTTGGGCTGATCAATAGATACATGCGAGGGTGAAGGATAAGCAAGATTAGTCAATCCAGAATATGACTTGTCACTTTGTGTATGCAGAAATAAGATGTCCGGCTCATATGAAGATATAATGACTATCATACGAAGAGGAATAGATATAATATAAAGAAGTAAAGCATAAGAGAAATATTGTGCAAAAATTCTGAAAAGATGGAATGGGAAATAACCAATAAACAGGCAAAAAATAATTAAAACATATGTAAGGATGTTTTCTAATGAGTAAATGGATGTCAGTGAAGAAATAGTGCCAGGCCCAGAGAAACGTTGATTATCAGATTGGCCACTATCCAAGTTTTTAGAGACACTCTGGAAAGTCTGAATATGATTGCGTGAAATGTAGTCAGATGAAGTATGTGTTGAGCGACTCAAGGCGACACGCTCAGCAAATGTTTGAGTTCTGGTGGGTTGATTGTGTTGAGTAAATGGTTGCTGTGATTTAAAAGGAAAGACCCGGAGTGGTTTAGGAGGAAAAGTCCGTTGGACTGGTGTGTTATTTGGAAAGTTGTACATAGTGTGTAACGATATTGTTTTTAGAGTAAAAAAATTGGATTTTAAAAAAGATAGGAATGGGTTGGATGAGGAAAACACTCAAGTTGAATTTGGTACCGACAGGCTCTATATGTGTACCAAGGGTAAAAAGGGTAGCTGTTTGTTTTCGGAGGAAGATGATGGACAAAAAAAAAAAAAAAGACATGGGTAGATATTGGTGTGGAGGAGCCGAATACCTGTCTATGCACGGGTCAGGAACCTCCCCACATCAGCCACACCTTTACACCGAGAATGGAGTTCGCTTCTTCCATTGGAACCGAGTACGTTTTTCGTGAGTTTCAACCACAACAAAAGGTAAGGACAAATGTTTTACATATAACGGGCTTCACTTTGATGTGCTGCAGATAATTTTGTTTCCGCACACGCGACTACCGTATTGAAAAAAAGTACACTGATTTTTCATCTACAAACCCTACTTTAAAAACTGCGGGCATGGAAACTGAGTACCGAAGAAACAATATGCATAAAGATCTGCAAGGGGCTGCAAGCCGTGGAGGGGGGGGGGGTTTTTTGCAAAGTCTGCTATTTGGCAATCGGCCTTGACACAATTGCTGCAACCACTGTTGGCCAGACCAGGAGTGAGTCCCCTCAGATGTATGGCGGTTCTTTTTTGCATATTGCATGCTGTGCGTGTTACGAATTTCCATTCCCAAATGTAACAATGTATTTTAGATAATTATTCCACGTCATTTCGCAGAGCCTGGGGTTGGTCCACAAAACTAGTAATATTGTTCTCTGGAGCGGAAAAGTGGTGATCGTGAACGGAACAGCTGGTTTTTTCTTCACAAAAATGGATAGATATGGCAGAGGTTTGATTGAACTTTTAATACAAGCTTTCCAACATTCATGGCTTACGCTTTATGCCAAAAATTGTACGCTACACGCAAAACTTACTAATTGTGGAGATTGAGTTTTATTTGTTATACAACTACAAATGGCATGACACCAGGTTAGTAGAGCTTGGTGTTTGTGGCACTACAGTTCTCTAAATTATCCTATGCTACAAATATTGTATTTAAAGTATGCGGTGATAAAATCCAACTAGAGCAATTGTCTTGTAAAAAAAACCCTGCCTAACCGGTATGGGCTAAGTGACATTTTTAGGGTAACTAGGCGCAATACTGCTTTGATTACAAATTCAGTACATTACTCTAACTGCAAAAAGTTTTAGATGCAGTAAGCTATCTAAGCGTTTAACATACATATGTATAGAACACTTTTTTTTTTTGCAAGAACTGATAATAAATCGTTATTGTGACTCAGCCCGCTCCTAATTAGAAACACTCATGATGGAAAAGCCTCTTATCACCAGATTTAATATTTAAATAATGAGTATTTTTGCTGTTAAGTGAGCAGCCGCGAAATTCTATGCGGCAATAAAAAGACCATAGCTGTGTTTACTCTTTGCTGATCCTTTTGCTTGCACATGTGGAGCCGCAGCATAGTGGTCTCTGCCATTGTTCAAGTAGTGAGTGGGATGTTCTCTCTCTCTCTCTATGCATGCTTTTGGGCGTGAGAAGTGGGGGGTCTACTCTGGTATTTTTTTTTTTTTTTTTTGCATTTTTTGAATATGCGTACCACTGGATAAAGCAGACAAGCCTCTTTTGCTTTAGGGAGGAGAGCCAATAGGGTGGCGTGGCAGAGGATTTACAATAAAAAAAAAGCACAGCAATGGGGTTATCGTCATGCATTTGCATGCACTTTTTAAAGGTAAAAACTGTGGTACCCGGGTTCTTTCTTTGATCGGCTTGAGAAAAGTGGCCAAGATTTTTTTTGTCATTTTGTGGCAAGTTTGAGGCAGCATAACAATTCTGCACACGCAGTACTCTATTCCCCCGCATAATGGGCTGAAAATTCATTTGTCCAAATATAGATTTCCGGATGTGTGACAATCCCATTTATCTATTATTTTGGTCCTCAATTAGTCATAAGTAAATAACCTTCCCGTTCATTCAGTGTTTTTAAAAGCCCGCGGATGCATTTTCAACAAGGTTTGGTTATGTGAATGTGTGCGCCTTTTGTACTTCCAATAGCCAATGGCTTTTTTCATGGGTGTACCAAAAAATTACGTCTGCCTATTCGTAAAAACAAAAACCAACCATATACAGGTGATTATGTATACAGCAAAAAAGAAAATAACTAATTTCCATGTGGTTAAAAAAAAAACCTAAAAACCTAAGCACTTTTTTTCATAGTGAGGTACTATTGTTGTAGGGCCCAGAGAGTTGTGGTTACCCCTGGGATTTATTGCAGCCGAGCTTAAAGCTCAGAGGCAAAGCAATTGTTCGAAGCATATACTTAGCGTTTTAGTAATTTTTATAGCATTTAGTTAACAGACAAGGAGTATAAGAGCAGCGCCAAAACGGCTGCTGCTTAGTTACTCCTTGTCGAGAAATAAAATCTCATTTTTAGATAATTGCTTATTACTTTGTAACAGATTTCGAGCAGGCGTGCACCCTCCCGAGGATAAAGGGACGCCACCCTTGCCAATCCATCTGGATTAGAGGGTCTCTACTCTCACAAATTACAAAATCCAGAGACATAAGTACTTAAGCAAAAAAAATATATTAGCAAACACTATATATGTATAAATTTAGATTGTATTGGAAAGCAAGAAGGATTCATTAACTACTGCAACTAGATAAAAACCTTTTGGGAAAAACTACTAAGCAATAGAACACTTGAAAGCCTTGTGAAACTAAACTAAGTCAGACAGGAATCGAAGAGATGGGGTTTTATTACTATACAAGAAACAACCTTTTCCGTAACTACAGGAAAACATTAGAAAAACGTCTTACAATATAATAAAGAGACTGACGACCTACTTGACCTAGGTTATCCTCAGAGCTAAATAATCTTTACATTTATTTATTAACTTTACAACGACACCACTATGTCTCTCATTTACCTTGTTGGTTTAGATGACACTCCGCTGCTGAACCTCTTTGTAACACTATATTTAACGTTAAAGGTAATGTTTTATGTGTTCACATTGTTGAAATACTTTAACATTGTTTAATTGTAATGTTTATTAACAAAGGTTTTGTAATTTTTATTAAGAATTATAATTAAACCTTCGTTGATAGTATCCGAAAAATCTCTTTCTGGTTTAATATTTAATATTTTACTGTACTCACCAGGGTGTATAGATTGATCTACTGGATTTTCTCTAAGATTGTGATTGACATAAAATTGCGTCAACTCGAGAAATTCTGGAGAACCAATTGCACTGCTTTCGGGATTTTTTTCTGAATATTCTTGCGCTGCTGATCTGAAAAATTCCTCAAGCATATTATGTAAACTAGACATTGTGGTAGTATTTGTAATTCTTGTAGTGAACACAGTTTTGCATTTACCCAGCCGAAAGTGAATTTCTTTTTCAGTATAACATTTTCTAACAATGGCATCTGTTAGTTTTTTTGAAAATTCAATATTATTTCCTAAAATCCCCTTACAATGACATTTTCCATAAATTTCAGGTGAACAACTACCATCACAATCGGAAAAGTCACTAAAATGTTCATCGTCAGAAAAATAAGCACTAGTGTCAGACATGTTTAAATTGTTTTGCAAAGCCCAATATAATTGGTTACGTTATACCATAATAATAATGCAAGTGGTCTACCAAAAAAGCTAATTAAATTAAGGTATTTGTGTGTAAAATAAACTGTAAATAAAATAGTAAAGAAAAACGGAAGAAACCACTTTTGTGGGTTTATAAGATGTTTTTAAAAGCTGTCTTATTCTATAAATGTAAAAAGTGGCAGCTTAGGCAATCCATTCCACCAACCTTTGTGAGCAGATTGTACTCTTTTAAAATTGCAAACTGACAAAATGCGCACTTTTTAGCACTTTTGTAGACAGCCAAGTCATACAACACGTGGACTTGCTTTTAAATTTTCCATTTTATTCAAAAAAAAAAAAGAAATACTCCAAATTATTTTATTGCAGGTAGCTTTTTAAGCAAGCGCAGCCATTGCAAGCAAATCTTTCTTTACAGTTTTCTTATAACAAAGATGTAAATAAGTTCTTTATACACATATGCATACTTTTTTAATTGGGTTTGCTAGCTTTTATTTTTATTATTTAATAATTTTTCAACAACACATAAGACAACACTTTACATGGAATTTAAAAACTTCCATTTCTGTACAATTACAACAAACTAATTAAATTTTTTTTATGGAAGAATGAAGTTTTATTATGGACGCCATTTTTTCTTAATAAAACATTTTTGTACAGATTTTATTTATAGAATAGTGAACAAAACAATAAAATAAATGGTTTAAAACAAGATAATATACATGTTTTTTTGAGACTGTTTTTGTATTTAGAATCACCACACCCACTAGAAACAAAAAAAATTCAAACCTAGTTTATCCTAGAAAACCTAAGACTAATATTTGTACACAGCAAACTCAGGTTAAACTTACTTGTGCTTGCAAACAAATTTATTAAACAAGAAAATCAAAGAATATGACCCAGGCAGCCAAAGTAATAATCAGAAATAAGGAGCCACCTATTTAAGATAACTGACAAAAACAAAAAAGCTATCAGCCAGAGGTACTGCAACCTAGTGTGGCAGCACAAAAGTAGTAAAAGCAATAGATAGAAAAGATTGTATGTAGGATTAACAGAAAAGGATGGCTTAAACATATTTGGCAAATTTATTACTAAAGTAGGAGACAAAGCGCTGGAGAGTCAAAAGCTATTGCTGTAGGCATGTTGATTACAAGCAGCCCAGTACAAAAAAGCAGTGTAAAAGTACCAGCAAAAAACACTTGTAAAAAGCAGAAGCCGTTTGGAAGGCCGAGTCTTTAATAGCAGAACATTTGACAAAAAGAATTATAATTCAATTATTAGAAAAAAGCAGTTAAAAAGTTGGACAAGTAAAAAAGCATTTAGGAGAGGCAGTGTAAGTTAAGTAATTTAGAGGCATCTGCCACAAGCTCCACAAGGTTATAGCACACACGAGATGCTGTGGCGTGGATAGAAAAAATCTAACAAGATGCAAACTGGACTCGTATGCTTGTAAACTTGAGGTAAAAAATAGGCAAGTGAGTAACAATTTTGAGTGTTCTACATGCGCAGATGTGAAAGCCAGCTTAATTTCTCAGGATGTAACCCCGGTTGAAGCGAGTAATGTTAGTATTAATATATTTAGTTTACTATTGTGTTAAAATTAGTTAAACTAATTAATAGATACATTTATTAAACAAGATTAAACCTGCCAGTCGCTTTAAATAAGCCTTTGCCGTTAGACCGGCTGCTTGGAGTTTAATTTTTTTGCTTCACTTTTGCCTAGCATTTATTTTATTCTTGCTATATGCTACACACAGGATTTTATTTAAAACAAATTTATTTCAGTTTAAAAAAGCAGATAAAAATATTACTATACAACGCTCTTGTAAAAAGGCCACAGACTAGTAAAAATGCAAGAAGCGTATATCACCTATTATTTTTGATCCTATTAGTGTATTGATTTTATACCTTAATATAACAAGAGGCTTTGCAAAGCAAAACTGCTTACTTTTAATAAATGTCTTTGGATTTTGTAAGTTTAGTACTTTGTAGCCAAGCACTTATTTTCATACTCGCACTAGTAAGTTATAATGCCAAGTTAGAAGGGTTTTAGCTTTTTTATTGTTTATGCAGGGTTTGTAATAGATTAATGCCTTTAGTATGTTTAATAGCTATAGTTCAGCACAAGGGTCCAAGTAAAAATTTTTGATGCTAATTGCATTAAATAAAAGCAAGGTAATAAAAAATAGGCAGACTAGCCATGTTCAAAAAAAAAAATTAGCTACCACAACATTAAAGATATGTAAAAGTGCTATGCAAAAATGGATTGAACGTCTTTGGAGAGTTTAAACGCTGGAATTCGGTAACAATTTTTGCAACCCTATTTCTACAGAGACAACACATTAGAAATTTACTCACAAGCACGACTTTATATTCTAAACTTGGTGTCTATATTTTATAATATTAAGAACAATAATAACGCTACTGTTATTTTTATTTTTTGAATAATCTCTGAAACTTTGCCTGCCATCAAATGATTTTGTTAAATAATGCCAGGTATTGGGGTTTTAGTTATTAAAACCGTGTTTGATTTAGCAGTTAGTGCTTTAGTAAATCCCAAAGTAATTTAGCTAACCAAACTAGATTTATTCAACTGCTCGGTTGCTTTATCTCTGTTTGCTTACGCTGTAGTTTGACTAATTACATTATAAAATTATCAACAATTTCCATTTCAAATTGAATGCTTTCAAACCTGTATATTTCTATAATGCTATATAATAAATGGTTCTATTGAATAACGTCTATGTCTATGTCTATGTTTGCTCTAGTGTGCTCCACATTGGTGCTTGCCAATTTTACTAAATAACGCATACAAAGCTAGGCATTAACTAGTTATCCAATTACATTGGCATTGTTGTAGCTATTAACATTGCTGTTAGCGGTAGTTGCGTCTTTGTCGTTAATATAGAGCGTATCATCGTTGTAGTTTGCATAGTTATTGTCAGCATTAAAAGCATTGGTAAAGCTGCTTGCATAAGGAAATCCAATACCGTTGCCATAGCCAAAATTGCCATAAGGATAAGCACCACCATATGCGCCTACACCAGTAAATCCACGGCACTGGTGCATATGGGAAGCATGAGGAGCATGCGTAGCTTTAGCTGAAAGTGCCAGACTAAAAATAACAGCAGCAGCGGAAACAATAAAATTAGTGCCAAATGAGTAAGCCATGTTAAATTGAAGGAGCTATTGCAATTCTTCTTGTAAAGTTGTGTTTAGTTATGCTGAGCGTTGGTTAGGCTAGAAACTGAAGTAAATGTGCTTGTGTGTTGATAAGTTAAAATTGTAGATGTTCTGGTATTGCTGTTACTCTTTTATATACAACATTGCAAAAAGTACAACATGGATGCTATAGCTATTACAGATAAATAACATTGGTATTAATCATGTTGATAGTGTTATCAAAATGTCTAGATTAATCCGTTGTTTTAACCTGAAAAAAGCAGATAAACAGATACATCGTCAAGTTCAAACAATCATTCACATAAAGGTAGGATTATAACTACAAAATCTTTACCCGTGGAATAATGATTTTTTCTCAAACAATTTTATGTTTATTTAAATAATGGAGCAAGCCAATAAAGAATTTTTGCTTAATATTTTAGTGATAAAATTGCGCCAATTATCTTAGTAAACTTTCTCTACTCTGCAATTACGTTACAAGTGTATGGGCGCAAAAGATGATCATGTTCGGTTGGGAGGGGGAGAGAGATCATCTGATGCTAAAGCGAATATTGCTTTTTTACTTTTTTTTTTTTACGCACGTTTGCATATCCTTGTATGAGTAGTTTATTTTACGAATTATTGTTATTTTCAGAATGGACAAACAGAAAAATGAGGCGGCAGTCAGAGTAATATTCAGGTTTCCATTTAAGCGACCAAAAGGGTTTCGAGCACCAGAGATACTTTCAGCAGACGAATGGACAGTGGAAGAGCGCGTATGGCGATGTCTTTTATCGTTACCTGGACCAGATAGACCACAGGATATATTAGCAGAACTTGAGCAGGAGCAAGTTACATTCGATTGGGAACTATTAGCACAGACATTAGAAGTTTCTCTGGGTAAGGTTTTTGAAGCAGCGTCAGCATTATTTGAACGGCATATGGGCCGACCACTTGTTCAAATTGAAGAGAGTATTCAGTTTACAACAGACAGACAGCAAGCGGAGAGCAAAGATACGGAGGAGTCACAATTGAAAAGCTCGCTGCCTATAGCAAATGTACCAGTTGCTAGTTTAGAAGATGGTGACATGTCTCTTACGAGGGAAAGCGTTCTGCAGAATACAACACAACTGCACTATATGCAGAGTGAACAGGAACACTCCAGATCGGCATCTGTCTTGTCATCACATTCATTAGATAATCCGGCTAATTCTCGGGACTTTGAACGGACGGGACTTCGAAGTGTCGAATCACTAGGCGAAGGTTTGGATCGCAATAATGAGCCAGGTTCGCCAGCTGTGGAGTTAGATGTTGCCACACCAAGAGCGGGCGGTAGTGTCCAGCAGCTGAGTGTCGAAGACAACGGTGCGGCGACTTTAGATGCAATTGCAGATGAACCAATTGGCGTTTTTGAGGAAAGTGGTATCCCGCAGACCCAGCGCTCGGTTGAACCACGACTAACGCGACGCCTTCGCGATAGTCATCGAAGCGCATTTGAGAAAGCACCAGCTCGGACCAGCATTGGTGATAGACCAGACATGCAACAGAGTATGCTGGCGGATGCAATTGGATCACAGTTTTTGCCAGATAGGCCGAGGAAACAGCGGTTTGCTGTATCACAACCAGTGGTCCGGTCTTCTACAAATAGGCCTGCGGAAGGCGCTGGAAATACAGATGGCACACAAAAGAAGCCCTCTTCAGCGTCATCCTCATTTAGTGACTTGTCGACTAGCTCGCTAACAGAATCGGCTATGCAGGATGCATTGATCTCAGAGGCAATGAATGGTAGCACAGCAATGTCTCTACTTGGAAGCCGAATGTTTCCGTGGTCGCGAAAGAAGCGCTAACTCTAGTTTTTCTGGGAGGGGGGGGTTGCTAATATGACTTGTATAAGAAATTAATAAAAATCAAGTTAAAATTAGAACTTGCCAGTTTTCTTGCTGGTCTTTTTCTTACTTTTCTTCTGAGCATGAGCCTGTTCACCCTTGATTAGCTCACTAACTACAGACTTTTCCTTTTTAGCCTTTTTTGAGCTTGTAGGATTCTTGACACTAATCACTGATTGAGCAGAAGTACCTTCAACCGCAGCCTTCTTGATTTGTTCCTCAGCAGCATCCCAATCCTTTTCATCCCCAGCAATTGCAAACTGCGTCAGATCAATAGCATCAATAAGCTCACGTTGCTTTTCGCGGAATCCATCGGTTATTTCACGACCAGCTTCAGCAAGATCCTCTTCCATGGTCTTAGTAGTAGGATCCCAGGCAGTCTCATCAGTCAGAGAACGCTTAGCACCTGTGCGTGATTCCCCTTTGGAATTATCTTCAACAAGTTTGCGGGTAGCATCAAGCTCTGCTTCGACCGCTTTGGATTCCAAAGTGCGGAAATAGTTAGAAAACTTGCGCAGAACTTTGGTAAACAAAGCTAGAATCTGACGACTAGGCAAGTTAAGCTCCTTTTCCACAGCTTCAACTGACTTGCGCTGCAATCCAAGTCCGAGTAGAATACATGCCTGTACTCCCGATAAAGAGACACCAGATCCAAAGTGCGCTTCAAAATAATGGTGAGCAATCGTTGGCAATAGGTCCAACACAACATGATAATCGAGCATGTTGTTTGCATAAGATTCGAGACGCTTAAGGTCATAAGCGCTAAAATCCCTGTCCAACTCTGAGCGTGTGTATGGCCTTGTGGCAGCATCGTGAGCAATTGACTCTGTGGTGCGTCCAGCATTAGCAGCGTCCAGAATACTCATAGCCAGAACCACTGAAAAGTCGTTAAACGAGTAAGAAAGTAGTGTCGAAAAGCGTCGGTGAAAGTCTCGAGCAAAGGCATCAAGCCAGTGCTCCTTAGTTTGTACTGCCATATTATGCGTAGAAAGTTCATTGAGCATAACACAGGTGTACTCTCCAGTAAGATCGTTGCTGGTTTGCCGCATGTATACAGGAACATACTGTGCACGACGCCAAAACTTGTGCAATCCAGAAGTCAGTCCATAACTTACTCCTAACCAGTGCAGACGAATCGGACGCTTTTCAGAAAGACGCAGAAACAATGGTGGCAAGTTATTTGAATCACGCACATCAACCTTATCGTGGTGCAAATCCGTACGCTCTAACTCCCTGTCTGTAAGACGTTGTAATCCACGCTCGTCTGAATCAGCTAATGTGCTTTTAATTGCACCGTCATCTTCGCCTAATGAATAGAATTGCCCTTCGTAGAAATGACGTAAAAGCTCCAGTGCGCGTGATCCATACCCCATATTAGCATAATCAGGATGTGTAGCAATGCGTACTACGCGTGCACCAGAGAGTGCCGCAAAGTCCCCATCCTGGTACTGTTGCGAAACTAGCCAGGGTATAAGATCACCCTCGTTACGTTCGCCACGACCTAACGTGCTCATTACAGTCTGACGTGAAATCTCTCCCTCTAAACATACTTGCACTGCACACAGGGGCTCGGGCAGCGTAGTGGCATCGGGGTCGACAGGCGGCAACAATACAAATACCTGGTGTGCAGGAGCATCACTGAGTAGCTGCAGATCGTTGGGTGAGTTTTTGTAATGTGAGGCCACAAAAAGAGCCATCAGCCGCTGCAGAAAAGCTTCGGATACTGGGTGATATGAGAACAACGAGTCGCGGTTCACCCAATACAGCTCACATTGAGCCGGATGTGGGCAACCACCAACTGTGCGTGGTACTATTGACGCATCGAGGCACAGCAAGCGGTTGAGCCACTGTTCGGTGCCATCGCCAAGACTGTATCGAATAGGCTCCTCCAGAGCCACCTCCTTCAGTGAACGGCCTCCGGAGCTAGAAGTCCCTGCCGAAGAGCCTGAGACAAATCCGCGTGACTGCTCACGCAGCTGCTGTAGCAACTTGAGCGATAGCGAGCGACCCGTGCCTTCGTAGCCATTAATAGTGGACGCCATAAACACTAGATATGGACCCATCAGCTGTTTGACCAACGGTAACGGAATTGCCGCAGCCTCATCGATCACCACAAGTTCAGCCTGCGCCAAAGTGTATGCATCCTGTGGCTGAATGTATTGGATAGTCTGTCGATGCTTGCGGAACACATTCACACGCACAACTGCATCGCGGAAATCTGGATTAGTCGACTGTACAATGTCATAATCAGTATGTTCCTCGAATCCCAAAGCATCAAATCCCTTGAAAATAAACTGGAACAGAGTCTTAAGATTCTCAGGTGAAGGCGATGTCACAAATATGTTAGAGTAACCATATGCAATTGCACCAGCAAGTGCAATTCCTAACGCTGCTGATTTTCCTCTTCCGCGTCCAGCAGTTAGAGAGACAGTTGTGCGCAGAGACTTTTCGGAAATGACATCGACAAATGTCATAATTGCCTTTGCTTGGTCCAAAGTTTTTGCGCGTGCTATCAGACTACCAATAGGCTGAGTATCGGCTAAAGTCTGTTTTAGACTACTTAGCTCCTGTTCGCGTGGGGTCTCCTCGGCGCTCTTGGCAGGAGGCAATGGTTTGACACTCTTGCCAAGCGAAATTGGTAGCACATTCAGCTCATCGTCCACTACAAGACATGACTTGTTGTCGGCCAGCGAAAGAATAAACCGCTCGTTGAATCTTGCAACTACATCGCCATGTACTTCAGTTCGATATCTGGAGTGTACATCCATTGTCATCGTATACAACTGTTTCAAAGATTTCATCGTCTTGAGAAGAAGTACCACAATACCACCACCCTCCACTGTCTCAATAGTACGCGCAAGGATGTTGGGCGTTAGTGCTTCAAAATCCTGCAAAACGCACATCCCAAATGTGTTGCCCAGAATCTTGTGAGACTCTTTATAGTAAGTGTATCGAATGTCTGTCACAGCAATAAACATCTCAAATGGATCCTCCTGATTCGCTTCACGGATACCACGCTTGATCTCGCGCTTAATTTTGGCCTCCCGCTTCTTACGGTGACTGGTAAACCCTAGCTCCTTCTTATAGCACCATAACACTGATGGTCGTCCAGAAACGCGCGCCTGTGATAGCATCCAATGCAGATTCACCACCTAAATTGTCCTTTTATGTCAAGCAAAGTAGTCTTGGTTTGAGTGCATTGTAGGAACTATATTTAGAGCGATCAAAATATCCCTAAGGACTAATGTTGGTCAGTACTGTAAAATATCGATACTTTACCTGATCCTTTCCTTTGTCGCCTACTAGCACAAAAAATGACCGATGGTTCTGCTGAACTCCATTTTTGATCAACGTATTGACGCGTGAGTCAACTGCCTTTCTGACCATTTTTGCTCGTCTCTATTTATTGCCCCGCTTTTATCTAGTTGCAGAAAATATCGCAGAGCAGCAAATTGAAAATAAAAGTCGAATTTTGTGCAAAAGATGTCAACGTTAGAGAGATAAAGATGTGTACTTGTTTAGAAGCCTTGGCCAAAGGTCACCCAAAAGAAAAAAAAAAGTTGATGATTGCTGGTGATCTGATCAATCAACTTTTTGGCACCCACTTGTTTTGATACGCCAATGTTGGATAACTTTTATGTGTGAAGTATCCAACATCCGCAAAAAACGCCTTACAATTTTCCAAGTTAGAATATTTAAACATAGATTATTTTTACCAATAAAAAAATTGAAAAAAAAATGATTAATGGTGTACGCTGTTTTTCGGCACTCTCTGTAGCCAAATGGCTTCTCCATGAGAGTGTCTTATAAAATTGTTTTCTCTGTCTTTTCATCTGTCCGAAATCAGGCTCACTAATTGTAGTCATATTTACAACCAATAAAGGATTTTTAACCATTTTATTATTTTATGAAGAAACTACACCACCATTTTGACAGGTTTACACTATATAATGTTAAACGAGTTGCGCATTGTAAATAAAAATAACTTACACTGGTAATAGCATCTCTACAGCTTTATTAGTAAATAGTTTATTTTACAACTATTTAAATTAAACCAGTAATAACATTTTTACAATCTCCATTCTATCAAAACGTTGCTCTCTACTTTATCGTTTAAAAATGCTAATCTTATATTAGTTTCAGATTACATAATTGCAAGACATTTTCGGTACAAACTTCATGTTTGTTTCTGAATTTAACGCACTGAAAGGCAAATTGTTTTGGTCTGTATATTTTGCTGTAGTGTATTAAAATTTATTTTTAAAATATCGCAAAAAATGGTTCATTATAAGATGTATTTTGCTATCTTTTGTTACTAAGATATATTCCTTAATAAATAATATTTGCGTTTGCAACAATGTTATTGAAGCTTTAGAAACAAGAGAAAACGATAATAAAATATGAAAATGAAAATGAAAAAATGAAAAAATGAAAGAAAAAAAGAGAAAAAGAAAAAAAATTCAAAGCCGTGCCAGAGTATGCAAAGCAGGCAGCAATATAAACTTTGTTTACTTGCTACCACGACCAGCGTGGTTAGACAAGTGAAAAATCTTGCTGGCCCTGCGTTTTATTTGGCTATTCGAAACTGCGCGATTTAGTCTAGCAAACGTACGAGAGCCAGATGCAGCATTGAGCTCCGAATTCTTGCCCAAAGTGACTCTACCCAGCATGTTGCCGCCGTTGGTAGCCGAGATGGTGTTAATTGGCAAGATTAACCTGTTGTGATACATTTCGTTATCGCTATCGCTGTCTGCACAAGCGTTGTTTTCGTTGTTGTTACTTTTGTTGTCTGTATTTGTAACGCTTTCGACAGGTGCCTGTAGCTGTTTGCCACTTGCGTTATCTATCAAAGCACCTAGCTGACAATTTCTCCGAGTCAGCGCATTGTTCTTGTCAATAGCAGCAGATAGTTCACAACGAAGATGTTCGATCTGGTTTCGCTGTATATCAAGTCGCCTCCTTAACATGGCGACTGCTGCTTGTTGAAGCTTGAATTTCTCGCCGTTGTCTTCCGTTGCCGGCGGCTGATAGTTAGCACCAATTATTTTTCGAAGGCAGTCCTTTCGTACCAAAAAGGCTACCATGCAATAAAATGCCACGAAAACCACAAGAAACGCAAGTCCGCACCAAAACAAGTTTACATTTTCACTAGAAAAGATGGGTGAAGAGGCAGAGGAGACAGAGGGGGTAGGTGATGGTATTGGAATTTCATATCCAGAACTCTTGAAGTCGTCTTTTGAAGAGCCGAGTTCAAGGTTAATGAAAATGGGCTTGAAAACAGTTAAATAGAAACATGCAACCAGTCCACTGATTGCAACAAGTGCGGCAGAGATGCGAAGGCCTTCGAAATCCGACTCGATCAGTTCAGCAAACCCAAGGACGGGGAATGCCAGGAAAACAAGGATGAGGAAGAGGGAGTTCATCTTAAAAGTTTACTTGAAATTGGTAAAGAGGGGATTTTGACGAAAAACTCATCTCAAGGGATTCTATCCTCGCTTTTGTTTATATAATTTTGTCGATAAACCCGGTTGGTACTTTCAGCCCACCTGTGTTCTCAAATATTAGTAGAGTACACTTGGCAGTTCCATTTGTGAAAAAGCATATCTGCTGCGTCAAAAAGTGGGTGTAGGAGAGATGGCCAATTAGCCAACACCAGCCACATTGCTCTTCAGTAGAGGAAAGTGGACGATTCAAACCAGAATTGGCCTACTCTCTGTCATTGTCAACTTGCGTTGACGTGTGGGGCATAAAAGCCTATTGTTCCTCAAAACACTGTGTTACATGTGCAAGCTCACCTCAAAAACCTGACATACTTAAAAAAAATTGGCTGCGGACCGGCAAGCGGTCATGCAAACATTATTCAATCCAATCCACGGAGGGTTTCAAGGGCTGCAGAAAAGAGGGGCTGGATGAGAGGCTGAAAAGCAAACATTGCCAGCACATGGACGATTCAGCCGCCACCGATGTAACATGTACATGTGTATGATCTGTGCCATTGTCTAATATGCTGCACATATATATTCCTTCTTTTTGCACTCCAACGAGTAGCACGCCTTTCTTTTGAAGAACTCCCAGTCTGGAAACCTGGGGTAATGTGGAATTCATATCTAATGTGTGTTGGGATTTTGTGCCGAGGTTTGCGAAGCTTCAAGTGCCCAAGTTTTACTCCATCGCGGGAAAAAAAAGTGGGTAGGCTTGGTTCTTGGTTCTGCAATTTTGTGGCTTGCTTACCCGCTTTTTGATCAACGTTATTTTATTACAGTTTAAATGCCCAGCTTTATTGTGATTGTGATAGACTGTGGTTTGCGTAGACGGGCAGCCGCATCACATGATGCAGTTTGAAAACCAGGATATTTTTGATGTGTTTACCGGTAAAACTTACTTTCAAGTTTTCTTCTGGCCATTACTAGGAAATAATAGTGTGTGCAAAAGTACATGCAATAAACAACCCAACCGAGCAACTAGAAACATTACTACATATTTTGCATACCACAGCTGACAATATTAAATGTATATGTCCAGGGGTGGACTCTAGTCCGCGCCATTATTGTGCGCAAGGTCCATTGAACGCATTTGTTAACGTGCATGCCAAAAGCATGCTAGCTATATTTACGGGTTTTTAGGATTGAAATTGTTAAGCTAATTTGCTTATGCTCTAACCAAGACAGCTCCCAAACACATTTCAAAGGGCCAATGAACCGGACTTGGCGCCGAAGATGCACGGGGGAGGTTTTATAATAAGCAACCCGTTTTACCACGTCATATAACATTTTCATGTTGCTCGGCTACGTTTTTATAAAGTTAATCTTTTGCTATGTTGCTGCTGAACTTTTTTTTTTTTACAAAACATACGTCTCATAAACTAGTATTGTATTTTGTGTTGTCATACATTAATCTACGAGTAAGCTTGCATACTGAATAATTGTATTCGTGGTTTATGTTTTTGGTAAACCTAGCCATTTGCCTTATGTGAAATAAAGGTGATATTCTTGTAATGTTTCCTCCCCCTAACATTAACATGTTATGTGACTACAAAAGCAGCCAATTCTACAGTTATCTACTTTTATCTTTGTTTCGCTTATTTAGTTGTATGGAAGTCTTTTAACAGAAATTAGTACTCTAGTATAGATAGAGCACCGGCTGCATAAATTTTTGGACTAGAATAGGCCTAATTTCTAGTTCTGCGTAGTATCTGCCAATGCTGCATAAAGTTCCCCTTCTCCTCCTCTATTTTAGGTTGCAAACTCTTTGCTCTTTTTAGTCTTCTAATAGTTATATAGTGACATTTTTATATACTTTCTGCTAGCTTGACATTTATGATCATGGTTTCAACTGAATATAAGCATCATACACCAGTGGTAAATATCGATGACGATGGTGCACTGCGCTTGAAAGCCAGACGGATTGGTATTGTTGGCGCTGGACCAGCCGGACTTGCTGCAGCACGAGAGTTTATCGAAGAGAATTTAAACGCACGAGAAAGAGCTCATGGCAATAGCAGTACCGAATTTACTGACAGCTCACAGCGCCTACCATTTACATCAATTACCTTATTTGAGCGCAGTAATGATGTTGGCGGTGTGTGGAACTACACACCAGATGCTAAATGCCATTATAACTTGCCACAAGATAATGCGGCGCACGCAATCAGACAAAATTATGACGAGCGCAGCTTAACTACTGGCGGATTTCCCACGCCCCTTTATGAAAATCTTCACACAAACCTACCCAAAGACGTAATGCAATACTCAGACTTTGAGTTTCCTGAACATCTGCCTGACTTTCCTGACCGTCATGCGGTTCACAAATACATCCACGCTTATGCGGACTCTAAAGTGTTGATTCATACAAGTTTGCCCGAGTTTAGCTTGTGTTTGAATACTGAGGTAATCGATGTTGCATACAATACGGAGCAGAATCAGTGGATTTGCCAAATGCGTAGACTCGATGTGGATGCTGGTTCTGATAAGGAAACATATACAGAAGCCTTTGATGCACTACTTATATGTACTGGAAGAGTCAGCCACCCTTATATTCCTGATGTGCCTGGACTTGAACAGCTGAAAACAGAATTATCAAGTACCAAGATAATACATTCAAAGGAGTATCGCCGAGCATCAGATTTTGCAAATAAATATGTCTTAATTGTTGGTGGTGCATCATCAGGTACCGACATATCACGTCAACTTAGCTATACAGCGCGCTCCGTACACATGTCGGTCAGTGATGACAGAATTGTTCAGAAAACCGACACAAGTCTTACTTTATCCCCTGAGCTAGGAGCTGGTTGCAATACTGAAAATCCACCCAAACGACACCCGCGGATTAAGAGAATATCTATTGAGAACAAACGAGTGGAATTTACTGACAGTACTGAAATCCCGATTCCCGATGTCATAATCTACGCCACTGGTTACCTCTCTGTTTATCCATTTATACGTAACAGCATCCAGCCATTATTTCCTGCCTTGGATACACCTCAGCCACTTACTAATGGACATGCAGTGTTTGACTTGTACAAGTACTTACTGTACATACACAATCCGCTTCTTTCTATATTCGGTGTTCCTTCCAAGATTGTCCCATTTCCGCTTTTTGAGTATCAGGCAATGTTTGTTGCGCAGGTTTATCAGGGTAACGTACGTCTGCCTTCTCTTATGCAAATGAAAAGCATGTGGCAGAATATTATAAAAGAGGCCGATCCGTATGTAATGGGAATGAAGCAAGTAGAATATGAGAACGAATTACTTGCTATTGTTACTGAGGCAGCTTCATATACTACAGGAAACAAAAGTATTAGACATTCACGACTTGATGGTGTATCTGAGCATTGGATTGACCGCCGCAAACACACATTTGAGCTTCGGAAGAAGTATCTCGGATACTAACTAAATATAGCATAGTTTCTTGTGTTTTGCATTTTAGCTGTTGTATTGGTTTTGACTCTGTGAATGTTATTTTATACAAATAGTTTACATACATAAAAAACAATTTACTATAATATGTAACGTTGTTTAATTCTAGGGGCGTCTCGGGTTTTATATAAGCGCTATGTTCATTAATACAGACTGCAGCTGAATATTTTTATTAGCTCGGAGAAATTTATATAAACGTTAGATATGAATAATCAATTTGTTAATATTTCCTTTTATTCCGCCCACTACTACGTTATTGACATTGTGTGTTGTCTGCTAAATAAAACAAATACTGTCACTGGGTTTTTAGCCAAGAGTAGTTGTAGTATGCAAACTGAATTTCTTTAAAAGGCTATATTACAAGTAGCATCGTTTTAGCAGGTTTCAATACACCACAATTGAATAAGAAGGACATATAGGCACATATCCAACTACTTATCTTTTATAAACTATGCTGCCTTTTAAAGAAAGTTTTAGTATCTTACGCAAAAGAAGATTCTAGTAAAAAAACGACACAGAAAAAAGCTACTAAAAAGGCGCCAGTCAAAGAAAAAAAGCGACTTGAATAAATTCTTTATTAAAAAGCAAGCTTCCACTTCTTTGATACTAATAATGTCCACGAACATACATTTTACTAGTCTGATATTATTTGTATTTTCTCTTTACTTTATTAAAACTTAATACTTTACACACTTTTTTCACTTTTTTTTATTGACACTGACACATGTCTGTAGCTGAAATTATTGTCGAAGTTAATAGACAATTACGAGTACTTGCATACTCTAGTAATTTAAAATACGGCAAAGTAAACCAATTGGCAAATATTTTACACAGCACGTTTGTCAAAAAAGGATTTGCTTATTTTCCACTTGCATTAGAAACCAGATATGACCGTTTTTACTCTGGAACTCTTAGGTTTAGACTTGTATGTGATCAGAACATGGACTCTGATTCGCTTTTAACAGAAGTAGGAGCCATTGAAACTATTGTTTTTGATATTTTGAAAAAACAAAACATTTTGTTTTGTCCTATTCATATCCACTATGCTGTTGAGTCAAAACAACAGAAAACATGTGGTGTTAATAATGAAACTTTAAAATCCGAAAGTATGTTTAACCTGCCTCTTCAAAAGACAGCACGATTTCAGAACTAGTATCCTGTTAACTGTTCTACACATAGTAAAAAAAACTACTAGTAGTCACTTTGTTCTTTCCATTACTTAAATAATAAAGGAATGTGTATATTTTGCATTTATAGGCAAACCAATATTGAGAAGCTTTTTTGCAAAAAGGAAAAGCCCAGCAACAAACCAGTCAAATAATCATGCTCTGAAATGTATCCAAAATGCTGGCATTGCGTCTAAATGGCTTATGCTATATAAAGTGGGACAGAGTCTGCATTAAAATACCACTGTGCGTTAGCAATAGCTTAACTTTTTATTAGTAAAAGATTTATCATAAACTTATTCAAAACTAAGTCAATAAACACATTTTATCAAGAACCATTGGGTTTAAACCAGCTCGGTTCGATCCAGAAGCCAAAAAGTACAGGACAATCCCGCTTTGGTCCAATTAAAATCACAATTGAGCAAACCGCTAAAACTTGACATGAGCTTCAGCACACTTTTTTTTATACAAAATTTTCCTTCTTCCAAAGTCTGTTTTTTTATTTTTAAATTTACAAGGTTGCATTACATTTTGTCATGCCTAAATTCATTGTGTACTTTGCGCATTGGCACGAAGATTTTCGGCTTGCTGAGCTCGAGGCCTTGACTCTACTAGAGGATGTTGTTGTAGAGTATGATCGAGCAAGCTACACATCTAAATCACCGTTTCTAATAGTCGAAATAGAGTCAGCATTACAAGCAGCTAAGCTAGTGCGTCGAGGTATACTTGTTAGAAGCATAGTGGAGTATTGGGGAAGTGGTTCCACATATGATGAGCTATTTGCAGAGGTAAGACAAAAACCTGAGAAATGGACAGAGTATAAGGATTCTTCGTTCAAGTTCACTGTAGATGGCTTTGGAAAGTCGCTTTCCCAAGAGGAAAAGATCTCAACAATAGAGTCGTTCAGTTTTTTGGGATTTGAAGGGCCAATTAGAATGAAAAATCCTTCGGCAGAGTTCCTCGTGTGTGAGGAATATGGAGAGTCATCCAAACCGCTTTCTTTAGAAAAACCTAGATGGATCTGGTTTGGTCGCGTAGTCGGGCGGGGTAGCAGAGATCTTATCGACAAATTTGATGTGAAAAAGCGCAAGTATTTAGGTAACACTACCATGGATGCCGAATTATCACTAATAATGGCAAACCAGGCACTTGCACGATCTGGCAGTCTTGTGTACGATCCATTTGTGGGTACAGGAAGCTTTCTTATGACATGTTCACACTTTGGAGCGTGCTCAATGGGTTCTGACATTGATGGACGCCAGATCCGTGGCACGGCAGGATTCCGTCGTGGTGTAGATGGTATCAATGCGAATCTAAAACAATACCAGTTACAAGATCGCGTGTTAGATACGGTTGTATTTGATGTGTGTCATAACCCATGGCGAGATGATGCGTTGTTTGATGCCATTGTTACAGATCCGCCTTATGGTGTGCGTGCGGGCGCAAAACGTTTGGGCCGCAAAAACGGCACTATTCCCGAACGCAGTTTGAAAGTGGTCGATGGCAAAGAGAGCCACAAACGAACTGACTATTATCCACCAACTATTCCTTACGAAATGTCGGATGTTGTCAATGACCTACTTGAGTTTGCAGCTGAGAAACTTGTGGTGGGTGGTCGTCTTGTGTATTGGTTGCCAACAGTAGCCAATGAATATGAACCCGAGGATATACCCGCACATCCGGCATTGCGGCTGGTGGCTAACTCTGAGCAGCCATTCGGGGGCTGGAGCCGTCGCCTGATAACCATGCAGAAGGTTGCCCTTATTGACGCAGACCAGCGGATGTCCGAGCAGGATTCTTTAGCTCGTGACCCTGCACACAAGAACTTCCGTGATCGATACTTTAGCAAGTTTAAACGTGGTCTAGAAGACAACAGTGTAATTGACTGACTGGACGGATTTCTCATACTGTAATTTGCAAAAGTATTAGCATCAGTTTATGAATATTTTAGCAGGAGTTGGTAAAGCGGGTTTGCACCAATTATGTAATGTGTTTGCGTTGCAGGTGGTGGAGGTGTTGTTTGCGCATGTTTGTAGGGGTGATTGGCAGTGTGATTGGCGTTGGTTTTGGTGGTGGAGTAGGAAGCAGCCAATGGCAACTACCCCTGTCCTACAACATGGGTAGTAGTCGCAGTCAACATCATTGGAGTGTTCTTGCTGCCTAAAAATACCACTGCAAACATGCCTATGCAAGTAGAAAGGATGTGGCACATAACGATTAAAATGAACTAAAGTTTGCCATTAATAAAGTGAAGAACATGCCAACTTATATACTATGTTTACCTGCTGATCGCAGAGACTTGATGTGTCTTGCTAATTGATTAATGTGCATGACATGACATATTAGGTGCCAGCAAGAAACTCACATACTGACAACTTGAATATTCCTAGTATACCTATTTGCCTCCTAAATACAACCCCTTGCTTCACCCATTCCCACCGTGTGGTGCCATGTGTTAAAAGAAAAAAGAAAAAAAAAAGTGCTCATGCCCACAATATAAAAGGGAAATGGAGAAGCCTGATGGAGGATGGTTTTTCTCTTTAGGAACACTGTTTCTCTTTTTTACCAATACCTTCCAACTTTTCCTTCTAGGCACTATTCCTAGAGTGGAAATAATAATACCCTTGTAGAGCTTTAGTCCTATTGCCCATGAACATCAAGTAGTACTTTATCTGTGATTACCAACTAAGGCCCTGCAAGTATATCCATGGCTGTTGCTCATAAGCTACTTACTGGAAAACCTACCAACAAAGCAATATAGACTTTATAAAGGCAAGAATCCAAAATGTTAGTATATCACACTAATTCGCAGTATTTTACAGAATATTGAAAATGTTCTGAGGCCAGCATGCATCTACAGTTCAGTTGGTTTATCAATGTTGTTTGCAATGTCACGTGATACATCACGTGATTATTGCTACAATATGAGCGATCGGGGCGACTACCCGATTGTTTATAATATTGTTTTCTAGCGGGTTCATTGTATGAACCCGCATTCCTTTTTAATTTTTTTTTAGTTATTTCTACAATATAGCTTGTAGTCAGTGACTCGGAGAGCCAAGGAACAATATCTCCAGCTATTTATACTATTACTTTTAGATAGTCTACAACTAATTCTTCTATTAGAGAGCCCTGGCTGAACACGATACTCTTAAGGTAAGTATTATATGTTGTGCTACTAAAGTGCAAGTACTTGTGGATTAAATGGATATATTGTGTATGTATTTATTTATTGATGTACAACTGCTACTAATATGCAATGTTTTTCTACCGTTTCATTCTTTTCCACCGCTAACACCAACGCAAAACCACACTACCAACGACCTCTCCGACCATGCACAAACAACACCCCCACACACAACGCAAACACATTACATAATTGGCGCAAACCCGCTATACCAACCTCCGCCAAAATAATCTTTTCTTAACGCTAATACATTTGTAGTAGTACAGTATAGGGGAAGAAAACCTTCACATTGTTAAAAGGTGAACGGCGTTGAATCAACTGAAACAAAAAGTGAGCCAAAAAGAAAATGTCACTAATAGCGATTTGTATCTTAAAAAAAAAACCCAAAGAGAAACAAAAACAAATACTTGGTGTAGAATCCTTTTTTTGACAGGAGTGATCATGCGCTAATCACTCAGAGATTTAACACACATTTGTGGATATTCTTGGGGATTCCTTGTTATCTTCCGTCTTTTACAATTTTTTTTTTTTTTTGGGAGGGGTACTTTAAAATTCAAGCTTTAAATTTATATTTTAATTTCTAGAGTGAACATACAATAAGGAGGAACACATGGCTACAACGGTTCTGCGGGTCAGAAGCAAGACATGGAGTTTTGGAATATTTGCAACAAGTAGACGGTTCTCCATTTGTCGTATAGTGGAGCGCGAAAATAATATTGCAGTAGTTGGCGGTGGTGCTGCTGGATTCTACACTGCAGCACGTATTTTATACAAATCCAAAAATACCAATATTGACATATTCGAAAAATTGCCGACACCACATGGATTAGTGCGCTACGGTGTAGCTCCCGATCATCCAGAAGTCAAAAACTGCATGTCAAAGTTTGATGAAGTAGCTAGCAATGAGAGAGTGCGGTTCTTTGGCAACGTGCAAGTAGGTGGAACAAGTGATGACCACCAACCAGGACATCTCTCATTAGATTCACTTCGATCCGTATATGACAGTGTAGTTCTCTCATATGGAGCGAGTAAGGATCGTCGGCTGAATATTCCTGGTGAAGACGGAAAGACAGTCAAATCAGGAGACAAAAATGATAATCGATTAGGAGTAGTATCCGCACGTCAATTTGTTGCCTGGTATAATGGGCTTCCAGAAGCACAAGATTTGGAATTGGATCTTGAATCATATGACAAGATAATAATTATTGGTCATGGTAACGTGGCATTAGACTGTGCAAGAATTCTACTTACTGATATTGATAGTCTTGCTAGCACAGATATCACAGAGAAAGCATTGGAAAAGTTGAGCAGAAGCAAAATCCGACATGTGGAGATTGTAGGTCGTCGAGGACCATTACAAGTATCATTTACCACTAAGGAATTACGTGAAATGACTAAACTTAAAGACGTTCAGATAATTTGCGATAGACAGTTGCTAGAGAACGAATGTCAGAGCACTGCTGGTCAGGAGTATCTGAAAAATTCACGAGCTCTCAAACGCATGATGGATATATTATTTAAACACAGTGTTAATTCTGAGGATGCCAGTAGAGATCTGAAAAGCTTCAAGTTGAGTTTTCTCAAGAGTCCTGTGGAAATACTTTTTGACCAAAAGTGGAGCGACAATGGCAATGTAAATGTTGTACCACAGCTGTTTAAATTCCGAATTAATCGTTTGGAAGGTCCGCCAGAGTCAGCCAAGGCAATTTCCACAGATATATTTACTGAGATTCCATGTGCTATGGCATTACGAAGTATTGGATATGTCAGCACACCACTTGAAGGGGCGCCATTCGATAAGCAACGCAATATTGTACCGAATATTGCAGGGCGTGTAATTGACAATGGTGTAGTTCCAGGACTTTATGTATCAGGATGGGTAAAGCGTGGACCCGTGGGTGTCATTGCCACAACAATGCAGGACGCTTATCGAACTGCTGATGCATTGGTAATGGATATAAACAATGGTCACATTGCTGCGGACAATATGCCTAAATCATCACGGTCTGCAATTGACCAGATGCTGGAGAAAACAAGAGTGACTCAATCGCGAGTTACAAACGAAGACTGGAAACGTTTGGAAGAATTTGAGATTGAGAAAGGATATCAAGTTGGAAAACCTCGTGAAAAGGTAACTGACGTGCAAGAAATGCTCAACATCATCCGCAACACTGCTTAAATAGAATTATTATCGTTTTGCCCATGTATTAGAGAATAACTACAATTTACACTTTTGAAGTATTTGTATTAAATAACATGGAAAAAGATGATCAAGAACTAAAAAAAATTTGATAGTGGAAGAAATGCAGTCTTTTTTTTTTTTATTTGAGAAAGTGGAAGTTAAAAATACTACCAAAATGAAATATATTTTTTGATAGCGTTAAAAAAGGCTGGAAGAACTCTGTCTTTTCTTCCAAGTTGTGTTTTCACTGGAGACTTTGGCTTCTCAAGAGAAGAGGAATAAAAAGTATCAAATTCATATAGACCGCCAGATTGAATACCATGAATTTGATACATATGAGCATAATACCATTCAGTACATTCAAATCCAGTCATACACGTTTTGCAGACCTTTAGTGACATTATTCTTACAATATTAATAAAAAAAAAAGGCCGACAAGATTAGTAAGGCTATATTTATTTCGTTATTTTAATGCTGAAAAGAATAAGGAATTTTTTAGTTTTGTTTGTGAAAAAAAAAATGCAGATACAAAAAGTGAAGAGTAAAGATCTATAGAGTGTGTGGGTTTTCTGGGCTGGTTAAAATATGCAGGTGTTTTTCTTATATTTTGCTTTTGCAGAAAAGATGAGCCGGCTATTTGAATATGAAATTCTAGACTGGTGGTTTCATCACATTGGTCTTTTGTTTTTTTTTCTCCTATTTACTGAAACGTAAATGCAAGCATGTGTTGTAGAAAACGAACTCGTGCTTTTTTTTAACAATGGTTTACGTTAGATAGACAAAGCCACGTTTACTAAAAATGCAGGAAATGGGTATCGAAAGGGATATTCCATTTAATGTGGTTTTGCTGACACCAAACAACATTTGAGGTTGTTTTTTTTTTCTTTGTTGCATTTGTCTATTGGTGGTTTTTATTGTAACAAACTGAGGAGGCGCAACAATTGCGCCATCAAACAACAAAACAAGTGTTGAAAGGGAAAAAAAAATGGTGGAGTATTCTTAATCCATTTTTGGACTTTTAAAAAGCCAGCTTTAGTAAAAAAAAAAAAAATTGAAAAGTGTCAACATGTCCTTTTTTCCCGGAATTATTTATTGTTGATTGAGGAATCTAATCTCAATGTACAAAAAACCCCGTTGGAAAGATAGAGAGAGAAATGATAAAGCATACAGCAATAACGAGAGCACGATTTAATTTATGGCAGAGAAGAAAATAAGCATATCTTGTAAATATTTAAAAGGCAAAAAAACAAAGAGGCATCTGAAGTAAAAGAAGATATAATATCTTCAAGAAGTTAAAAATTATCATGATTCAGAGCTATCGTCACCGAGTAACAAGGCAAATTTATCCAAAAGCTCTACCATTTGTGTATCAGCTTCATCCACTTTCAAAAAAGAAGAATGGTCAGCATCATTTGTAGTTTTTATATGTTCGGAAGCAGCATTCTCATTATTGGAGGTAGCGGGAGGCTGCTGAGTGGAGGATGTAGTATGCGAAGGCTCCAAATCAAGAGAAGTGAGAAGTGATGAAAGCTCATCAAGCTGACCGGCAGCTTCCGCAGACAGAATAGCAGGATCAGAGGCCTCAGACCTTGCAGACTCGTATTGGGCATACGGACACGATAAAGAAGGGTTTGGCTTTTGGGAAAATTCTCTGAGTGCACGAATAATTCTGATACACTCGCTAGCAACATACACAGCACAAGATCTGTTCTGACGAATGCGAGATCTGACTTTGTCATCGAGTCCCAAATACTGACGCTCGTTGGCCAGAGAAGACTGAATATTTAGGCGCATCAAATGTAAGCGCGATCGGACCATAGTAACAGCCTTTACTAATCCATTAGCTAAGCGCGGATCAGCACCAGCCTCAAGCATCATAAGTACAATGTTGGCAGAACCAGAAATGGCAGCCAGTGTCAGCGGTGTGTTTCCTAGATTATCCACAACATTAACAGGTGCACCCATATGTAGCAACGTGAATGCAGTGACCATGTTTCTATTAGAGCACGCCACGTGCAAAGGCGTACGACCACTGGAATCACTCATATTTACAGAAATCCCTGCTCGCAATTGTTCAAAGATACCGTCTGTATTCCCCCCACCCATTTCAGTAATTCTGCGTCGTTTCTCTTCTTCGTCCATTTGAACTCTTTGACCTGCGCGACCCAACATTGCCTCTGCTATTCCACGATGGTTGTAAGACAACTTTACAGAGGCATGTCGTGCGGATTTTGAAATGCCACGTGTATTATTACTGCTACGCGCCGCACCTGCACGTAAGCGCACGCGTTGTTCCAACTGCCTCACCTTGCGGGCGAGTGCATCAACATCGTCCTCAGCTTCCGGGTCAGACGTCCATTGGTCTTCCTCACTAGCTTTAGACGATGACGCATCATCAGTGGTCACTGTCGACGTGCGCCCACGTGCTGCTAAAGCCAATAAACGATGCGTAAACGCCCGGCTGCGTGACGAAACCAAAGCACTGTGCGGAACCAACAATTGCATTAGCGGCTGTTGCCGCCCTCGAATTTCAACGCCTAGCTGTTGCCGTAAAAACGTTTCTGCTGGCACGTTGCCTGACGCTAATACTTCCCGCGTGGTTGTGGGTAGATTCGACTGGTGTAAGTGGATTTTGTCAAAATTATCTGGCTGCAGCAATGTTTGAGTGTTTGTAGACACTCCCATATTTGCGGGGGAGTACGAGGTAGTGAAATTGGGCTGCAGCAGTTGTTGAGTATTTGTAGATACTCCCATGTTTGTGGGTGAGTACGTGGTAGTAAAATTTGGCAGCAGCAATGATTGAGTATTTGTAGATACTCCCATATTTGCCGGCGAGTACGTGGTAGTGAAATTTGGCAGCAGCAATGGTTGAGTATTTGTAGATACTCCCATATTTGCGGGGGAGTACGTGGTAGTGAAATTGGGCTGCAGCAATGGTTGAGCATTTGTAGATACTCCCATGTTTGTGGGTGAGTACGAGGTAGTGAAATTGGGCTGCAGCAGTTGTTGAGTATTTGTAGATACTCCCATGTTTGTGGGTGAGTACGTGGTAGTGAAATTGGGCTGCAGCAGTTGTTGAGTATTTGTAGATACTCCCATGTTTGTGGGTGAGTATGTGGTGGTGAAATTCGGCTGCAACAATGGTTGAATATGTGCAGATGCTGCCACGCCTACTGGTGAGTACATGGTAGTGAAATTTGTCGCTAAATTGTCCTCAGAAGGTAAGACACCTGCTTCAGTAGTAGATTGCGCATTACTGTCACCTGAATTATTTCCATCAACTTCCATTTCCGTTCAATGAAGAGTATAAAAAAGAATGCGGACCTTTTTTATGCGACAAAAAAAAAAAAGAACAAAAGTAAAGATTGGCCAGTGGGTGGGAGAGAGAAGCTTGAGTCCGGGTATTTAAACGATGGAATACTTTTTGACGTCACCGCAATCGAGAGGTAGGTTTTTTTTATGCGCTTACTCGAAAAAGTGGGGAGGAGGGTCACCGTAAATCTTAGTAAGCTTCCCCCCTTCCTGGCAAAGCTCACAGCCTCATAACCTTCTCTGGCCCGAGTTTAAGGTATGAACATTGTTTAGAGAATGGTATTTTGGCGGGAGTTGGTATAGCGGGTTTGCGCTATTTGGGTAGTGTGTTTGTGTTGTGAGCAGGGCGTCGTCTGTGCATGGTTGTAGAAATTATTGGCAGTGTGGTTGGCGGTGGGTTTTGCGGTGCAGACTGATAAGCAGAGGGAACGCATCACCCTTTTTACGGGCAACAAGGTAAGTTACATGTATTGTATTGTATTGCTATGACATTGCTAAAAACATCTATGCTATGTATCTACTCAAAACTACTACTAATGTCTTATTGATCTGTTTCTTGGTTCTTTCTTGTCTGCCGGCGCAAAACTGTGCCCGCCAACTACACACACAAATCACGCACACACTCTGTTTCACTTGACGCAAAACACAAGAATTACCTCGATTATCACAAACGCCATTTACTTTATGCACTTAATTTTAAAGTTTTTTTTTTTTTTTTTTTTTTAAAAAAAAACAGTAAAATATTCGCATGGTGGATGGATTCCAGATTTCGATCAAGTATGCAATGGGGAAAAGGGGGAAGGCATTCTGTGGTTTTGAAAGCAAACTGAAATGATTTCTTTTTGGTGAGCCTCTTCTTCTTTTAAAGCTGTAAATAAAAAATACAATAATTTCTTTTTGTCGCAAAATAAATATATACAATAAAATAGAGATTTTTCTCCTTTTCCTGTCTTTTTTTTTTTTTACTTTTGTCGGATGACAGCCAAAGGACCACGAATGGTGCCAGGTCGACTGGAAATACCCAAAGTCACAGAGCAACTGACAATACAGGCACCAGAATGGGTCCCTAATCCATCCACTACAAAGCTTACGCCAGTTTTCACTACCATAGGATCGTCAGGAAACACTAGTGTTTCACAGCAGTCTATATACTGCAGCCAGTGCGCAAAGTATTTTAACAATCCAACAACTTTCTATCATCACATTGACAACTGCGATTAAAAAAAAATATCTATGTAAAGCTAAAAAAATCTATTTACCAAAAAACACAGTCCATGTTGTTACCTTTCTCATTGAAAAAGTAAAAAAAAACCCCCCTGATACCCGCGGTGCTAGGTCTATTAACCACGACATTGGTGTGTTCAGTCGGCACTTCCAAAGTACGTATTCATTAGTCCAATTGTGATGAGGCTAGTCCTGCCCTATTTTGTAATGGCAGCGTTACCATCTGCCGCTCAAATCAAAACTTTATCATTATTAAAAGTACTCTGTCGCGTTATTAAGTTTAATGTCTTTTAATAAGATTGAAAGATTTACAAGTTACCAGTTATCAAGCACGCAATTTACAACTAATGCTATTAAAAACAATGCTCTAGGATAAAAAGCATTGAATATATTTTAATACACCTTTGTATTTTGTTAGATAATGTCAAAATATGCTTTGTTTATTTTAAAATGTACACTTGCTAGCCGTTCAGCAAAAAGACATTGCCATTTAGAAAGGCGCCCAATCTTTAATTTTATTATTCAGCACTGTCTAGCGTTTATTTTTCTAGATATATGCTATATACATGATCACACTACTTGATTTAATTTGGTTTAGACAGACGGACAGACGGACAGACGTATAGGAAAACGGTTGGATAGACGAAATAAATAATTTCATAGCACACGCCTACGGAGAAGCCCCCACATGCTAATTGAGATTGCCAAAACCAGCCGTTGAAAAAGCGGTAGTGTCTTCTGACAAATGGCTGATGGCGGAGCCTGATACTCTTTCCCCACCACGCTTACATCCCTTAAACTTTCCTAATTTGCTTTTACCATACTTTAAATCACATTTCTTGTACGCATTCGCAGCAAAATGTTGCTCAGCGAGGTGGTGCCGGATAACAACGCCAGACAATATGCAGTACAGCGGCTAGCAAAGCTTCTACGACATCCAGACGACCTGGTATTCAAAGCTGAGGAGGTGCGGCGGAAGCTGGCACAAGAGAAGCTTCTTATTGATGCGCAGTTGAACACGGACGTCCGGCGACAGTTTGATGATGTGCAGGAGGGCCTGGAGCTGCTGTATTCAACGACTGGTCAGATTGACCGCGTAAAAACTGACATGCAAAAGGTAGACCAGCTGTGCAACCGCGCACAAAGCTACCTGACCAATTTTGACCGCATTCAGCAGGTCTCAATTGCTAACCGCAACTTTGTGCGTGCAGAGGAGTTCTACCGCCAATTCAGCGATTTTCATCAGCAGTATACACACGTGCGCGAGATGCTGGCTGATGCACAGGAGAACTTTCGCCAGGGCAACTTTAATCTTCTACGCCTGCACTTTTCGCTACACAGATTAGAGGACTTTCGTAGTCGTGCGTTGGGGTTTACGGGCGTCGATGACGTCGACTCGAAACAGACGCTGGCGCAGATGTTTGGTGGTCTGGACGCCCTTGTACGTGACTTTGAGGAATTTTTGTGGATGGTTGCTGGCAACATGTATGACCTGGCTTTGCGCAGCCGTTCCAATATTATTGTGCAGCTACTTAAAGTTGTAGAATCCGAAGAAATTGCTGACCGTGCCCAGGAGCGTGAAAACGGTGCCGCTGGCCTTAAATCCACTGCTACATCTCCCACAGCTCCTGGTCCGCGTCGCGAACGCGAGATAAAGCATTACAAGCAAAAGTTGCTCAAGTTTATCCACGACTTTGTCAGCAGTCGCGTTGCCGAGTTTTTCAAAAAGGAGGCAAAGGGGCTTGACGGTATCACGGAGGTCACAGGCTTTGTTGTAGATGAGCTGACCTTTGTCGGAGATACAGTTGCGCCGGCCTTTCCGACCAACTACTTTATCTTTGACGTCTACGTTGACGAGTACCACCAGGCCGTGGTACGCAACACAAATGAGCTGGCTGCGGGGGATCTAGATGGTGGTTCCATTTTGACGCTGCTGCGCTGGATGCGCGAATACCACGGTGCCATACGCAAGGAGCTGAGTATCCCCAAGGACCAACTCCGTCCTGCACTGCTTGAGGGTCGCGAGGATCAGCTGGCACAGGAATATCTGGAAATTGCTACCAAGAAGATTCGTGAGTGGGTTACCAATCTGATGCGTTCTGAGCACGAGTCCTTTGTTGCGCGCCAGGACGCCCCCAGCATGGGCGAGGATGGGCTGTACGTCACAGGCAGCTCCACCTACCTCTTTGAGATTATCAACCAGAACATTGAGCTTGTTATTGAGGCCCAGCGCGCTAAGCTTCTGTGCGACCTAGTCACTGAGTGCAATAAGATCTTTCAGGACCTCAGCAAGCAGTGGCGCGATCTGCTTGATGCTGAGAAATTAAAGCAGATTGAAGCCCCTGAAACTGCTGCCGAGGGCCTGGTTGACTACACTATGGCTCTGGCCAACGAGCAGATTCGCTCAGTTGTGCAGGCTGAGTCTATTCGCGATGAAACAGGCGACCGTCTTTCGCGCTCGCATCAGGAACGCTTTAAGACCGAGTTATCACAGACCATGGATGTTTTTATGAACGTAGCAGAGGCTGCTACGCAGACACTGGCTGACATTGTCTTTTCTGACCTTCGACCCATCACCTCGGCTATCTACACTCCCGACTGGTACCAGGACGATCTGCTTCAGCCTGTGATTGAGACCCTGAAGGATTACTGTCAGGACTTTCACGATCATCTTGACAAGTATCTTTATCGCCGTTTGATGCAAGATCTTCTTTCACGGTTTGCTCTGAGCTACATTGACGCAGTTGCTGGAAAAGTCAAATTTCATAAGGGACAGGCTACTGAGAAACTTAATCATGAGCTGCACCGCGCCACCAAATTCTTCAAGGAACATATGGATTCTAGCGCCGTTTCGGATATCCTGAATGTTGTGCGTATTATGGTGTCACTTATCGATTCCACGCCTGCCATGATATTTCTCGAGTTCTTTTCGATTAAGAAACAGTATCCGGATCTGCCATTACCGCTTATTGAGGACATTCTGACAAAACGCGATGATCTGGAGAAGCAGCAGCTAAAGTCCATCCTTGAATCACTGCGCCAAAAATCTAAAGGCGATACGGGCTCGTCGCTAGCCAAGCAGCGCACTTTGTTTTCTAAGCTCAAGAACTATCCACCGCTGGGCAGCGTCGCAACCAAAAGTCGGTTCATGTAGTCCTGTAGCGCGTAATGGATAGGCAGCACTTTTAAAAAATAAAGAAGGATTTCCTTTATTTCCTGTTTTTTATTATTGTTGTTGAATGTCAGCCAAAGTGCCACGCATGGCGCCAGGTCCACTGAAAATACTCAAAGTCAGAGTAGCTGACAACACAAGTACAAGAATGAGTTTTCTAATCTATTTGCTACAAAGCTAAAATCTGTTTTCACTACCGCGGGTTTATTGAGAAACATTAGTGCTTCCCAACAATCTATCTAATGTTCTTAATGCACAATGTCTTTCGACAGTCCAACAACTTTCTATTAACGCACTGACTACTGCGATTAAAAATGTAAAACCAAATTTTCCATTACCGAAAAACACAGTTCATATTTCTTATGTTTCTCATTAAAAGATAAAAATCCGAATCCGTGCACCGCCGGTACCAGGTTTGGTTCATTGGCCGTGTCTTTATCATAACCGATAGGGCAGACCCTAGTATACAATGGTTAATCTCATGGCAGGGATATTTTCCCTACTCTATTTTGCGATGGCAGCATTGCTATTTGCTGCTCAAGACAGGCTTTTATTATCTATTATACGGCATAATGTTTAATCTAACAGCAAAAATGTTGCTCCTGTCGCTCAGAGCAGGGCCTTATATATAAAAGGCATCTTCATTTCTTTATTAAATTTATTGTTTCTTCAGATAGATGCACACTTATACGTCATGACAACAAATAGTGAATGCAATGGGCCCTTTGAAGTGTGTTTGGGAGCTGTCTTGGTTAGAGCATAAGCAAATTAGCTTAACAATTTCAATCCTAAAAACCCGTAAATATAGCTAGTATACTTTTGGCATGTACGTTAACAAATGCGTTCAATGGACCTTGCGCACAATAATGTGTGTTCGGCGCAGACTAGAGTTTACCCCTGGACACTTAAATTTAATATTGTCAGCTGTAGTATGCAAAATATGTAGTAATGTTTCTAGTTGCTCGGTTGGGTTGTTTATTGCATGTACTTTTGCACACACTATTATTTTCTAGCAATGGCTAGAAGAAAACCTGAAAGTAAGTTTTACCAGTAAACACATCAAAAATATCCTGGTTTTCAAACTGCATCATGTGATGCGGCTGCCCGTCTACGCAAACCACAGTCTATCACAATCACAATAAAGCTGGGCATTTAAACTGTAATAAAATAACGTTGATCAAAAAGCGGGTAAGCAAGCCACAAAATTGCAGAACCAAGAACCAAGCCTACCCACTTTTTTTTTCCCGCGATGGAGTAAAACTTGGGCACTTGAAGCTTCGCAAACCTCGGCACAAAATCCCCACACACATTAAATATGAATTCCACATTACCCCTGGTTTCCAGACTGGGAGTTCTTCAAAAGAAAGGCGTGCTACTCGTTGGAGTGCAAAAAGAAGGAATATATATGTGCAGCATATTAGACAATGGCACAGATCATACACATGTACATGTTACATCGGTGGCGGCTGAATCGTCCATGTGCTGGCAATGTTTGCTTTTCAGCCTCTCATCCAGCCCCTCTTTTCTGCACCCCTTGAAACCCTCCGTGGTTTGGATTGAATAATGTTTGCATGACCGCTTGCCGGTCCGCAGCCAATTTTTTTAAGTATGTCAGGTTTTTGAGGTGAGCTTGCACATGTAACACAGTGTTTTGAGGAACAATAGGCTTTTATGCCCCACACGTCAACGCAAGTTGACAATGACAGAGAGTGGGCCAATTCTGGTTTGAATCGTCCACTTTCCTCTACTGAAGAGCAATGTGGCTGGTGTTGGCTAATTGGCCATCTCTCCTACACCCACTCTTTGACGCAGCAGATATGCTTTTTCACAAATGGAACTGCCAAGTGTACTCTACTAATATTTGAGAACACAGGTGGGCTGAAAGTACCAACCGGGTTTATCGACAAAATTATATAAACAAAAGCGAGGATAGAATCCCTTGAGATGAGTTTTTCGTCAAAATCCCCTCTTTACCAATTTCAAGTAAACTTTTAAGATGAACTCCCTCTTCCTCATCCTT